>CM041779.1:49717089-50317089 GCA_023374045.1 Limonium bicolor | reverse complement strand
TCTCTCAAGTTTCCTTCTCATTGTCTTACCTGCAAATGTGGTAGTGATAGACAATTTTTCAACTGCCGAATCCTTGCAATATGATCTGGTATCACTTCAAGAAGCAACTGCATACTTTTCGGATGATAATAAGATTGGGGAAGGTGGATTTGGTGTTGTCTATAAGGTAGAGTGAGCTGACAGTAGTATAATATGATTTAAACATGGCCTATATAGTACAGTTACCTAATGGTAAGCCTATCTTTGGTTTTTCTTCTTAGGGATTATTGTCTAATGGACAACAAATAGCAGTCAAGAGACTTTCCAGAAGCTCAGTTCAAGGAATTAAAGAATTCAAGAACGAGGTGGTTTTGATGGCCAAACTCCAGCACAAGAATCTGGTGAGGATGTTTGGATTCTGCTTGGCGAGACATGAAAAGCTGCTCGTCTACGAGTATGTGCCTAATAAGAGCCTTGACTACTTCTTGTTTGGTATGGTCGCATAAAACTAACTTTGGCAAAGCATTTTAGTTTAGTCCTGACATGTCTGAATACTAATGGAAGCAGAATGCATAGTGGCATAACAAGCAATTTACATTACAGATTCTGAAAGACATTTGCAGCTGGATTGGCCAACGCGTTATCAAATCATACAAGGCATTGCAAGGGGATTGCTTTATCTTCATGAAGATTCTAGGCTCAGGATCATTCATCGCGATCTCAAAGCCAGTAATGTCTTGCTTGATTTGGATATGAATCCAAAAATATCTGATTTCGGTATGGCAAGGATCTGTGGAGATGAACAAACTCGTGGATTAACTAGCAGAATAGTCGGCACTTAGTAAGTCTTACCTGCTCCAAACTTTTATTGCATTCGCGAATCTTGACAATTACAGCTCAATCTGTTTCATGGCTCTAAATCTTCTCCTGTTTTAGTGGCTACATGGCTCCCGAGTATGCAATGCATGGGCGATACTCTGTGAAATCAGATGTGTACAGCTTCGGAGTGTTAGTATTGGAGATCATAAGTGGAAAGAAAAATAGTAATGTCTACGTATCTGATTATGCGGAGGATCTTGTGATCTATGTAAGTATTGATATCACTTGCCATGCCTCCATCTTTTAGTTCGCATTTGATACACATCTAATGTTATAGTAAGTTTACAAGAAAGATGAAAGGGTCCATTTGGGGATAACTTCTCCAACTTCTGAGGCTATTTCTCTAAAGAGCTGCTGCTGCATGTTTAGGGATGAGCTTCATCAGCAACTTCTGGTGCTGCTAATCGCCTTTGCAGTTGCGGCGGTAGTTGGATTGTGATAACATCAGAAATAGTAGTTGCAGCTGCTAGATCCTGACAGTTACCAAAATCAGCTGTCTCGAAACATACCCAAACAAAAGCCCTACTATAAATCAAAGCTAAGTTCTGTCAAAGCAAATCATTGAAAACCTGCCTACGGCTGTATCCATGGTGCTCTTACATATAACCACAATAGTGCAAAACTATGGATTGCATCATTCTTTGCTGCCTCGTGTCCTAGAAAAACTGCCCTTGCCTTTCTATACTACTCTCTAGACAACTGTTATAATCAGACAGGTTTATTTTTTTTTGATCAGTGAATCAGACAGGTTTATAATCACTAATAAACCCAAGCCTTCATCTGTATCTCCGATGCTTGCTGACCAACTAATTCTACATACGCTCTCAATCCTCTACGTGATCACAACAAATCAAATGATTGGAAACCACCTGTAGTTCATATCAGAGAATGTAATCTGACTTTTTTCCCCTCTTTGGTGTCTCTGTTTTTGATGCATGTTTCTTGGCAGGCATGGAGGTTGTGGCAGGAAGGTGAGCCCCTGCAACTGATGGACACTACTCAGAGGAGCTCATTTACAGCCGCTGAAATGCTCAGATGCATCCACCTTGCTTTGTTATGCGTTCAGGACGCAGTAGAGCTGAGACCGACTACGAGGAAGATAGTCCTAATGCTGGATAGCCACTCTATTGCCCTGCCGCTACCTCACAACCCAGCGTTTTACCCAGTCAGTGCGAGGATAGAGCAGCCAGGCTTATCTGTAACGGATAAATCGTTCAGCCATTCGGGTAATGAGATCACAGTCACTGAATTGGAACCCAGATGAAGGCAAGGTTTGAGGTTGAATTGTGGTCGACCGATGCAGAAGCACAAGTTGTTTGTCTATTCTGTTTCATGTGCTTTGTAGGGAGGCTATTTGTAGGATTGCAGCTTCAAACCCGTATCACATCAAGACAAATGAACTCGTACATACCACATCCGCTGAGGAACAAACCAGAGGCTGGGGAAGACTGCAGAGTTGAGCTCTGGCCCGTTTGGCTGGTCATTTCTCATGCGAAGCTACATATATCATCTTGGCGATGGGTTCCTTTCATTATTATCCTTGCCAGATTAAGAAGCACAATATCGTTTACTCTCCTGCTCATCGGTAAGATATATATATATATATTTTAAATATATCAACCTTTACGGATCATCATCCGTACAATATATATCATATTGCCATTAACTTCTGATGAAGTAGCTGCTGGCCTTACTTGCATTGTCTGAGACGGTATGTAAATAGTGTTGTTATTACAGCATTCAGAACATAATAGTATATAGGCGATGGAAGGTTTTGTATTTTGACAGAATAATAAAAAAAGGAAAGAAGTGCAGAAACAAATTCAGCTCGGTTAATATAAAGGCTGCACAGACAAAACCATAGATTGGAGGTTTAACCATTAGTATAATTTGTATTAAGATTGTATAAATTCATACTATAGAGGTTGCATAGGGCCTCGTTTTTGTCGTCAAAGCTTAAACTGTTTTTCTTTGATCAATGGAACTAGAGGGAACAAACTAAGGATAGGACATGAAAACAGCTAAAGGTAAAGCATCAAGTAAGAAAAAAAATAAATAACGGGCCTACTGTGAAGTTAATTAATGAGTCTTAGCTACAACTATATGTAGTCATCTTTGGCTATATTTTTTATGGTACAGTTTGTATAGAGTAAATGTACATGTTTTATAAGTTTGTTGTACAGTTTATAAAGTTAGTATGTACATTTTGTACAAATTCAGAAATATCACAATTCACTATATACATGTACATATACATCTGTACAGTTTTGAATGATCAAATGTACAGTTTTCAATAACCAAATGTACATGTATGTAGCTATCTATAGCTACATGTGGTTGTAGTCAAGAAATTGGGGAAGTTAATTGGTATGTCTCTGATTAATGTCATATTCATGAAGAGTTTCAACGAGTTTCGGAAGTTGAAGATGCACTAAATGAGAGCATTTATGTGGTGCATATTGGCGTTTGAAGCTTTCGGTATTCTAACATTATGAGGTAGTTAAAATTCTTAAAAAAAGTTAAAATTTCATACTTTCTAGATACCCGAGTGTTAGATATTCCTAGATGTTAAATGACTGATGTTAATGAGGTTATCTCGTAACTTGAGCTTCATTGTTACTGGGTAATGTTGAGGTAAAATTTAAATTTATCGCTTATATAGATCTATAACCTGTAGTTTATGATCGGCCCAACTTGTGGGGATTATATCTAAGGGCGTGTTCGACTGAGCGCTTAATGTGGATTTGTATACATTAATGGAGTTAATCATTAATGTTTGAATGGACAGCAAGACGATTTGTCACTGCATATCGTGATTTCCCTGCATTTATCATAAAGGTTGGATAGGCTGCGTTCAGGAAATAAGCTCCACCTTATTTGTTTAGGTCCCTAGATATATTACTAGATTGCCCTTACTTTATTCATCTCCCTACATGTGCAGATTCAGTAATTAAAGACGAAGACGGAGAAGTGGAGAAGGCATCATATCAAGGGCAATTTAGTATTTTTTACACCCTGCGTTTGTGAAAGGTGCCGCTAATAAACGAACGGCCCAATTACCTATGATGACTTAATGTGAGACTTTCTGTCTGGGATTAATGTCTGATTAATGTCAATGAATTTAAACCTCTGGCAAACGAACGGCCCCTAAGAGAGTCAATGATAGTTCTATAGGAACTCAAAGAGACTTGGGTAAAAACACGGGAAACACGGGTTGATGGGTTGATTGGATAATTCTCATGTAAACTTGTAATCTTGGTCATGTTTGAAGCGAACCACGTATATCATTTTATTATTATTTTATAATTACATTATTTTTTAATTTTTCTTCTCTAAAATCTAACATAAGATGAAAATTTGGAGTTCATGAAGGAATGTTTAGCTTTTAAAAATCTTTGTACTTCCTTAGGTAACTGTGTATAATACTTCTTATGAATCTTTTACTTATCAAACACTTTTAGTAGCAAATATTTTAAATCTGTAATAATCTGGGATGAAGCTCACACCCCTATTTGGATTCAAACATTGGACATGGAATAAAACTTTGTTTAAAAAATGCTCCATTCCACTACTTTACAAGTAATGATCAATATGCGAGTGAGTTGATTTTGTGACACAGATTACAGATATGGGATATGTATGTGTGTAACGCAGTGTATATCGGATTATTAAATTCAGAGCCGTAGACGTTAATAATTTCTGAATATAGATATTAGTAAGGGGATATATATGTCCCTGATGGTTCTGGACTGCATATGAACCATTAGATCATTGTAAAAGAAATTGGAGGGCTTAGATTAAATGACTACCTAATATCTAATTAATATCATAAAAAAGAGAGATTTTTAAACTGATTCAGTAGCGCCGTTTAAAACAAATACCAAAAATCCCTCTTTTACAACCTTTTCTTCTATGCGTTCTTCTCTGCGTAATGCTATATCGTGAATTTCTCTGCTGCGCCACAAGCACCATTGTCGTTCTCCATCGACATTCTTCTGCCAACTATCCCCAGATCCAACACTGTTTCTTTCTTGTTCTGCACCTTCATTCATCTAGTTTGAAAAGCCTAAACGGAGGAAGACGAAGAAGCTGCAGCCCACTCCCTGTGAACGGCAAACAAGTGACGCCGGTTGCTGCAGTTGTGTTTGATTTCTTCAGTAGAGGTAATTCATCTTCCACCTTCACACTTGTACCAAATTCCATCAACTTTGCTCAATATAACCCTAACGATTGTTCATTGTCCATACCCTTCGCAGGCCTTCAAATACTCTGCGTGTAGGAGCAATTTCTCTACCGCAAACACGCCTACTATTCCGTCTGGCTTCCTGGGTACAATCAATCTCTCTAAAGCATTTTAATACCATAAAAATCAAGTATTAAGACCAAATCCAAATCCCTTCTGCGAACTAGAAGAACACACTTGTGAACTATTTTTTTTATTATATTTTTCTGAAATTGTCGTACTTGTTGAATACACCTTTATTGGTTATGGAGTAAGAAAAAACATCGACATACCTTCCTTTTCCTTTCTATAAATTCCAGTGTGCGGTTGTATAAATTCCAGTGTGCGGTTGTATAAATACCAGTTTGCGGTTGTATAAATACCAGTTTGCGGTTGTATAAATACCAGTTTGCGGTTGTATAAATACCAGTGTGCGGTTGTATAAATACCAGTGTTGTATAAATACCAGTGTACTGTTGTATAAATACTATACCAGTGTACTGTCATATAAATATTATACCAATGTGTTGTTTTATAAATACCAGTGTGCTATTTTGTAAATACCAGTGTACCGTTGTATAAATACCAGTGTATTGTTGTATAAATACTATACCAATGTATTGTTGTATAAATACTATACCAGTGTATTGTTGTATAAATACTATACCAATGTGTTGTTGTATAAATACCAGTGTGCTATTTTATAAATACCAGTGTACCGTATAAATACGAGTGTACTGTTGTATAAATGCGAGTGTACTGTTGTATAAATACCAGTGTACTGTTATATAAATACCAGTGTGCGGTTGTATAAAAACCAGTGTGCGGTTGTATAAATACCAGTGTGCGGTTGTATAAATACTAGTACCGTTGTAGACGATACCGCTGTATGGTTGTATAAATACATATCAGTGCACCGTTGTATAAATACCAGTGTACCATTATATAAATACCAATGTATACCAATGCACTGTCATACGAATGCCAATGCATTGTCAACAACTATCACTAAATAAATAATTTGGTTTCAAAAAAAAAAACTATCACTAAATACGTGAGTTCTATTGAAATATTCATTATGTAATTTAAGAATAGTAGTAATACAAAATAAAAAGATGAGTAAAAGGAGTAGAGTTTTTTCCATTAATTAGTGTCCATTGATATGAATTTTAAAACTTGAATGGGAAGTTACAAAATAATAGAGAATCTGCCGTTGGTTATTTGTTATCTTAAAAAATAGTAAAAACCCACAAAATCAGTAACTACCACTACTAACAGTTTTTTTTTTAAAATAATTCAATATAATTTACACCCTCCATCCAATATCCCATAATCCAATGAGTATAATTTAGTCCAGAATGCTATAGGAAAACTAACAAGGCCAGGAGCGAATCCAAAGCCATAATTTCTCCCGCTGTCGCTGACGCTAAAGTCGTTGGCCTTTCCTCGTTTAGATGCCTTCCATTGTACTGTAGTATAGTTTTTCTTATTGCAATAATTCGCTGCTTCTCAATCATATTGTGTCAAATACTATTCACATCCGAGTGTAAAACTAGTATCGTAGAATTTTTATATTAGCTTGAAAGTACTTCATAGTGATGTAGTAATTATTTTGATTGATGTGAAAGTTGTTTGTTTTATTATTAAGGCTGTTAATTGTTCAAATCAAATACTTCCTCCGTCCTGAATTGACCTTCCTGTGTACTTTATGGCACGTTTTTCCACTTTAATATTAAGTATATAAGATAAAATAATTTTATAAAACTAAATTTTGTAACATATAGTTTATCATGTAAGGAATCAAATGCAAAATTTAAATTTTCAAAATTAATTTATTTTATATGTTAAAAATTGAAGTCAAATGACATGTCCAAATAGTAAACAAGACGATCAATTCAGACGGAGTATGAAATATTACTCGTATTAAGAATGTTGTACAATAGCCGATTTGATCCTATTGTCAAGACTTATTTAACTAAATTACCTTCAATTTTCTTGGTAGCTATCAATTTGATGTCAATTGTTTTGTCACCCATCACCATCAGATTAGCTATCGAACTGAAATAAGACAATGTTTCAAGGAGTTGGCCAAATATTATTTGCAGCAAGACAAATCCATCTTTGGTGGTGAGAGGATTAATTTAATCAATTGCATATCTTTTGACTCGAAACCCGACAGTCACAGAGACAGAGGTCTTCTTTTCATAAAGAAAAATGACTACTGTTACCAAATAATTAAATAATGCATAAATACATCATATATACTAATTAACAGACTAGTACCATTCAAATTTTGTAATTGTAGTTAGCCTAAAAAAACTTATAAATAAAGATGAAGAAAGTATTCATGATTAAAATACCAAAGACATAACTGAGATGTTGTGAAAAAGCACCTTCATGAAAGACTAAATTTTTTTTAGAGAGAAAATAATCAGTCTAACTAGAGAACCGGAGAAAGGCGATTCAAACTATGACAATTAAATTTTGATGAAATAATAGGCGAGAAGAATAACAACGATTATAATCAACACAAACAACACCCTAAAATAACCATAGAAAGGTAACCAAGATCTATCAGTTTTAACCATATATGTCCATTGGTGTTTGAATACTACTATTATTATGCTTCTCAAGTTGGTATTAATCTATCAAATTTATATTTTATCTCAGTGTTAATTATCATAATGAGCTCGTTTGGGGAACAGCTTCCAGCAGCAGACAGCTTCTCAATTTCTAAAATCAGCAGACTTCCACCAAACACTCAAAACCAGTAGCTGACAGCTTTTGCAAAATCATCAGCAGACAGTTTCTCAATTTTCAGCAGCAGGACCTAACAATTGTCTCTGCTTTTTAAAACCATCAGCAGACGTTCCACCAAACACTAAAACTAACAGCTGACAGCTTCTGCAAAACCATCAACAGACAGCTTCTCAATTTCCAACCGCAGGACCCAACAGCAGCCCTCAACACAGCTAGTAAACCAATCATATTTTACATCAGCTAATGGGTAAAGCTTGCCATTCAGAGAGAAGACTATTAGAATAATTACGTTCTGATCAATGATCATATCATATGCGGCACATGAACCTATGGACCCCATGACTTCACACTCTTTGTTTTCATTTCAAATATGATCCAGAAAGTTTCAGTGGCAGCCTGGAATTGGATTCCTCCTTCTCTCCATCTCCTCCTTCTGGCCACGATCCCACCACCCAAAAAAAAAGCTGTCAATACCGGTCCCTTTCTTCTGCAGTCAGATAAATACATCATTCATCATATGCACTTCTACTAGATACAGTTTCAAGCTGTCACCTGTTGAGGACAAAACTCCTTCAAACAAAACACTGTTGAGGACAGCAAAAGGAACATGTGTGCCCCGGTTTAATTTAGTGATTGGATCTACCCAACATTACTCCTTGCACTTTGTTACCGCTCGACTTGTGACACTACCCATTTAAAAACTGAGCATCATTCAGTGCTCTTTTGTAGAACCGTGAGTCGGAGAGATTTGACTCACTCGCTGAAAGTTCGACTAAAAACAAAAATGGAGGAGACGAGAGGAAGAAGATGCTTCCATCAGTATCTATGGAGTGAAGCTATATTAACGGTCGTCATAATCATAGCTTCCTTCTTCCCATTGCAGCCAGAAGCAGCGGCCGCATTGTCAACCAAAAGCCAATTCGAGGAGAACTTCGACATTATGTGGTCGGAGAGCCATTTCAAAACCTCGGAAGATGGACAGATCTGGCATCTGTCTTTGGACGAAGAAACAGGCAAGCAAACAAACTCAAACTCACATACTAGCTATCTGCAATTCCACATCGACCGCTCTTTTTCATAACATTCAAGTATTTAAATTTGATCCGTTCAGGTTGTGGGTTTCAAACAAAGCATAAATACAGATTCGGATGGTTCAGCATGAAGGTCAGACTAGTTGGCGGCGACTCTGCTGGTGTAGTCACTGCTTACTATGTAAGTCGGACTTTTGATGGATTACTATCTTTCTCCATGCCCAATTCAAACAAATGCTAATTTAATTAATCCTGATGAAATCGATAGATGTGCACGGAAGACGGGGCAGGACCCACAAGAGACGAAGTGGATTTCGAATTCCTTGGCAACAGAACCGGAGAGCCGTATATCGTACAAACCAATGTGTATAAAGACGGCGTCGGCGGTCGTGAAATGCGCCATATGCTCTGGTTCGATCCCACCGAAGATTTCCACTCCTATTCCGTCCTCTGGAACCCTCATCAGCTAGTGTACATTCTCTTCACCTTTCTTCCCTAAAACTATTTCAGTGTTGTTAATTCAACACACCCAATTGAATTTCCGTTGAATAATTCCCACAGATTCTTCGTCGATCGGGTTCCAATTCGTGTCTACAAGAACGATATGAAGAAACCGAAGAACTCGTACTATCCAAACGAGAAACCCATGTACTTGTTCTCCAGCATTTGGAACGCGGATGATTGGGCGACCCGCGGTGGGCTTGAGAAGACCAATTGGAAGAAGGCGCCGTTTGTCTCTTCATACAAGGATTTCAGTGTAGAAGCCTGCAAGTGGAAGGATCCATACCCCGAATGCGTCTCCACTACCGAGAAGAACTGGTGGGATCAGTATTCGGCGTGGCATCTCTCTGATTCGCAGAAGCTTGATTACGCTTGGGTTCAGCGGAACTGGGTTGTCTACGATTACTGTCAGGATGCTGAGAGATACAAATCTCCGCCTGAGGAATGTTCTCTCAGCCCTTGGGATTAATGAATCGTTTCCGATTTTGCTTTCCTCCTCTTCTGCTGTTCTTTGAACTTTCTGCTTGGTCTGTCTCTGCCTTCTTTTTTTTTTCAGCCAATTGGATTATATTCTTTACATATAGAAATGTCTAATATCATTTTTTTTCGAAGAAGAAATCAATCTTCCCGATTACTTTGCTTTCAATATATAGATGACTGAACGAAACGAATCATATAAAAAAGTTCCTTATAGTTTTAAACTATAGTACCGATCAAGTAGAAAGACAAGAGCTCTATTCTTGGATTCGTTCAAAAACCCGATTTCGGAGCAGTTCGATTCCAATTGATTCCGGAGCGGTTTCAATCGGTTCCGGAGTGAGTGAATTGATTCTAATTTCTTCGTTTTAGCTCTGATTTGAGATCCGCATGTGTGCACATATTGCTCTTTTTATGCATTTTACTTATAGATAGGCTATTCCTCAAGTTTATAATCGTAAATGTGTAAGAAACAAAAAGTTAGAATTTTTGATTGAATTCGCAAATATTAAGGAGCGAAGAGAATTTTATTATATGATTCACCGTCTCGTAAAAACCTATTGGGAAAACCTAATAAGGAAAATTAGTTATCTACTAAGAGGTTACATGATTTCAATTTGCAAGTCTTTAAAAAGATTACATGGAAAGAAAGTAATACTAGTACATTCGAAAAGATTGCAATATAGAAATCCTAAGTGTTGTTTTCCCCATTCATCTCACACCAATCATCATGTTGTCCTTCGTACTGCAACGCGCATGCTTGGATCTCAGCTCGGCTAAGTCCCAATCATACTTCTCAACACAAACTTGATTGAGTCCGATGCAAGGTTTGATCTCTTTTCGTCAAATACTCGTTTGCCCGCACTAAATGCTGACTCAGAAGTAACGGTTGATGCTGGAATTGCTAGCACATCTCGAACTATCCTTGCAAGGATGTGAAACTTGCCTTCATGTGCTTGCCACCACTTAAGAACGTCTATATCACCATCACCATCATCATCATCAAAAATAAAAGTAAAGTTAAGATAATCATCATAAGTACAAAATCTGGAACCCGATTGAACAGATTTTGGTCTTTTCAAAATACTAGAAATCAAAGTACTTCTTTTGCTACTAGGGCGTAGTGATTTAGAAGAGAAACTTTGAAATATACTCATCATGTAGCTTTTTCAAGGCTTTATTAATCTTTTCAACATGTAGCTTAACATAATCTGTCATGGGTGGACCTCCTGGAATAATACTATAATAATAACCAAGCAATTTTGTTAGACCATCCAATTTCATTTGTGGATCAAGAACAGTTGTAATACAATAAATCAAAGGAAATTCATTGAAGTAGTTAAACCATTTAGACATCATATCCATAATAACCTCACCACGTCACCATGTAACAGAAAAGTTGGAACAATGACACATTGGTGCTGAAAATTTACACAGTGCATGACCTCAACATTTCACTGCCAACATACACGTTGTGCATCGAAAGGATGAATGTGGTGGACCTTGATGATTCATGGACTTTACCCACACCTATTGGTGAGGGTTGTAGCCACAAACCCCTAAAATGTACAAAGAGAGATCTCCTATATTGTCCCTTCCCACCGGATGAATATAAGTTCCCGTTGGACCCCTATGACACATTGGTGAAGATCAAGCTAGACGAAATACTAGACAGAAGATTGGAAGCTGATGTTGATTTTGGAACAAGCTTTGACGAGTCTAGTTGAGAGTTTAGAAGTTTTTTTAAAGACATTTGGAATTTGTTGTAGACTTTTTGTTTTTACTAAAGTACTGCTCAATTTGTTTTGCTTAGAATAGTGAAAGTGACACTATTGCGTTGTTGGTTGGGTTTACATTTGTTGAACAAATATTGTCTGATTTTGTTGTGTTATATTTTGTATTAGTATTAATTTTTGGAGCTTTTCCTTTACTAGTTTTCCATATATTTATGATTTTAATATATTTACAGGTTTTTAAACGTAAAAAAAAAAAGAATACACTTGAAAAAATCGTAATTTAAAGCCCTTCATTAGGCTCGCATCGAAAAGCTTTAAATTACGATTTCTCCTAAGAACCATAATTTAAAGCCCTCCGCTGGGCACGCGCCAAAAGGCATTAAATTACGGTTCGTAACCATAATTAAATGTCGTTAGGTATAGACGACATGAACTTTAGTTCATAATCATAATTAAACAACGTTTTTGACCGTAGTTTTAGCCTTTCATTCCACCAGTGAATCGGCCTGTTATAGTACTGAATAAAGATTTACACATAACAATTGAGAACAAAATGTTATTTTTACTAACCAAGGTCTAATACAATCTAATGTAACATTAGTGCAATTAACAAAAGATACAAAATCGTTGTAAATTCAAACATAACCATAATCCCTGTCAACATACTCATCCACAATCCAATGTTAACATACTCAAAACAGTAGCAAGCATATCATCAAGTAATCTATCTACCTATGTCTGTGCTCCCAACCATGTCCATTCCCCGAACAATACCCCATCTGATCACCTACACCACTTTGATCATCTAAGCCACCACCTGGAACTATCCACGGACCTCTCACGCCCGACATACTAGAGCTAGCGTCTGGAGCACCATACGGACCCTGAGAGGGAAACATATGGGAGATCTTTTGTAACACCCCTACCATTAGTACAGTGCTTACTGTCCAATCTCCATACATATCAGATACACGCAGCGGAAATATACTTACATACAATGGGTGATACAATGCCGTTAGTCTCCCACGTGACTAACAAGGCTACTACCTCTACATACAGCATCGGTCTGATGGACCGGAATCCCGAGTACTACGCATCTAGAACACATACTCCATTCATCAATCAATTACAACAATACTCCATTCAGTACTTACTCCTCTTCAATCCATACAATACAATATACTTAACCGAGTTTACTAGGTTCCCAATACAATTACAATGCTCCTTCCAAGTTCATACATACTCACTAAGAGGCTACTTACTTCTAAATACAAGGGTGTGCTAATTAGTACACCTCTACATTCTACTACTACTATCCAATGTAGTCGCCGGTCTCGTGCCTTGACCACATTCGCTTCGGGTACCTGCACACTAAAAAATGTCCCCCGAAGGGGTCAGCTTTCGCCGAGCATGATAACCGCATACCCCGCGTACTAGTGAGGGTACGCCGACCACTTGGTCGAATACATGCGGTTGATTTCATTCCAACATACATGCATACATGCTCTTATACACAATACAACAATACTTACGCAAGGCATACATACATACACTACATTACATAGAAGGAATACAATAAACCATCCAATACATACTTACCTTCTTCCGAAATACACATACTCATTACATACACAATATACAATTCTTGTTAGCTTCATTGGTCCACCCGGGTTAATCGGGTGGAGATTACTCTTTTACTCGTTACTTCATACACATACATACTCATACTCATACTTACTTACGGATCCATACTTACTTACTCTTACTCTTACTCAAGTTAAGTCGTCGGGACCTCCGACCTGGGGACTACACCGTCCCACCTCCGGGATTTACTTGACTCACCAATCCGGGATGCTACCCATTTAAGGGATTTGGGCCGCGGACCAGTTTAAGAGTCAGGAATTGCAGCCAACCTCTTGTGACTCCGCATCCTCACGCGTGGCCGAAGCTATATCGGACTTGTACTCATTCCAATTTACTCACTTAAGTTAGGAGTTAGATAGTTAGGAATTAGTACAAGTCAACATCCAAGCCACAATAATACAATACCCATATACACTTACATACAAGTACATTACAATATACAAGTACACTACAAGTATGATACACTTCATCATCATTCATATGTTTCATGAATTATACAAACTATTGTTCAAGACAAATATCAAGAACAATGTAAACAGGCACAAGTAGGTGCAATATAGTCCGATTCATGCATTTATCTTATTAGGTGATCAAATAAGCACACAAATCGGGGTAACCAGATTAGGATACAGGGCATGAAGAAATCATACCTTTCACCGTTGACTTTGGACACACCGACTCCCTTCGGTGTTCAACTAGTCGAATCCTATGACATACATACAATTGGGTGGTTAATTATCCATAACTAACCTTACTTATTACTTTCCAAAGGTTTCCTAGTTCATACTTACTAACTCTTTGTTACTTAAATACATTTACTTAAGTTACTTACTTACAATTATTTTCTAAGCTTGTTTATAGCCTTAATGACCTTTAAATATCATTAATTATGTCTTAATCATCTTATTTTATCATTACCCATCCTTACCCATCCTTACCTAGGCTTTAATACACATTCTGGAGGGTTTTTGACATGGTCCGGGTTAGTGTCCGGGTTTACAAACCCGGACCAACCCACTGGAACAACTCGGGTGCAAAATAAGCATGGTCCGGGTTTAGGGTCTAGTATAAAACCCGGACCACTTGTTTTTGTGAGTTACGGGTGAGTTTTTTGCTTGGTCCGGGTTTACTTCCTACTTTCAAACCCGGACCACAATGGGTATTTACTCTCGGGTGAAATTTTTGCATCGTCCGGGTTTACACCCTACTTTCAAACCCGGACAGTTTGTTTCAGAAACCTACGGGTGTATTTTTGGGGTTGTCCTGGTTTGTATCCTGGTTTCAAACCAGGACAATTCCAGCCTGTTGCAAAATTTACAGTTTTTTTAAGCTTTGTTTCAATTCCAAACTTCTACCAATCTCTTCCCCATAATTCCTACATATAATCTAGCATATTTTAGCATTGATTAAGCACTTTAAACTAGCTTAATACAACACTATAAAAATCTGTTACATCCACCCATTACTTAGAGTTTTCCTCTCCTGTTACCATGTTTCCTTCTCCAATAAATGCTACAGATTTTTCATTTCCTCTTCCCATTATTCCTATGGCTCTTCTATAGCCTCATTTGCATTATACTCAACCTAAAGCCTTACTCACTCATCCAAGTCTCACACATTAATTATCCCTTGTTTCTCCAACACATTTCAATACCTCTTGCTACAGATTTTTCCTTAAACCTTTACCATTCAATACCCCCTCCATTAATGCTACTCCCAACATTCTAAATCCATTACTTTGCCACTCTAGTTCTCCTCATTACCAAGACCCTCTTCAAATCTGTTTTCAAGGTACTAAACTACTCACTTAAACTCTCCAAATTCACTTAGTTATTACCTAGGTAGTTTTCCTCTCTTGCACAACTAAGTCCTCCTATTTCCATACAAATTTGGGCAGAGGTTCCCCTATAATTTTAACATTGCCCACATACATATGCAGCTCACACATCCATTCTAGTTCACAATTCAACACTTATTTCACCTGTTTCAATAGCCAAAAATATACAAGCTCCCATATACAATACCAATACTAAAATTCTCATAAAAATTCCGCACTCAAACATTGACTCCCATCTATGTTTTCCATAAGTTTTACATATCTTTTAAAGGTTTAAAACATTCATATTCTCTTACACATTACACTACTAGTACATCATCATTTCCAATCCTTATTTTCATTACTAAAAATCTGTTACACACTCATTTACAAAGCTACACAAGAACAAGTATATTTACCTTGTTATTTCACAAGCTTCTTCTTTCTTTCTCCTTCCTCTTTCCTTCTTCTTTCTCACCGGTTTGTGAACCAATTCTTACACTACAACCCATTGATATACACATTTCAATACACCATTCTAATATACAATTTAACCCTAACCCTTAAGTAAGTTCTAATATAGGTTTTAGGGTTTAGAATTTATATTACCTTCCAAGAGTGCAAATGAAGCTTGGAGTGGTTCAAGAACAAGATTTCCAACTCCTTCAACAAGCCAAAATTGGCTAGAACACAATAGACCAAACAAGGGTTTAGTCTAAAATTCGTTTTGCCCTTAAGGCTAGGAAAACAATGGAGTTTTGAGAATATTTTTACCTCAAAAGAACAAGGAGAAGGAGGGCCTTCTAATGGTGGTCTTGAAGCTCCAAATGGGACATACCCATGAAAACGAAAGTTGTTGTTTTCGATTTTTGAAAAGATAGAAATGCTCTATTTGGTGAGAGGAACACAATGGTGTAGTTTTTACAATTTTTGGAGAAGGTTTGATGGAGTTTCAAGAGGAAAGAAGAGAGTTTGTGTGGGTGTTTTCTAATTCACCATGGCTGTCGCATGGAAGAAGAAAGGAAGAAAAATAGAGAGTGAGGGTGGGGGTTTCACGTGAGAGAAGAGAGAATAGAGGAGGAGAGAGAGTAGAAAGTGAGAGTGAGGGTTACTTTTGTGTTTTTAATTGCTTTTGTCTTTAGTTAACAAGAGGAGAGTGTGAGGAAATGTGAGGGCCTTAAAAATCGGACCACACACAGCCCACTTGTGGGTTTTGGAATTTATTTGCAATATTGGACACATAAGTTTTGGTTATTTATGTTTCTACCCCACAACTTCCCATTTTTGACAGTTTTTACTAATTTCTTGTTTTATTGATTTTATTGGTTCTAAAGCTTCACTAATATTTATTAGTGGTTATTTAGTTGATCAAAATCGTTACGAGTCTATTTGACCCGCTTAAAGACACGTTTTCCCGGTTACCTCGAAAAACGCGCTTTAATGTTCATTAGTGATTTTAATCCATTTTAAAGATCCGTTTTCTTCGGGATTTGTTCCCTAGTATTTATTTAGACTTAATTAAGCCTTTAGAATCCTTATAATACGCTAACCGATGTCTCGTACCTCCTATGGTTATTTAACGCTTATTTAGCGTTTTTCGCTTTTTAAGCATTTCTTTATTTCTTTTGGATTTATTTTTCCTTACCAATATTACTTAGGCGTCAACAAGCCTTTAATTACGTATTAGATTAATCTAAATCCCTATATTTAAGTTCGGGGTATTTCATCTTTGCTCGTATTATAGCTTGTATCTCCTCGCTACGCAGTTCATGGCAGATTGGTTCTCACTCCTCAACACGAATCTTCTCTCTGTAAGAGTCACCCGGCTTCTCAAGCAGATCTTGTTCAATTTCTAACTTCATCGACTCCTATGTACTCTGGTCGTAGCCGGTAGCTCGTGAGCTAGTGTCGGTGCTATGGAATGAGTCAGGGAAATACTATGGTGTTACCTCACCCACACCATGGACCCTTTTCTTTCTCAATTTTCCTTCGACAGCCTTGTAAAACATCTGGTTAGGGTCAACGGGTGTAGCCTAAGCTTATAGATCACCTAAAGTGTCCCACTCTTTAGTGGCAGCATCTAACCACTACAAGAAAAAGATGTTTTAGCTACCGATAAATTGCTACTACGCATATAGTGGTATCTAAATTGGAAAATTGCTACTGATTTTTGATGGTATTAACAAAGTGGTTGCTTTTGTGCTACCACAACAACAATGGTAGCTAAACTTTTAGCCAATAGCTAAATGTCTACCGTCTTACAAGATTGCTACCTTTAATATTAGCTATTTTATCTTTCATTCCAATAGTTTTAGTAAAAGTAATTTTGCTACCAATATCTGTCGCTAAATTAATGATTGCTACTACTTGGTTAATGCTAATTCAATCATGGTAGCTATTATGCTACTATTTGAGCAACGGTAGCAAAAAGATTCTAATCAATAGCTAACTAGCTACTATCTTAAAAGTTGCTACGACCATATAGACAAGCGAAATTATGAAATTGCTACTAACACTTGATTATGGTTGCTATTGTGCTACTATTTTGGCTATGATAGCAAATACTTTTAAGAAGTAGCTAAATTGCTACTATCTTAAGTTTCAAAATTGCTACCGACTAATAATGCTAATGAAATTTCAATTGATATTGTGCTAGAATATAAGAAATGATAGCTAATATTTGTAAGCATTAATAAAATTATTATTGTCTTACAACTTAAACGTTGAATACTACATAATTCAGAATACTAACCTATATTGTTGCTGCCATAGTGGATATATTATCTTCTTATATAAATATTTTATTTTTTATAGTTTTTTCAATATATTACCTTTAGTTATTTTACTTCTTACCTTTTAGCTATCGAAATTTTAAAAAGAACTTTAAGTAAACAAAAAAATTCTAATTCATGAAAATTAATAAAAACTACATACCACTACAATAATTTATTTATCATATAAGATATATGTAACATAATATATTTGTGATACTTATAATATTTTTAATTTTCAAAGTATCACATGTATTAATAAATTATAAAATAGAGCACATGTAATAATAATTTAAACTAGTACATATGTTGGTTAAAATTTACAAAATTAATATAAATTAGTTGACAAAACAATTTAAATTAGTAAATGATATGTATGTATATAAAATTACAAAATTTAAAATTTGTGCAGTTTTTATACATTTTACTATATAATTCTTTAGTTTACTAAAATCACATAAATTAGTAAAATATTAATATATAATAAATAATAACAATATAAATTAGTTGACATGTTGGTTGAAATTTGCAAAATAAATACAAACTATATATATAATTTATAAATGTTTAAATTTTTTGTAAATGATATATATATATATATGTTTAGTTTTTTATTTTATACAATTTTAAGCCAACATAAACTTTTATTTTTATTATTTTGACCGTAAAAAATTAATGTTGTAATATTATGTAAATTAAAATATCAATGTGGCTTAGTTAGACCTACATCTATGTTATTAATTTTTACATATCCAATGTTCGATCATATCTCGGCAAAATTTTTGATTTACATATAGAGTATCAAACATTCAATATATACATGTAGTATGTATATATGTTGTGAATAACTATCATGGCTCAATGGTTAAGGTAATATCTATCCAACTCACACGTTGCAGGATCGATTCCTAGCGGTGTGGCAACAAAATATCTTCGTTATTCAACAGATAAGAATGTAATACAAATGTTTTGAAATATATAAAAACACTTATAGTAGTGTCCTCACCGTATTTCTTAGTCTGACAATCAAACACTTAATTAAATTAGATATAATTAAACTAGTCTAGAAAAATTTGACATAACCTCTCCTGTTTTTTACATTTCCCCACACATATATATCCAAGAGTGCACGTATCAGAGTAGATAACAATCACAACTCACATTTTGTATTCATAGTTTGCATTCACATTCATATTCACACTCATAGTCACATACACACTTCACTACCGCACTATAAAAGTACATATCATATTTTTCAACATATTTATAAGAGTTAATAACATCAAACTAAATGTAAAACACTACGGATTCAAAAAATACACCATAACCCTTTTATGCTCATTCATCGAGTGTGATCCACATGCATGAGTAGACAGACCACCACTAGGTGTGTGCTCAGTCCTGCGGTTACGAAGTTAGTCTCACTAATGTTTGTATACTTCGTAGTCCCTCATTGGTGTTCCCATACTCGTCAGACGTCATCTCTGACTTTTCTCTTTTATCTTCCCAGACTTCATCTTGTAAGGTAGGTGTGTATGAATATCGTCTACTGCTCTTCTTGCAGAATATGTCATAGACCGCACTCTCAAGCTGAGGATCCCAATGAAAGTGCTTCTATATAAATTAGTAAAGTGGTTTAAGCACAACTTAACGAACAAAAGAAACAAAAATAAATTGCTAAAAATTTCATGGTTAAGTACCTTGAACTCGTTAAAGTAAAATCGATGGTCGTCCTGACCAAACCCATCCCACATATGACCTTAGGGAAACCACCTGGTCTTAAAGCAGGGAAGTAGAGCACGGGCAACTTTATTTGAAGACAATAACTCCCTATAATGATAGGGTATGTCAAAAATTTACAATTAACATATATATGATAAACAAACCTTATTATAAAATAGAGTTTGATAAGTTGAGTATAGTACCGGTTATAGTAAGTTATCACAGACGCAAACTTAAGAAAAGAATTGAAGAGAGTGTGCAGAGCATGGTGCTTTCTTGTTTGCCAGCTACATTGCAAAATTACCGAGAGTGGAGATAATGAATGGATTAATCATCAGAGAGAATAAGATAGGTTACCGATACAAGAATAATCTTCAGAGAGAAGAAGCAGTAGTGGTTCGTGCAGTTGGTGGAGATGGCGAGGAGAAGCAACAACTGGGTACGGTGGAGGAGATGGGTGACGGCTAGCATGTGGTGACAATAGTGGGAGACAACAGGATGAAAGTGGAGGTGCGACGGTGAGAGGGCCAGAGTTGAGTTCGCGCGATCGGGGTAGGGAAGATAAACTGACGGGTGTAATGAATATTTGGGTTTAGAGTTAACTAGCAAGTGTTTTAAAAGACGGTTCCTCCATAACCGTCTTTTAAGAACTATTGGCATGTGGAATTGGCAGTTTAAAATGAAGTTCTCCCATAGGCGTCTTTTATGAACTATGGGTGCATAGAATTTGCAAACTTTTAACCACGGTTTATACTTCATCTTTTAAGTTTTATTAGGGCGCGAATATTAGCTCTTTGAAAGACAGTTTTAGACCAACAGCCTTTTAACATGTCCTTAAGGGAACCACGCGTGCACGCCAAGTAGCTTTTTAAAAACGGTTTTCACCTGAACCATTTTTTGTAGATCGTGTCTTTTGTTATTTTTTCTACTAGTGATACCCTGAAATTCCAATTTTATTTTTTCCCGAGGCACACCCTTATCACCATGAAAAAATTGGTTTTCACTCCTTTTGTTCACTAATACCCCAGAATTCATTTGAGCACTTGCTTGCCTTAAATATCTCTCCTTCATATGGGTTTCTAGCTTTTCTTGAGGACAGCAAAAAGAAAAGTGCGGGGGAGTTGATAAGTGGTGAAAATATGTAATTAAAGGGTTTATATTGACCTTCATTTTATATGGTCTATAACCCATTCTCACCACGTTTATAGAGTATTTTGTCAATATTAGTGAACTTATACATTTTGGTCACAATTTGGATAAAAGCTCATTGAAGCATGAATGAAAGAAGCAAAAAAAAAAAAAACTATTCGGGTGCATGGTCTTGTACTGCATGTCGAGAGGTTAAGGATCAAGATGGAACCAAGCGGAGGCAAAAACACCAATCTAGTGCATTTTTGGATCTTGTATGCGTCTATGTCCAGGTTAATAGACTCGGACCAATTTTTTTGATAGAGCTACTAACAAATTCCAGGATTTGTTCGACAATACAGGCTCGAACCAATGTTGCTGCCAAGTTTAGAGCCCGGTCTGGGTTTATGTCCGGGTAAATAAATCCGGACCAATCCCGTGCAAAAGATTATACCTATTTTGAAGTGTGGTACGAGAATGTGTCCGGGTAGCAGTCCTGGGCCAGAGACGAAGGGATACGGGATTTCCACAATAGTGTGGTTTTGGTCTATAGATCCAGATAGAGATCTGGAGCACACACAATATGAACCAAAATTGAGCATTTTAACGAGAATTGAAGAAAGAGAGAAAAATCATTACTCACTTACACCCTCCACTAACCACAAACAGAGTAGAGAAAGGAAAATGAAGAGGAAAGAAGAGAAGGAAGAAACTTCATGATCTCATTAATGGCTATTTCTCACTATTTTTATCTTCTTTTACCTTCCATTGCTTGAGTAGACTAAATTTTGTACCTTGGGATGGGTTTTTGACCCCCCAAACTAGAGCTGTCAAAATTTGACCCAACCCGAAAGCCCGTCCATTTTATCCGAACCCGAAACCCGATTAAAACCCGAAATTATTTAAATAATAAACCCGAAACCCGATTGGGTAAAACCCGATTAACCTGAACCCGAAATGACTTGAAAAAATTATAACCCGAAACTGACCCGAACCCGAAATGACCCGAAATAATAATACTTAAAAATTATCCAAACTCGGATAACATGAAATAATAGTGACCTTAAATTTTCTCATTAATGGCTATTTCTCACTATTTTTATCTTCTTTTACGTTTCATTGCTTGAGTAGACTAAATTTTGTACATTGGGATGGGTTTTGGACCCCCAAACTAGAGCTATCGAAATTTGACCCAACCCGAAAGCTCGTCCATTTTATCCGAACCCGAAACCCGATTAAAACCCAAAATTATTTAAATAATAAACCCGAAACCCGATTGGGTAAAACCCGATTAACCTGAACCCGAAACGACCCGAAAAATTTATAACCCGAAACTGATCCGAACCCTAAATGACCCGAAATAATAATACTTAAAAATTATCCGAACTCGGATAACATGAAATAATAGTGACCTTAAATTGTTCCAAACCTGAATGACCCAAATAAATATGACAAAAAACTTGATTCAAACTTAGTTTATCTGAATGAAATTCAGAATAGAGATTGTATTGACTTTTCCATAATCTATATGTAGTATATTCTTATAGAAATTAGGTATCTATTTATTTAATAATTTTAAAAAATATTAACCATGACCCGAAATAACCAAAACCCGTTTCTATCTGACACTATTACAACCCGAACCCGAATGACCCGAACTCGAAATGACCCAAAAGTTTAGTGACCTGAACGGATAATGACCTAAAAAGATATGACCCAAAACCCGAACGGATAACCTGTTTGATAGGTATACCCAAAACATGCTTGTAACACCTAACTTCATTTAATATAGTTGTTTTTATCTCTTTAATGCTTATTTAATGCTCTAGATTGATCTCCTATAACATTTATGGTGATTCCTAGCAACATTAGGTTTTGAGTTATGAATTGAGACCAAGAGAAAGATAATACCTAGTTGTTGTCATCTTAAATAGTTAGTGAATCCTTTGGCTATTAATGAGAACTTGTGATTAATGCTATCTAGTGACTTGTACCTACATTGAATTAAGAGGTGCAATTAAAAAATCATTATTTTAGTTCTAATAGACAACTAAAGTGAAGTAGGATTAAGGGCATGTTTGGGTTTTTTTTGATAATTTGGGCTTAGAGCCATTTTTATTAATAAAGGTGGATGGGTTGGACTTGGGCCTCATTAAAACCTTCCTAAGTAAAACCCCATGGGAAAAAACTTAGGAAGGAAAAAGAGTGCCCACCGCATCCAAGTACAACCTAGGTGACATACTAAATACATAACCAAGGAATGAAAACCTCATCACATTACCAACATAGAGCAGTAATGAAATCTTACAATAACCGAACGACGGAACCCTACTCCCCTTGTTTTGCTCCCGATCAGCAGCCATCTCAGTCCCTCCTTATCCCCAGAACCACTATTCCTTCCAGACCTAACTTGGCTAGGGGTTCGAAGCCCATTCCTTTTATAGTTAAGACCCCTATTCTCATCATGATGCTTCTCACTTGCTCATCTGAGAGTGGATTTGATTCACGATGTTTCCCTTAGTGAGTGCGGGATTTAGAATTTTACACCCCAGTTTCATTAGTAAGTCAATACATTCTTCAACTTCTTTCTCACTGTTGATGATCTTCCCGTGCTCATTTCTTGCCGGAATATCTTTCCCTGCTCGCGCGCTTGGAGGGGTGTTATGGAATAATTCTACAAAAAGACCTATTCCCTCCTTACTTACTGGAGACCTATTTTCCACGAACTTCCTTTGGCTTCTGGGGGTAGAATTAATTGTTGACCCCAATTGTTTTGTCCCATCCAATTCAGTACTTTTTCGTGTGGTACTTGCTTCTATCTTGGAGCTCCCTGTGCCTTTATCTATCACCAGTGGTGTCCCTTGGAAAAATGTCTCTGGAATAATCATTTCCCCCTCCTACTCTTCATTGTTTTGTCGTGTCTAGGATAGACAATTGCCAACCTCGGGAATTGGGTCTACTTGATTTATTATTTCTTTTTTCTCCCTCCCCTTCCATTTAATTATATTTAGGCAGAACCTCCTTCTTATCTACATGAGTTTGACAATTCTGATTTGCACTACTACCGACCTCGGGAGTCGCGCCACTCCTTTCTTGAAACCACTATCCTAGGATGCATTTCTATCCAATCCATTAAGATGTCAGTTTAATTTACTTGTCAATTGTCTTAATTCTGTTAACTTGAACCACTAAGCTTGTCACTAGCTAAACCACCAAATTTACTGTTTTTGATTCACTAAATACCGAGGCTAGGGAAGATAGTAACCAATTTCGTTGAGGATATGACATTTGTTGTACTACGTCAATTATGTGCACTTGCCTACACCTTGCATATATATATATATATTTATAATTTGCTCAACAATCACTAGTCTGTGAGCCCCGATTTGAACATTCCTAAATGTGTAATGATTGGTTTGTAGGTTTTAGGTCCGACTTTAACTAAGGTCATTAAGCTAAGTTCTCCCTCCAGTTCTCAATAAAATATTTTTAGGTATTGTCATTTTTTTCAAAATATAAGATGTTTTGGTCTTTTCTACCATATACTTTCCACATTTACCCCTTACTTTTCTCCTCACACCTACAACTCTCCTATTCCCCATAGAAAAGTAAGGGTAAAATTGTTCGAAAATTGTCTCCCTAATTTTTATGTGGTGTGCTAGAAAGTCATCTATCAAGAACATAGGAGTATAACATAAGCTTACTAATCTGAATTAGCTCATGTCAAAACTACTAGAGTCACCACTAAGTTTTAACCTGTAGTACTAGGCAAGATAGAGATCTAGGTTCGAAGGCATGGTAGAAAGCTTTTCATTAATCAAATACTTTCATAATCTCTTTAAAGCTCATTTTCTTCTACTAATGTTCCTTACAACTTAGGTAGATAATGAATTTCCTTTTTTGAGGTAAGGTAGATTCTATCTTTTACGTTTTTAGTTGATTCTAAGAGTTATATGAGTTGCTGGTTACCTAAGTTAGATTAAGGTTCAAATTGCAGAAGTTAGTGAATTTTAGCTGTTGTCTGTGTCCATGGACTGTGTGAACCACAAGCATATTTAGGTTTTTAACGGTTTATAGAAAAATCTTAAAATGAATAATAATTTTGCTATGTCCATAATCTTAGACCGTACCCGAGATCACAAACATTAGGATTTTCCATGACAAGAGATAGAAAAAACATAAGTCGGTAAAGATTTTTATGGGTATGTGATCACTAACAGATTGTTTGTTATCATAGACATAAGATCACAATTTATTATGTCTGGTACACTGCCAGGGGCATTAGACATTGGTGTCCATAATCTCGGACAATTAATGAACACAGGTTTTTTTCAGCTAGATTTTAAGGGTTTTTGTCCTAATATATAAGCTGATTAATTTTGGGTGTGTTCTACATTCTGGCACCTTGCACTTCTGGTAAGAGTTGTTTTGTCTAAACATTAGCTCTACCTATCTCTCCCCTTCTTTAATCTAATGGACTGTTACATCTTGTAACATTTACTAAAGATTTGCATACTGGGGATGGATTCATTGGTATCAAAATTTGGCATGCAACCACTTACCTTTGCAACTAGGGGCTGCATTCTTCGGCGGTTCTTGCCCAAATGGTGAGAAACATCTGTCAGCCATGTTGCATGTCTTTTGATAGCTGCATCCCTTCCCTGATGTTGCATGTCTTCTTTAAAGGCATGGAAGCAGGTTTATTTTGTGCTTTCAACTTTTCCCTCCGTTTTTCCACCATAACCGATTGGATTTATGAGGGGATGTTTGCTTGTTTTCTTTGCGGGTATGGCTGTTATCGGCAATATTCTCCCCGTATCGGACTGGTTTATATGAAAGGTTTGGGAGCTATCTTTATAGTGATTACATAGATCGGGGAAACGGATATTTTTTCAGGAAGGGTGGGAAGACGAGGCGGTGAACGCAGCCTATTGGAGCTGATGACGCAGAGTGTGGCGGAGGTTTTGGTAATAGGAGGGAGGGGTTTCACTTTTGGTGCCTTTGGCTTGTACTCTTTTTATGGGTTGGATGTTTTGGGGTGTGAGGCACCATTAGTCCATTACCATGTTAATAGTCTAGCTTATGTGGGAAGGTTTCAAGTTGGTGAGAAGCGTGTGTTGCTTCTGGGGACAATTATTATCATAAATTGGACCCACAATCTACTGAAAATGCAGCCTCCTGTCTCCTGTGAGGAGTTGGGTGCATATAGTAGATAGAATGGTGAGACTTGCCCTTCGGATTGTTGTCTTGGGATGGTGGTTAGCTTAGTTTTGACACTTCTATGCTCTTTAACATGTACTTTAAATTATAATCTAATGTATTTGGATGGTAGATTACGAAAAAAAAGAGGACCATACTTGAACAGCAAGACATGCAAGGGTCTAGCAGTAGCACACCACATATCAACCCAACAAACGAAACACGTAACTTATAACAAAATCCCAAACGTGGCTGGCTATATCCTGAAGCCTACAGCCTAATATAGATGACCACCACAGTGATGTCCAACTAGTATCCATCCCCTGAGATCACAAAGAATTGCTAGGGCTTAAAACCAACAAGTGACAGACCCATAGAGAATTGAACTCTTGAAGACAAAAATGAGATTCTACTTCAACATACAATGAAGAAAGTTCTGTCCCCCCAAACAGTTGACAATTATCACTGTAATTGGTTATCTGGGGTCTAACATATTTCCACACTGCTTAAGCAAAAGTGTTAAAAGGCAGGTCTAAATGCAGGGCACGATAATCATAGCTTCCTTCCTACTCAGAAGAGGTACTTCAAGATTTAAGGGTTTAACCCGTGATCCTGCTTACCAGAATTTCCCACTTTGGGATATCCACAGGGCAAGTAGATACATAACCGCATCGCTGAGGTGTTGAGGTCATTTCACACAATCGGCATACACTGCCAAGGATACCCTATACAACAGAGTTAGGAGAACGATAATGTAGCCATCCAGGCCACAGCAGACTGATTTTAAGGGCCACTGGCCACTGGAATTCAAGTTGCAATAAAGAAAGAAAATACCACGAAACGATTGGAAAACAAGAGATGGTTCTGATCAACCAACAAAAAACGCACAAGAGAAAAACTACTATCAAGCAAGCAGAGCATATGCTTCTACGAGCACAATGCAACCAGTTTCTTTCATGTTCAATTTAAATTAAAAAGGAAATCTTGGCCTATTTCATATCTGCAAGGCTAACATATATTCGTTACCTTTATCATAACCTTTAAAAATATTAGAATAGGAGATGTAGAGCTAAAAAAAGGGTTATAGATGATGCAAGGGCTTGCAAAGCTACAAGTACATGGGCTGTGTAGTGACACCAAAGGGATCCAGAGCATTTGCAGGAAATTGTGCTCCACACCAAACAAATTGTTGCTTCTGCTCAGTCAAACTATGAACAAGGGGAATGGAAGTCTTGTGCAGACACAAAAAAGGAGGAGCAACTTTGATGATCTCTTCCTTCCTCTTTCCCCTGAATTTACTTGCTGGATCTCCTATGGATTGAGTGCAAGATTATTTTTTCGCAGCCTAGGATTATTGTCAGACACACTATACACACATTCAACTCAACCAGTTTTAACATAACTACCGAGTTCCTTGTGACTTCGCATATAACAAAATGAAGAACGAAACTATACCACATCGCCTAGATGTAGCAAAGCTGATAGTTTGGATGTTAAACAATACTTAACTAGCACAATATCCTGAATACATAATCCATAGCACTAACGTTATAACGCTTTCAAGTTATGACAACTTTTTGAGCGACCAAATCTTTCAAGGGCGTCATCCCTTGGTAACGAACGATTACAGCTACCAAAATCTATTTGTTTCACGATACAGAATGATCAATCCGGTTAAAAAAGCATCTATAGTTGAAGTTCATACTTTCTCACCTAAAATGAAAAGCAACAATGGGAAGAAAAATCCACCAGAAAAATAACCTTCATTGCATTCACCATCACCAGCTTGAAGGCCAGTACCCGTGAACACCGTATCCAGTCTTCCAATTATCCAAGTAAATCACTTTTCTCACAGCCCAAAAAGAGATTATCAAGGCAATGACCATCACAATCCTCTGAGCCATCAAATTCCTGACTTTGACCAGCCCATGAGTCATCATCGCCAGTAGCAAACCCACAATCGTATACAAGAACCCAACAGCGAACCCTTCAGCACCCAACTGCATCCCAGAACCCTGGTAAAAGAACACCAGCTTCGACGGGTCGTTCCTGTCCGTTATGAACATTGGCATCTTCCGGATAATGTTATGCATCGTCCCAGAAACGCTGAAGAAGTATATGAAAATTGCTCCAAAGAGCCAGATCTTGTAATCGTGGAGCAAAGTCTCTCCTGCTACGACCTTCTTGAGCGCAAACGGTGCCCAGATCAGCACAATCACACCGGCGAAAGCAAGCTGCTTCCCAGAGAACATAGGCGGCCGATGGATCTCCCCAATCGACACCTTGGCTTTTGATTCGATAAACTGTACAAGCGACTCGATCATCGAATTGTAGCTTCCCTGATCCAAATGGTCGGCGTTTTTTAGAACTTCAACACTAGGGTTTACGAGACGGATATGCGGAAGGGCATTGACGCCAAACAGAGTGAACGAATGCTGTGATTCCTTGAACTCTAGCTCGAAGAAAAAGAGCTTCGAGGCGTCGTTCGAAGACTCAACGTCATGGTTTTTTAGGAAGGATGAAGAGACGATGGAGAATTCAGATCGAAGGGTCGGGAGCTGAAGCTCGGACTTGGAGTGAAGCGCCTCGGCGTCGAAGAAAACGACGAAAGAGAACGACCGGCGCTTCTGTGAGACGATGCGACGGATAAGGTTGTCATTGAGGTGGATCACCCCATCGGCCGACTGGGAACGGAGAGATGTGAGCTCAGCGACGAGATCAGCATCCCCGGCTGTTGCGGCGGCGGAGGCAACGAGGGTAGTGGTTGAAGTGTTCAGGAGGCATAGAGGCAGGATAAGGAGAGTGAAAATAAGGCGGGGGAGGTGATGGTGAGAAGCCATTGATGCCTGAGTTTGGGGAGTTGGAGGAGTTTGGTGGAGTTCTTTGGTTCCTCGCAAGGACTCTTCGTGGATGAAATATGAGTCTTTCCGACTCAGAGTTCCCCGCAGCGAGTCGCTTGGTTAACATTTGACGGGGCCTGTTTGTAATAATGCCGAAGTCCGTCGCTGCTGTAGCGCGGGCTGACCTATTTTCGGCCTGGCCTAACTACTAATTAACCACTATGCGCCCATGTGGGCCGAAGAGTAGTCTAATGGTGTGTAGCCGTTTGAATTTAAAGAAAACGCCGATAATTCATGTACATACATTTCATTTTTTTTGAAGAACATTGTGACCATATATTATAACACGTAGCAAGCACAAGGGTAACCTCATGTCATGCTAGCTCAAAATCTAGCTTACAAGCCATACTAATATTAGGGGGAACATGCTCCCCCAACCACACCTGATTAGTTTCAAATAGATTATTCCCCATATTACATATAATCTTGATCAGATAATTATCATACAAGGGAGTATCACTTCTAATAATACTAGTGAAAGAAGAAAGGGATCCTCTCACCCTGACAATATCATCCCAACTGGCATTGGGTCTTCTGATGTCTCCCACATTGAGGATGTCCTCAAAATATTTTTCAACTGATTCAAAGCAAATGCTATGGCTACCCACCGAGATAGCAAGCTCCATGGCAATTCTTTTTGCTTTAATATCAGCAAACTGCACACTACTGGTGCTGGCAATTCTTCGATTGAAAACAACACTAGGCTAACCGCGATCGTCGCGAATGAGACCAGATATGATTCGGTCCCCATAACGACTAGCAAGCACACCCGTACAAATACTATGATACCCAGACGGGGGGGATGCCAAATCCTGGGAGAAAGAGATGGGAGGAGACTTTCATCACCGAGAGGTAAGCTTCAGTAAAAGAATTGTTTACCTCGACTTCTTTCCACCAAGAAAGCTCTGGATTATGCTTAACTTTGTTCCTCGACGCATATATGACCCAAAGCTTGTTAGCTATACGAGATAGCTTCTTCACACTCCACACCTCAACCATCCGAAAGAACCAGTCCAACATTCCATCCACATTTGGAATATCCTTCACTTCCACCAGGCCCCTCCATATGTCTCTAACAGCACAACAATAAAAGAAACAATGAGCCAAGTCATCCTTGTCCCCACAGAAGAAACACTTGGAATCACCCCCAATCCGTCTAGCCAGATTATCCTGACAAGGGATAATATTCCCCAAGAACTTCCAGAGATTAAGCTTAACTCTAGGGCAGCAGATAGAGCTAGATAACTTCTTCCCAATCATACCGATGGAGAGTGGAGGATTGGAGGAGCTTTCCTCCCCTGAATCTTTTACCAGAGCGAGATATGCTGATTTGACGGAGAATTTGTTATCTTTGGAAAGGACCCAGGTCCACTGATTGGAACTACCCAAGCCAAGAGAATTGGGCGACTGAGTCTGATCCCTCGTCGAAGGTAGGGGGCGAGCTCCCTCTCTGAGCAAGACCAAGACCGAGGAGATGGATTTCCATATGGGGCTACCTTTATTTGAAGGGGTGCAATCACAAATATTGTTGTCAGGGTAATAGAGTTGTTTCATAACTTGAGCTACTAACGACCCCGGGCAAGAAAGCAATCTCCACAGCTATTTAACCAAAAGAGCTTTATTGAAGTTATCCACTTCTCTGAAACCAAGGCCGCCTTGGTCCAGAGGATCACAAACCTTAGACCAATTGGTCCAGTGGAGGGCTCTTTTATCGACTTTCCCACTCCACCAGAAGGAAGAGAAAGCTGAATTGAGTTTCGCAATAATGCCCTTAGGAAGAGCAAAGAGGGACATGGTGTAGTTGGGTATAGACTGGAGAACACTAGACACCATGACGGATCTAGCTGCTTGAGCCATAGGTTTAGTCCAACTGGAAACCCTTTTGTGAACAGATTCGATAAGATAGGTAAAAATATCATTTTTTCTCCTACCTATCTTGAGGGGAAGGCCCAGGTATTTTGAGAAACAAGGTACCTCTTGGACATTCAGGAGGTTAGCGAGGTTGTCTTTAATGGGGGGGATAATCTTTTGCTGAACACCAATTCAGATTTGAGGTGATTGATTTTGTGGCCAGAGGCTAGAAGGAATTTTGTGAGAATATGGTTCAGGCGGGTGATATTAGTGGGATTGGCTTTACCAAAGAGGAGGAGGTCATCAGCAAAGGCTAGGTGGGATATGGACGGGCAAAGGGGGGAGAGCTTGATGCCATGGAAATCTCCATTAATATCAGACTTATTAAGGAGACTAGACAAAGCTTCCTGAGCCAAAATGAAGAGGAAAGGAGAGAGAGGGTCACCTTGTCGAATGCCCCTGGACTGGGCAAAAGAGTTACCCGGCTTGCCATTGATGAGGATAGCACATCTGACTGAGCGGACACAATTCATAACTGGAGAAATCCAATGAGAAGGGAAACCCATGGAAAGAAGAACATCTTGGAGGAAGCTCCACTCTAATCTGTCATAGGCCTTGCTAAAGTCCAACTTGAGAGCAAAGAAACCCTTTTTAACAGCTTGGTTCTTCTCTAAAAAGTGTTGGAGCTCGCCAGCTAGAATGATATTGTCGGTAATAAGCCTTCCTTTCACAAACCCTGACTGATTATGAGAGATGAGATGCGGCAGAATATGTTGAACCCTATTAGCCAGGGTCTTGGAAGCAATCTTGTACGCAAAGTTACAGAGAGCAATCGGTCTAAATTTATCAATCTCCGTCGCCCCCGCCATCTTTGGGATAAGAGTGATAAAGTACTCATTCAATGAATCAGGGAGGGGTTGGCCTCTAAGAATAGGCAAGACTGCATCAATAACTTGGTCCCCAATGATATGCCAAAAGGTGGTAAAGAATTTACCATTAAAGCCATCCGGCCCAGGAGCTTTGTTGGCTCCTAGTTGCTTCACAGCGGAAATGATTTCCTCTCTAGTATAGGGTCTACTCAGCTCAGAAATAAAGTTTCCATTTAGTCGACCCTCCACCACTCCCAAAAGGTCCCTATCCACCTGAGGTTGGGAAGAAGAAAAGAGGTTTTGGAAATACTCTCTAGCAATGCCTTCTATACTCTGCCAAGTATACTGCATAGTGTTCCCGGAATTCAGGAGACCAAAGATCTCTTTGGATCTTTTATTAGAGGAAGCCCTAGCATGGAAGTAACCCGTATTTTTATCTCCTTCCTTAATCCACTTATCTCTGGATCGTTGCTTCCACCATATTTCCTCCCGGAACGAAAGTAACTCAATTTCCAAGAGGAGCCTCTTCCTATTATTGATAGCTCCCAAAGAGCTATCACTAATAGAGATCTTACCTAACTCTTTCTTCTTATTGATGATCTTCCATTTAATCTTGGAGATCGACCAACCCTTCCATTCACTTAGCTTCCGAGCACATATATCCAGAGAAGTAGTAATGATAGGATAATTGTTACTCCAGACATCTGTAACTATCTCAGCACACTTGGGATCCAAACACCAGCCATTTTCAAATCTGAAAATTTTTGCCGGTTCTTTGTGATTACCAAAGAACCTGATAAAAAGAGGGCAGTGATCAGAATCTTCCCGGGGAAGATGTTCGACAGAGATATTTGGGAAGGTCCGAAGCCCAGCCGAGGAGCAGAACACTCTATCCAATCTACTGTGGGAATGGGAATCCCCATCCTGGCAATTGGTATACGTAGAGCCCTCTCCAAAGAAACCGATATCGTGGAGGTCACACTCAATAATGGCCTCTCTGAACGGGACCATGTAAACCTCTTGCCTGATTCTACCCCCGATCTTCTCTGAGGCATGCAGAATCTGATTGAAATCCCCGGCAATCACCCAGGGCAAGCTAACTTGCTTACCAAGAATTCGGAGCAGTTTCCAGGATAAATGCTTAAGGGACCAATTAGACCACCCGTAGAACCCGGTAAAAACAAAATGAAGATCACCCGGCATAGACATACTAGCGGACATATGATGCCTAGATTGAGAGATCATCGAACATCCTAGGGAGCTTTTCCACATAAGGCAGAGACCACCACTCCTCCCTCTGCTAGAAACCGCTAGGCCGTTATATAGAGGGAACATCCCAAAGAAAACCTCCATATCAATGTCCGACTTATGAGTCTCACTGAGGAAAATGATATCTGGGTTAAGTTTAAGAATCAAACTCTTAACCCAATAGACTGCCTTTGATTTACCTAGGCCCCTACAATTGAGCGTTAGACAACTCATCTGATAGAGGAAGCCGGAAAGGCCTAATCAAATCGGCGCAGAGGGCACCCACCAGCACCTCCAATCGATCACAAGAAAAGGGCTCAAAACTCCGAGTCCAAGACCAGGATACTGAAATCAACCAGCCCGAAACAAAGCCTTCTGAAACTTTTAACTGAATCTACACACTTGCTCTATAGCAAGCACCACGAAGGCTTGAATGCCGGAGAAGCACCAACCAGCCCCGGAGCACCCCCAAACGAATTGGACAGAGATCCGAACCGGCACACAAACTCACAAGAAAGAAGTCCCAAGGAGACAGGACTCCCACCAGGACGAGATCAATCACCAGGACCAGACTCGGCGCAAGGCTGAGCACAATCGCATCTGCACTGGGATAGAAGGATAACAAGACGCCACAACCGAAGACCAATCACGCCTAGCACTAATCACCAGAATAGAAGAAACCCATCTTAGCACCACCAACCAGAACTGATAAACTGGGAAAACAACCGCCCAACCTCGAGACAGCCGAGCACGAAGGAATACTAAAATAGAGCTCGAGAAATCCGGCCCCCTTAAAGACCAACACGAACTCTGAATCAATCCACAACCCAGCGAACCAGCCTATCAAATACGTACAGTGACACCCCTGTAGGACTAGCTACTCCAACTGAGAAATCTAAAACCGTCGAAAACTCCAACAGGGAGATCAAACACAGTCGACCAAGAATCTGAGAACCAACAGATACACGCAAGACTTCCTAAACAAAACAAGCCTCGCACGGAAGCAAGGGAGAACCACCGAGCCCAGGCGACTGGAAATCAGTCCACTCAGCGCAAAACCTAACCCGGATTCACCACTGGAGAGTACCACGGGAGGAAAAGAAGAATACAAATCTGATAAGACCCACCGATAGGGAAGCCGACGACCACTTGACTCCCGGAGGAAGAAGGCAGCACGGGCAAATCTCGCTGAGAAACTCAGACGAGAACCAAGGAGAACGAGAAAATCGCCTCCTAAATCGCTTCCTAAGGAGAGCGAAAAGCTACAGTCGCTTTTTTGGATTGCGTACGCATTGGATTTGAACCGCATAAGTGACCGTGGTCGGAGGTTATGTACATACATTTCATTGATTTCAATTAACTTTCTTATTTATTAAAACTTTGGGAAATTTCACGATATACCTCCGAGGTTTGAGTGAATTTTACGAGATACCCCCGATGTTTCATTTTCACTACAAAATACTCCTAAGGTTTCATTTTCTTTACGAAATACCCCTGAAGTTTCATTTTCATCATGAGATGCCCCTGAGGTTTCAATTTTATTACGGGATGCCCCTCCATTCAACTTCTGATATATTGAAATTATAATATCCTTATTTTACCCTTGCACCGAAACCTCGGGGTTTATGGCCAATTTTTTTATATAAATTTAAAAAGTAAACAAAATACACAAAAAATAATTAAAGATCACATAAATTTTGAATTCAGTTTTAAAAAATAAATAAAATTACAAAAAAAGAATTAAAATCATAAAATTTCAAAAATAAATAAAAATGACTAAATAATAAAAAATAATTTATTTGGAAAACATATATTGTTACATATTTTAAAAATTATTATAGCGGTGACTTAAAATTAAAAAAGTTATATCAATTACATTAAATATATTAAATTATTTTATGAATTATAAAAATTTATTAACAGCTATATTTTTGATAGCAACAAATCATAATTTATGGTTTTTATACTTTATTTTTCAATTTTAAATAATGATTTTTTCTATGTACTATATAATTGTTACTTTTAATATTCTTCATATTATTGTTATAACTTTTTTATGATTTTAAGTTATCGCTACGTAACACTTTAATCAATTATGTTTATTTTTCAAAATAATTAATTTTTATTATTTCGTCATTTCCATTTATGTATTTCTTTTTGTTTGTTGTTTATTTAAATATATTCATCTTTTAAAATTGATTTAAAAATTTATATGATCTTTAATTATTTTTTGGGTAAATTGTTTATTAATAAATTTATAAAACCATAAACCCCTGAGGTTACGGTGCGAGGGTAAAATAGGGATCTGAAAAATATAATATATGTCAGAATTTAAACGCAGGGGCATCCCGTAATAAAATTGAAACCTCAGGGATTCAGGGGTATCTCGTAATGAAAATGAAACCTCAAGGGTATCTCATAAAAAAATGAAACCTTAGGGGTATCTCGTAGTGAAAATGAAACATCGGGGGTATTTCGTAAAATTCGCTCAAACCTCAGGGGTATATCGTGAAATTTCCCTAAAACTTTTGAGTAAATCAGACGTCCTATTACACTTTAGCACCCGGTTAATCCATATACATTTCAATCATCTCAAAATCCCGTAACTGAAAAACCGCTAAATCGTACCGAAAAATCTATTTACTGAATTGAAATTTTAATTTCAGTTTACTATACTTATTTTTTTAGTCGGGTTTGGTAATAGGTTAAATTTTTATAAGGGAAAATTCACGAGATACCCCTGTTTTCCACAAGCTTAAAAAACTTCAAATTGATATTGGACCAAAATATAACACTTTAGCATCGTCCATGTAAAGTTTCATCAATTTTGGACAACATTTAAGCATGTTTAAAGTTGAATTACAAAAATCACAAGGGTATATTGTGAATTAGGAAAGAAAACAGGGGTATCTCGTGAATTTTCCCTTTTTATAAAGTCGGTTTACCATAAATCTTACCAAATTATATAAAAAAGTAAATAATTATTATTTCTGAAAACCAATAATTTTTCATTTTTTCTACCTTTTAGTACATAATCTGTCAATAAATATTCTCTCATTTTCTTTTTTATTCAGTGTACCTCAGCATCTATAACTAGACAATGACATGACAATAAATCTAAGTTTAAAAATTGGTAGATTGGTACATATCTATTTGCAATGGATGCTTTAAGAATTAGATGTTGCCTTTTTTATTGAAATTATATAATTAAACTCATGTTATTTGGGAGGAGTGTGTGTTTGTGCTTGAATTTTTTTCTATACTTGATGGTTGTGGTTTTTTGTATGGTAAGTTACTTGTATCCAATGGGTTTTTTTTTATTAATTTGTCAAAATTTTATTTTCAATTTGTGATATAAAAAATATACTTTCTTGGATATCGGTAAACCGATTATACCATATCGATTTTTTAGATTAATCAATTTAGGTAAACCGGTTTAAGCGGAACAGAAATGGATTTCAATTTTGTTAAACCGAAACATCAGTTTATAGATATCCAGCTTACCGAATTTTCGATTTACCTAACATGCACACCTCTACCTCTCATGTTATGAGGTTCCTAACAGTACGCCCTTAAAACTTACGATTCCTCGTTTCAGTGCCAAGAAGAAGAAAATAGTGAATAAGAAATAGAGACATACATAAAAGAGAGAGTTTGTGGGTGTGATTGTATCTTAAGTTTTATCCGATGTAACGGTGTGACGTGGTGATGTTACTAGGTCAGAGAAAATTGATGTCTAACAAACATATTTATAGTTTTGGGGCGCACAATCAGGAACCCCTATAATTTGAGAGGATTAAGTATATATAGATAACCTGAAGATGCTAAATTAGCAATTAATTTTTGTACTATAGAGGTACATTAATCATATAAAGAGTTTTGAAGTGCCAGATAGATAAAAAATGATCAAGTGGGCGTTCCTTAAAAGATGATAAGGAGAGTGAGTTCATTAATTTAAATGTTTTATATCACACAACTAAAGCAAATAGAGAAATGATTATGATATAAAGATTACGTTAGATTTTCAATTCTAACAATGACACTATTACGTCATAAAGAAACACATAAATATAAAGTTTAGGTTTAAATTTGTTGTAGTAAACCTATATATATTCTTATAAACCATTCACATTACTGCTCATATCTCAATGTGGGAGGGAGGTATTATATAACTCAATCACAACTTGTCATGAATATTCAAAAAGTAAGTATTTTGTGTTAATAGTGGATGGTAAGTGTGCATGTTTTAATTACATGATAAGGTATACCAAGTGAACTAGATTTATGAACTTTTGTCTCACTTAGGCCAGTTTTGAGAATAACCACATTTTGTTACATACTTTTTTGGTTGGATTCAAGTTGAATCGGCTAAGAGTAAGTGGTTATCGTTCAAGAGCGTTAACCCGAAATTTATTGGTCGGGTTTGCCATTACAGCCAGGTTTAAGTTATTCTCAACTTAATACAAAACCCAATTTGACATGGAGATAATGCCTTAAGAATAAAAAGTAGCTACACAGGAGTGTGGTGCCATTGTTTCAATGGTCAATCAAGCCCTTATATGTAGTCAGATTAAAAAACAATCCATCAGAGGGATGAAGAGATTGATGCATAATAAGGACCAAACCCAGTTGTCAAAGATTTGGAGTGTTGTGAGAAGAATAAAGATGTTACTCAAATATGACATAATTACGCAGGGCCCTATCTTGAAGAAGACCTAATGGGATTCAAGATTGATGACCATAAGAAGAAAGAAGTGGATCATTAGCTCAATAATGTTCTCACTTCAATTAAGTCCTTTGTTTGAATACTCTCTTTCCATTCTTTCAAGAATCCCCCAACCCGGCTATGGTGGCTCCCTGTCACCTCATCGTTGTGGTGCTCTCCCTCCCTTAAGTGGTGTTTGTGCTACCGTCCAATCATTCTGTTCCGGCGATTTACCCTCCCTATTGTGGTGCCCTACCAGTTTCCTCTCTTACCTCTACTGGTATTCTTTACACGCTTTTGTGAGTTGGCCTACGGTGCGGGCTGGTTCTCCCTTCTTCTCTAATTGTGCTTTTTGGTATGTCTGGAGGAGCTTTTGTCACATATGGCGGATTTCGACTTATATGAGGAAGAGTGTACCCCTCTAGTGGTTTCCTCTTAAATTGACGACAAGAAGACGGTTTAATTAGACCTATCTCTCATGGGGAAGGTTTTAACCCCCAAATCAATTCCTCTTCAACCACTTAAGGTGGATATGGGGGCGGCTTGGAATCCCGAATTCATATTGCAAGTCCAAGATATAAGAGATGACATATTTTTGTTCCAATTTGGGTCGCTAAGAGAAAGAGCCAGGGTGCTGGGGGGGGGGGGGGGGTCCGTGGGAATTCAACGAAAGTTTGTCGGTTTTGGAAAAAGCTCAAGGATTGTTGGCCTAGGATGTGTACCGATTCTCACATGTGGCATTTTAGATCCGAATCTTCAATGCTTCCCTCGCGCTATTTTCTCTACAGTATGCTCAGGCTATTGGGACTATGTTGGGTGGTTTCGTCTCTTACGAGGAGTAAGACTCTCTTTCGGGAGGCCCCTTCCTTCGTTTGAAAGCCAAGATCGACATTTCTAAACCACTCAGACGCTTCCTGAAACTGAAAGTTGAAGGTTAGGATTTATTTTTTCGTGTCGGGTATGAAAAATTGCCAGATTTTTGCTATAATTGTGATCAGGTGTCTCATGTCACTAAGGAATGCCCATCTCCCCAAGTCTCAAATCAGGATCGCCCCCTTTTTGGTCCTTGATAAGGTTTAAATTTTCTCAGGCTGATACTCAATCTAGGGTTAAAGATCAAGAATTGAGTTGTAAGGTTGCGGTGAGGGATCTAATGTGCACAGGTAACTATGAGTTTCTCCCAAACCCCTCAAGTATGGATCTAGTTCCGGTCTCAAAAGAGTCTTTGGATACCTTGGGTGCTACAACCTCTGCTCCAGCGGACACCAGTAGAAAAGCTAAGAAAAGGAAAGGGCCTGAAAAGGTCCCGCCCACTTTGTCTAAGGAGTTGGTTTTGGTGGATGGTCTGTTGGCTGGCTCTCAGAACCGGTCTCTCTCTGGTTCTTCCTCTAAGATTGTTGAAACGGAAGTTCTTGCCATAGAGCAAGGCTGCCGGAAGCAATGAATCCGCTCAGTGTTAACTGCAAAAGGTTGGGTTGTCCCTTTACAGTGTCCTGGATCTACCGGGTGGTTAGGAAAAATAGGCTGGGGTTTATTTATGGAGATGAAAAAATCAACTAAGGAGATGGAAGGTATTACGGCTAAGATTGGTGGATATAATTGTCTGGTAGTAGATTGTAGGGGTAGAGCTGGTGGTATTGCTCTGTTATGGAGGCAAGGTATTGACTTGACGATTTCCTCATACTCTCTTAACCATATTGATTGCACTGTTTCTAAATTGGGCTCCGTTCATGATTGTGGATTTACCGAGTTTTATGGTTGGCCCGAGGTTGTGAACCGCCATCTCTCTTGGGAGCTTCTCACTTTGCTTGCTGGTCAATCATCCCTTCCATGGCTTGTGATGGGAGACATCAACGAAATTCTTGAACAGTGTGAGAAATCAGGCCTTCGTGATATACCTCAACACCAAATTGATGCTTTTAGACAAGCTTTAGAGGGATGTGGGCTCTATGATCTTGGTTTTGTGGATCACATTTTTACTTTTGATAATGGGTGTGTTGGTCAAAATAAGGTGGAATGCAGATTGGATAGGGCAGTGGCGACAGCTGAGTGGAGTGACTTATTTTGGGGAGCGCTTCTAAAGCATCTTCCCATATCTAGATTGGACCATTGTCCCATTATTCTCTTTCTAAATGGTATTTTGCAGCTGTGCCACAAAACTTTCAGAATTGAAAACTCATGGCTCTTGAAGGATAAATGTGAAGAAGTTGTTTCCCAGAGTTGGAGGTTGATCTCTGGTAATGGCAACTCTGTGGGCGATAAGATACAGAATTGTGCTAGGGCTCTAGCTAAAGATTTCATCTCTTCCCCTAGTGTGATTAACAGAAAGTTGGACTCTTTATAAAAGGAGATTACTAAGTTGCAGTATCTCCCGCATTCCCTGAACTTTCAGAGTACAAGGCTTAGGCTCCTCAAGGAATGCGAGAAATTGATGCTGCAGTTGGATATCATGTGGCACCAGCGGTCTATACAGGATTGGCTGAAGTTTGGTGATAGGAACTCCAAGTTTTTCCACGCTAGAGCTTCTGGCCGCAGGCGTTGGAACTATATTTCTGGGCTTTACAATTCTCTGGGAGAGTTTTCCTGTGACTAGAACGGCCTTGGGGATATAGCAGCTGATTACTTTGAGCAGATATTTAGGAGTTCTCCTCGTGTTATGGATGCTCATGTAATTGTTACTATTTCTGATAGGCTGTCTATGGAGGATCGGGACTTTCTGTCTATTGCGTACAGTAAGGAAGAGGTAGAGAAGGCACTGTTCCAGTTAGGCGAATTTAAAGCCCCGGGGCCTAACGGTTTCAATGTCACCTTTTATCGGAGGTTTTGGCACTTAATAGGGGATGATGTCTCGAAGAAAGTGTTGGAGGTTCTCAATGGGGGGAGTCTCTATGAAGGTATGATCCACTCTCTGGTTACTCTCGTCCCTAAAAAAGGTTCTTCTCCTCATATTCATGAATATAGACCTATCGCCCTCTACAATGTTATTTATAAGCTTGTTACCAAGGTTTTGGCAAATAGGGTTGGGCATATTCTGCCGAATATTAACTCGCAACATCAGTTTGATTTTGTGCAGGGTAGGCTTATCTCTGACTGTGCTATTATTGCCAATGAGGTTCCATTCCATTTTCAGCATAGGTCTAAGTCTAGAAAGGGGTTTTTACTTTAAAGTTGGACATGGAGAAGGCTTATGACTGATTAGAATGGGATTTTCTGGCCATTGTCCTGAAAACTATGGGGTTTCCTCCGACTTGGTATGTTTCAGTGATGAATTGTATCTCATCCCTTTTGATGGCGGTACATGTAAATGGCTCTTCGAGTCGTATTTCTTTCCTCATAGGGGGATCCGCCAGGGTGATCCCCTTTCGCTGTATCTATTTATTATCTATATGGAGTTCTAGTCTTCTGTTTATAGATTTTTGAAGACTCAAATCTTATTTCACTAGTTAGGGTTGCTAGGGAGGCTCCTTCAGTTGGTCACCTTTTTATTTGTGGATGACTGTTTAATTTTTGGTCATGGGGATGCTGGTCAGGCGGAGATGATTCAAGATCTTTTAAATTTCTTTTTGTTGGTCTTCTGGATAGTCCATTAATAGGTGGAAGTCAGAGCTATATTGTAGCAGATTTACGAGGCCTCATTTGTGGGTAGGATATACAGGTGTGTTTGGCGGGTTTGTGGCTCGCATTCAGAATTATTTGGGCCTTCTGACTTCTCTGGGTAGATCTAGGCGTAGTGCTTTGGGCTTCTTTGAGATAGGATTTGGAACAAGATGGAGCCTTGGTCTAGTAGGATCTCTCAGGCGGGGCCGACTAACTCTCAAAAAAGTGTCTTACGGGCTATCCCTAGCTACGCGATGCAGGTTTACCTTTTCCCTAAGTCATTGTTGGACAAATTCTCATCCTTAATGTTTTGGTTTCAATGAAGTGGGGATCGGACTAAGAAGTCGGTACATTGGGTTAGAAGGGATTTGATTTTGCGGTCCAGGGATAAGGGTGATTTAGGGCTCCGGGATTTGATGGCTCATAATTTGGCTTTGTTGGGAAGCAAGTCTAGTGTATTTTGACCGACCCATGCTCTATAATGTCGTGGCTGCGGGGGAGTGTGTTATTTCTTGAATAAGTATGTTTTACAGGATTCTTCCTCTAGAAGAGGTAGCCCTATGTGGATGTCTATCGAGGAGGCTATATTTTGATGCGTAAGGGATGTAGGTGGTGGCTTGGCTATAGAGACATGAATGTCTGGTCGGACCCTAGGCTTCCCTGACCTTGGAGTTTTAGGCCGATGACGTGTGGTCTGGCGGGTCCCAAAAATCTCACGGTGGCTTCCTTGGTTAACCAACAGTTAGGTACATGGAATATCGCCATTCTCAATTCGTTGTTTGGAATAGATGATGTTGCTTTGATTCTGTTTACCTCGCCTCTCTCATTTAATGGATCAAATCAGCTGGTCTGGCACTTTGTAGAATCTAGTGCGTATTTTATGAAGTCTGGTTACTATATTATAAGACGAATTCTAGGTAGTGATAAGGAAACGAGTTCTGATAAGAAATCTTTGTTTTTAAGGTATTTGGCTGCCTCTTCTTTGCCTCCTAGAGTTGTTCTTTTTGCTTGGCGTTTATGGCTGAGTGCTTTGTCTGCAGGTGTTGCTGTTGCTAGGCGATGTTTGGGTTTTGTTGCATGTCACTTCTGTGATGATATTGAGGACTTGGATCATGCTTTGGTTTTGTGTCCGGTGGATGCGGGTAAGTGCTGGTACTCTAATACCTTGGTTCCGACTCTTATTGAGTTTTCTCGTAATTTTCATGCTTGGTTGGAATGGATCACCTCCTGTGGCAACCTAAGTATTTTTGTTGATACAATTCTGAAGCTTTGGTCTGTTTGGTGGGCATCGCTCCTTCGGGGAGGGTTTGGATAGGGTTGTGTTTTTTCATTAATTTGATATTACGGTTGCAGTGGCGATCCTCTTGAGGTGGATTATGATAGGTGGTGGCTTCTTGATCCGGGCTGGTTCAAGGTGAACATGGATGCGAGTCAGTCCTCTGAGGATTGGTGGTTCGTGGGGGCTGTGGTTTGGGATTCGTCTGGGTTACTGGTTCATGTTGATAAGTGGTGAAATGATGTATTTATAAGGTCTTTATTTACCTTTATTTCGTGCAACTATTGCCTTATTTTACCACTTGATAGAGCATTTCGTTAATATAGTTGAACTCATACAGTTTTGATTTAAATATAGGTAAAAGCTCACTTGAGCAATGATTTTTGGGAGACTCTCAAGACTTTGTAGCTGAGCTTTAATGCCCCGAGGAGTGTGTAAAAGACGAGGGGTCAAACGGGACAATTTCGATGCAGAAGAGGCACTTCTGGTGTGGACCGCCCCTGTGGACCGCCCCTGTGGGGCGGTCCGGTTGATTTCGAACGCTGGAACCGTCTCTGATGTGGACCGCCGCTGGAGGACCGCCCCTGTGGGCGGTCCAGACAGAAATTTGCCCAGTACGTTGTGTTTAAAGACGGAAACGAGGGGGTTTGGGATTTCCTTCCATTCTACACTTCCACACACATAAGAGGAGAGAGAGAACGACAAGGAGGAGAAAGAAGAGGAAGAAGAGAAGAAGGGAGATCTCACCTTCTCCAAATCTTCCAAGCTCCAACAATGGCTTCTTCTTACTCTTTTCTAGTTTTTCTTTCATCTATGCTTGAGTAGTACTCTATTGTGGTTTGGGATGGGTCTTTGAACCCAAACCCTAGAATGTGCTTGTGAATCTTGATTATGCCTTAATATAGTTGTTTCTCTCTTAATTATCATTCAATGTTCTTAAATTGATCTCTTGAGTGCATTTGTGGTGAACCCTATCTACAAATTGGTTTTGAGTTAGGGTTTGTGACCAAATTGAGAGAGAAATCTTGATTTATGCTCCTAGGATTAGTGAGTATAATTTGGGGCTTTGTTCTAGAACTTGCTTAATGCTACTTAGTGAGTTTAGCCCTAATTGATTTTGAAGGCTAAAATTAACTAAGTAAGAATTAACTCATCTTTGGTTTAGAGGGTTATTATCATTGTTCTAAAAGACAACTATAGCATAAGAAGAGTTGTTAGCATATCTAGGTAGTTTGGGTGATTGCCAAATTCCCAAAGTACTTCTCCATCCAATCCATTAAACTATCACCTTTAGCTTATTTGTTGTTCTTGCAATTACTCAACCAACACAATCAAGCTTGCCGCCGGCTAAACCCCAATTTACTGTTTCCATTTCAATTACTAAGTACCGAGACTAGGAAGTTGGGACCAATTTCCTTGTGGATACGACACTTGTTGTACTACACCGATTAGGTGCACTTGCCTATTCCTTGCATTTATTTATATACCTTGTTATATAGTTTTTGCACAACAAGTTTTTGGTCGCCGCTGCCGGGGAAATTGATTCCATCAATTTCCCTAGTTTTGGTATTTTAGTTTTTGTTTTTTGTTTAAGTTTAGTGTTCTGTTTTCTTTGATTGTGTTTTCATTTTTGTTGTTTTATCCTATCCTTGTTTATATTTTCTATTGCTAAATTGAAGTGCTGGTTGTTCTTGTGATCGATTAGGTACCTTGTGTTCCTTCTGTGTATGCCAAGCACTCGGTCTAGTGGCTTCCCACTTGCTAGTCCGAGATCCGAACTTGAGCGCACTCTGAGAAGACGCATAAGAGATTTAAACATGGCGGATCAAGATCAACCAGAAATTGAGAATAATGGGCAGCAGCAACACCGAGCCCTCTCTGATTACCACCAGCCGGATACCGAAGGGAGGCCTTCGGCTATAGTCCTCCCAGTGTAGACACCGGAGGAAGCGAGACATTGGGTCTTCAAGACTCATTTCATTACCGCAGTCCGGGACCTAGGAAAGTCCAGTGGAGCAAATCCAGATGACGCTCCGAACCACCTAAGTCTCTTCCTCGACTTTTGTAATTCCTTCGGGAAAGCCGGTACGGTAAAGGAGAGAATCCGGTTGCATCTGTTCCCCCATTCCTTATCAGACTCCGCATTGAGATGGTTTAGAAGTTTACCGCCCCAATCGATCCAAACATGGGCACAAATGGCTCAAAAGTTCCTTGCCAAATACTACCCGACTAGTAGGACGAGGCAACTGATTGGAGAGATTAATACATTCTACCAAGAGTGAAATACCCCAAACCTTGATATGTGGTTTAAATATTAAACTGTGGTATGTAAAGGCTAAAAAGTGCCTTAGAAACATCAGTGAACAATTTAGACCATAGTAAAATGCAATAAAGCACTAAGATACAGTTTGAGCAAAAACATGCTCTAAGCTAGGAGTGAACTTGGTTAGGACCCAAAGAGCCTACCAAGACTTAATAATATTAAATTATGATTTAATAAGGCTAATTAAGTCCTTAGGGAACTTTGGTAGACAGTTAAACCAAACAAAACACAAGAAAATACCTTAAAGTCAATAAGAGCAAAAATGTGCTCTAAGTTTGGGATAAATTTGTATAAGGCCTAAAGGTCATACCTATACCTTATAAATATGTTAATGGACATATTAAATCAATTACTAAAGAAAACCAAGCTTGAAAACAAGTTAAAACACAAAATGTGCTTTAAGGAGTCTTAAAGCACGTTTTTGAAAAATTGCCTTGTAAATGAGTTTTGAATGGCTAGATGTCCATCATTACTCTTTAATTGACATGTGTACTATATAGTATCACATTTGGAAGTCTATATCAATGGGAAATCAAAAATTTCACTTCTATGTGCCTTGTTTTTGAATAGTAACTTTTATAAGCTAGTTTGTAACATATGTTGTTATAAGTAATTAAATTGGTCAACAAAGACTATTATACCCTTCTTATTAAATGGGGGCCGGTTTTATCAAGGTGAGTCACCACCTTGTTAGTTGATAAGTAAATAAGTAAAGTAAAGTTTATAAAGTAAAGAACTATTTACTTTAACATAAATATCTTCCAAAAGTAGAACTCATCTTCATTCTTTCATTTCCTTTAATTTCACACGTCTCCTTCCTCCCTTCATGCTCTCTTCCATCGGTTATGCTACAGCAAAGCCTCACCATTTCCAACTCCTTTCACTTGTAACTCCTAACTCCATGCTCCGAATTTAATTCCGAGACTACCGTTCTCTTAGTTGGAGCAAGCTCTACAACATTGTCTTTTCAAATCATCAAAACCACCATTTCAGTGCCAAGGAGAATTTCCATGGAAGGAGCTTGAGCTTATATTTTTATGCCTTGTTGATCACCTTTGCTTCAAGGTAAGGAAAAACCAAAGAAAACTCCATTTCCTTCATTTTTGGTGTTGACCGAAAATGCACCTTGTAATGGTGTCTTCTCTTGTCTTGTTTTAGCTTCATTTGAATCTTCCAAGAGCTAGGAGGAGTCCTCTCTTAATACTTATTCAAGCTCTCTTTCCATTCCAAGGTAAAACAATCATTTTAATACCTTAAAACAATATATGTAACTAGGGTTTACAATGAGGTGAAGCACAATGCTTGAATACTCATTCTATTATGTGTGCATTGTTTAGAAGTTGACAAACAACCAAACATCCTACCGGTTTTACAAGGAAACAAGAAAGAAGTTTGTGAGGAAAAAGAGGTAAACAAACTATCTCAATGTAGTTTAAAGGCCTTAGGAAAATGAGCTTGATTTGCTTAATAAAATACCTAAGGAGCCAATGGTGAATGACCTAGAGAAATGCTCTCAAGGAGTTTATTAAGGGCATATGTATTGTTGGGTGTATTTGCAGGTCAAAGGCATTACTTATGTGGGAAATTCAGTGTTTAAGGTTTATGCCATTTAAGGGCCTAAGAGCCATGTTATTTAAGGGCCTAAGTGCCAAGCAATTTAAGTTATGCACTATATTGTGATGTAGTGCTAAATGTGTGAAGTTTGTGTATAAAAATGTGTTTGATGGATTTTAGGTGTTCTTGAATGAAATAAGGTAAAAACCTAAGTGTTTGGATGTGAGTATATACAAGAGAAGCTATGGCCAAATTTGGAAAATGTGTAAGAAGTTCTAAGTGTTCTAAGTAAGTTTTGGTGAACTAGGAAGTGTTAAAGGTGAACAAGTGTTTTTCTAGTGAAAGAAACATGCATTAAGGTGATTTAGAGTGATACAAGGATTTAGGTATTATCTTGGAAGTTCTAGGAATTCAATGTGTGTTTTGAGAATGTATTTAAGTCTTGGAGAAGTTTGTTTTAGGTTTAGGAATGTGATGTACAAGGAAGAAGTGATGCTTGGGTAAGATGGGAAAAAGGAGATTTAGTTAGTAAGAAAAGAAGTTTGAGAGATGATGTTAAGGTGTAGAGGAAACACCTTGGTATAGTGGTCATTATTGGTGAAATACCACTTAGAAATCTTAAGGAAGAAACATTCCAAGTGCTAAGAAATTTGTGAATGATAAGATGGTTTTTGGTGTGTGATTTAAAGAGTTTAGTACATGGCTAAAGATGTGTTTGAAGTGCCCAAATGAGGTTAGGACATATTAGGATATATGAGGTGAAGTTTGGAGTTAAATGGGCAATGGAAAATAAGGTCTGGGGCAGACCGACCTTGCGACCGAACTTGCCAAGGTCGGTCGAGCCCAGTTTACCCTGCGAGAATTAGTTTCTGGAATGGACCGACCTTGGGGACCGGACTTGCAAGGTCGGTCGGGCTTGTATTTTGTGTACGGATTAAGTTTCTGGAATCGACCAGACATGGGACCGGACTTGGCAAGTTCGGTCGGGCTGAATTTTCAAAGGGAAGAAACTCTCGGGAATGGACCGAACATGCGACCGAACTTACAAGGTCGGTCGGAGTAGAAATTTTGACGGTAAAGTGTTCTGGAATGGACCGACCTTGTGCAAGGTCGGTCGGTAAGGTCGGTCGGACCAAAAATGTTGTTTATGGTTATAAAATGATATGTAATGATGGGGATTGATTAGTAATGATGTTATAAGGTTGTTTAAGACATGTTAGGTGAGTTATAATGACAATTTAGTGGGGGAAAAGATGTATTAAAATGTAAAAGTAAAACAAGTTAAAAAGTGAAGTTATGTAACTAAGTTAACGGGGAAAAGTTATAAGCATTAGACAATAAATAATCATGCTACCCCGATGTTAATAAAAGTACATGTAATGTTACCAGTTGTTCGAGAATTGCTCGAGGAACATAAGTGGATGTGGTAAAGTGGACTCCGGTGACAGGTATGGTTTTCTTGCAACCTGTGTCCTACCGGATTACACCGGCTTGTATGCCAATGTGTTTTTCTGTATGTTTGCCACGTTATAAGATAAATCATGAAACAAGTTTACAGTCGTTATTGTTGTTGTATGTTTACGTGCCGACACCGGTAACCTCGAATGCGCTTGAAGGGCTAGTTAACCACTATTAGGTAAACGTAAGAGAACGGTATTCGGTGATAATGTTTCCGACCTAAGGAACGTTCTAACCACGACTATGCGTGAGTTAGTTATGTGATGTTTGTGTGTGATGTTTGTGTATGAATGTATGACTCTCCCTTCCCTTGTGTGTGTCTAACAAGACTTAACCCTATGTTGTGATTGTTTAATTAAGTTCAATGTTGAACTTCTAACAAGTGCTAATGGGGGAAGTGAGGAGTCCGGTCTGTTCCGGCCACGCGTGTGAGTATGGGGGTCGTTGTCATATCAGGTTCGATCCTCTCTGTATGTTATGGTTGTTTTCCAATTTGGTTCCCAACCTTCCCTTTAGCTTAACCAAGGCTATTACTGACTCACGTCGGGCCACAGGGGCATACTATGTTATGTTTGTTCGGTGTGCTTGGATCACTATATCTGAGACACCTTGTGTTAAGTTATCCGTTCATTTAACAAGACGGTAACGAGTTATGTAATGAGCTTATCATGAGACTGGCAACATTCTCTAGGCTACAAGTGAACTGACTATGTTTGGGCCGGTTCATAAAGGGAACCGTACCCGTTATGTTATGTATTGTCGTTATGATGCAATATCTATTGCTATGTTATTATGTACACGTTGAAACGTGGAAAGTGTTGCTATGTGATGATTGTCATATGTTGTAAAATGTGGAGTATGAGGATCATGGATATGAATCCCAGTTTGTGATAAGAGGCGTTTAAGGGTAACCCGGTTAATGGGTAGTTGTCGTCTATTAAGGAAGTAGCTCCATTAGAGGAGAAACACTCTAGGGGTAATGAATACCATGAGTGACTTATCAAGTAAGGATGTACTATCCGTTTGTTTAGCCCATAGAGGCGAGATGTTTTGTGTAGTGTGTTTACAGTTGCATGCATGATCTAAATATAATCAACCGCATGCTAAGACGACAATTAGTTGTGCGTGGCCCGGTAGCATGTGGGCTGCGGGATTACCATACCAGCAAAGGTGCTGAGCCCCTTGGGGGCCACCCTTTCTCTCTTCTTTTCTTATTTCAGGTACGAAGAGCTGGAAGCCGTTCGAGAGTAGGACGGGGTAGTCGTTATACATGGGTAATCATTTAAGTGTATATATACAGTAGGTGTAGTATGACCGAAATTGTCATCGGCATCAGTTTATAAATACTCGGTACAGTAGGAAGGTATGTGTATGTTGTGTTGATAATGGAAAGGGATAATAATGTGTAGTCGCTCGGGAATCTAGTCCATCAGACCGGTACAATGTGTATGTAATAGCCTTGTTAGCCACGTGGGTGGTTAACGGCGTGTAACACCAACGAGTTAAGTTATTTGATGAGGTGTGTATTCCGCTGCAGATTGTTGTTATGTGGTTGTTGTTGGATGGGGTGTTACAAAGAGCCCGGAGAAACCTTGTACGATGCATGGGACCGGTTCAAGGAGATGTTAATGAATTGCTCCCACCATGGGTTGGATGATGAATCATTATGCCTATCTTTCTTTAATGGGCTTAACGATGGGAACCGTTTGCTTGTGAATTCATCCGCGAGAGGTAGCTTCATGACCAAGTCCCCTCAAGAAGGAATGGAACTCCTTGAGACAATGACTAGCAACATGAGGCAATGGGCTAGAAATAAGGGAAAAACTCCAAGTGCGGCCGGTCTACTTCATGTCGAACCATCCGATCATCTTTCCGCCCAAATATCCTCACTCACAAAGATGGTGGAGAAGCTTGCTACATCCCAAAAAGAGAATGCAAAATCTGTAGCTTCATCATCTTCCGCTTCAGTCACAGAGGGGTGTGCTATATGTGTAGGTCCCCATGAGACCCATTTTTGTGAAGGAAGAAGTTACATCGAGGAACAAGAAGATGTCAACTTTGTTAGCAACCGCCCCGGCTACAACTATAACAACAACAATGCCCCATGGAGAAATCATCCTAATTTCTCATGGAGGAACAACGATTCCACCCAAGGAGGACCGAGTAATATTTCCAGCAACTCGATGGGTTATAAACCTCAAGGGCCACACCAAGCAAACAATTCTCAAATGGGGTATAGACCTCAAGGTGGCCCGCCGGGATTCAAACAACAACAACACCAACAACCATCCTCCTCCTCTTCTGATGGTAACTTGGCTAGGATGGAAGCCATGATGCAAAACATGCAAAACATGACGATGAACTTCATGACTACCGCCCAAACTAAGTTCACCGAGCAGGAGGCCTTCAATGCCAACCAGATGACATTTAATTAGAGCCTTAAAACTCAAGTTGATCAAATCTCTGAACAACTTGCTTAGAGACAGCCGGGCACCCTCCCGAGTCAACCGAAGCCTAACCCAAGAGAACAAGCTAAGGCGGTTACTTTGAGAAGTGTTGGGATAAAACTACACGTTAATACATATAGATTTATAGCAAACTAAAAGGCAAGTGCACCTTAGTCGGAGTAGTACAACAAGTGTCGTATCCACAGGGAAATTGTTCAATTATCCTAGTATCGGTAATTAATAAAAACAGTAAAAAGGGGGTTTAGCCGGAGGCAAGCTTGATTTGTTGTTGGATTAGTACAGAAATAATAAAAACAGTAAAATAAGGTGAATTGATTGATGTGGATGGAAAAAGGTATCCTAGGATAGTGGGGGAATTGCCTAAATTACTTAAACAAATTTATAACCTTGTCTCAATTATTTTGTCTATTTAGAGTTAATAGGTGTCAGTTACAAACTCTTAATAATAGCCTTAGTATTTTCCTGCTCAACCCGGAGTGTAAATACCAAGGTTTATTCCTTTGTGGTACTTAGACTATCTCAAAATCATATGTTGATAGTTACCATAAAAATGCAGTAGTTTGTCACGTAACGTAAAGCATTTTAACAATATTTGTTGAAAGGAATAAAACAAGTTTAATAAGTGAGACAGGTGATAAACATTTATTTAAGTAATATTAGGATCAAACCCCATCCTAGGATACAAATAAAAATTACTCAGACATTAACGGAAATAAAAAGATAGCACAGATAGATTTTGCCATTATTTCAGAGAAAGAACGGGTCTGCACTCGCTCTCACTTCTACTGCCTCTCTTCTATTTCTTTTGTGTACGTGAGTATGGAGTGTTGTGGTGTTACGGGAGAAGATGAATGGAAGAGAATGGAGAAGTGTGGTGCTGTTGTGTGATTTCTTCAGTCTCTCCCCGTACAGGCACACAGGCACACCAATTATGGTTGAAGGTGCTGGGTTTATATAGAGGCAGAGGATGGTTGATGATAGAGCTGGAGAGGAGACAGAACTGAGGTTGATTGGAGACAGACGTGTGAGGGATTTAAGGCAGGCGCCTGATATGGTTTACTGGAGTAGATGGATATGTCTGTAGGCGCCGAAAGGAAGAAGCAATTGGGGAAGACAGTCGGCGTAGTTGCAGCTCTATTAGTTGTCCGGTCTTTTTTCCACGGACTCATTTCTTCTTGTCCGCCCTTTTTAACCCGGACATGCCACGGTCTTCTTTGCGTCCGGGTTTGTGTCCGTGCTAATATCCTCGGACAGCACACGGACATATGTCCGTCCGACCCTTGTCTGGCCTTTGTAATGCGGACGTAAATGCCTTGTCCGGCCCTGGTTCCGCGGACAAGACCCGGAAAATACTACTCATGTCCGGCCTTAGTTATGCGGACGCAACATGGACGCGAGTCTTTGACTCGTTTTCTTTTGCGAACTTTGACCGGCTCTAGATTCTTCGTTTGGACTCCATTTTAAGATCCGTCTGCGCCTATGCGTTCGTCTCTTTGTCTACTTTGTTCCTAGCTTGGTTTTTCCTCATGTTTTAACCAATAAATTTGTGAGATAACCAATAAAACATAAACTAGAGGAAAAACATACGATAAGTGAGAAATGAGCAGAAAAGTGCTGATATAATATATGAAATACACCTCTAAAACATGCTCATTTGGACACTTATCACACCCCCACACTTACCTTTTGCTTGTCCTCAAGCAAATCCATGTACCCAAGCAAGTAGGGAATGCTCAATACTAACAAATATTATTATGAAGGGTAGGATAAATAGGTGAACAGTACATGATTTTTAAACTTTTCGAGGAGTGTGATCCATCAACTGCTGGTGGCATAGGTGTACTCAGGGTAAAAATAAAAATTAGAGTTTCGGGGTATGATCCGGAGTACTTCAATGCTTCTTAGTTAAGGTGACTTTGAGAACTTTTACCATGGCCAACTTCTCTCAAGAATGGGCATTGAGGAGAAAACAAAAGGAAAAATAGTATTATGCATTTGTTTCACTTTTGCATAAGAAATGAGAAGATAATATGTAGGCATTAAGCCTTTTGTATTTACGAACACTCAACTCTCTTTGTTGGTTACCAATGGTGTCTCGCAAGTCCCTTATTTTTTTTTTCAGAGAAGCACCCCTTAGCAATCCCTAAGAAAGAAGACAGAAAGAACCCCTGAGCAATAAAAATCCAATCATTACAGATCATTTGGTCACACCGCATAAAAATGCTCCTCAAAAGTAATCAAAATTTTAAAATTTGTACCATTTATCCCACAATTCATAACAGTATTTATTCTTAAAGAGAACAACCCACATATAAAGGGTTCACGATATTGAATTAGGACAAACGCAAGATAAGCAAAGAGATTAAGCATTTTAAGCACAAAATGTCACCGAAAAGGGCACACTCCCCCACACTTAATTTGAACAATGTCCTCATTGTTCACCAGAAAAACAAAGGAGTGCTTCAGAAGACCTTTTCGGTAAGTAGATAAAATAGAGAGAACACAAAGCTCACAAATAAACATTTAAGCACATAACCTCTCCACAACAGATTTTATTTAAATAAAAGCATAATTAAAGAAACTAGTACTCCCCAGAGATTATTTTTGCTAGCGTTATTGGAGTTCCCCCACACTTGAGCTTCAGCCTCAAGTAGCGTAGCTTGGTTGCGGTGTAGATATGAAGTTGTACCTGCATAAGACACTAGAAGCAACCATGCTACAAACGGGGTTAAAAGTTAGCAAAAATAAAATTTAAAGAGAACCTGAAAATTAAAAGAGCATAAAAGAAATTAAAAGAAAAGTTCATCCGGGTTGCCTCCCGGAAAGCTGCCCTTGTTTAACGTCTTTGGCTAGACGCTTTGGTTAGATCAAACCTGGGGGGTGGTTATGAGGAGGAGATCCAAAACATGACTCGATGGTATTTTTGAGTGTCCACCTGGGTGCATGTTTTCTTTTCTTATCCCGCTCTTCATCAGGGACTGGTGGTGGCATCTCTGTAATGGACATTCCGTCTGGAAGGGTGACAAAAAGAAGTGGAGACGATGGTGATTGAGTGTCCCTCACAAACTTGAGATCTTTGGATTCATTATCTGGAGACCTTCCTGATGCAAACTCCAGCTTTTCATTATAAGCGTGAAGGGTGATTATCCCCCGGGCTACCCAAATGTGCACATTGGCTGTGGCAAGGAAAGGTCGTCCAAGGATGAGAGGTGTAGTGGAATTCTCTTCGATGTCTAAAATGACAAAATCGTATGGGAAGTATAGGTGTTCCACTTTGATGATAACATCCTCCACCACTCCGCTTGGGTAAGTTACCAAACCATCCGCCAGTTGAAGGGTCATCTTGGTCTTTTTCATATCTCTAATTCCTAGCCTTTTAAAAGTGGAGAGAGGCATCAAATTGATGGAGGCGCCCAAATCGCATAGGGAGTATGGATATGAGGCGCTACCAATTGTGACTGGAATGGTGAAGCTGCCTGGATCATTGCATTTCGAAGGTAGTGGTTGTTGCACAATAGCTGAGCAAGCTACATTGAGTGGTACGGTACCGACTTCGGCTAATTTAGTTTTGTTGGAGATAAGGTGTTTGAGAAATTTTGCGTAGTTTGGCATTTTGGCAATGAGGTCTACAAACTGTATGTTGACGTTTAGTTGCTTCAGCATTGCCAGAAGCTTCCCATATTCATTATCCAATTTCTGTTTTTGGAGTCAATTGGGAAATGGTAGAGGTGGTTCTTGTGGAGAAGGTTTTGGAGCTGATGGAATAGTGAGGATGGGGGGAGATGTCTTTTCTACTGGGACCTCAACTGTTTCTTCACTATCCTCTTTGGATTCTTCTGACCTTTGCGGGATGTTAATCTCGTTGGTTTTTCTACCGCTTCTCAAGGTTATCGCCTTAACCTCTTCTTCTTCTTCTTCTTCTTCTTCTTCAAAATCGAGCTTTTCATTTTCATAGCCGGCCACTGTAATGGTATGAAATATACCATGTGGAAGGTTAAAGTGTCTACCGGAGGCCAATTGTCGGAAGGCCTGCTACCGAAAGGCCCCGATGTGGAAGGATCTACCAAAGAGTCTACCGAGCCAATTGTCGGAGGCCTATCAATGGAAGCCCTACTACCGGAGGACCGCTACCGGAAGAGCTGCTATCCAAAGGATCGCTGCCGATAGAGTAACTACCGGAGGGATTATCGATAAAGTGACGGTCCGGAAGAGTTAGTCCAATGCGGAAGCAGTATTTCAGTCCGGAGACCCACAAAAGAACTGATAGCTATGTTTATGTAATACTATCACATGTATAGGGGCTTAAGGGTAACTTGGCCATAGAAAGTCTATAAATAGAAGTAGAGGGGCTCATTTGTAAGGGACTCAAGTGAGAAAAGGGAGCTCACATCCCAAAAGCTCTCTAGAGTTGTAAACCAAAGAATGAATAATAGCTCTGTCTAGAAGTGGACGTAGGCCGGATCATTGGCCGAACCACTATACATCACGGTGTGGAAATTGTGTTGGGAGAGTAACTTCTGTTACATCTTCATTGGCGCCGTCTGTGGGAAACGAGCAAGCAACCACGATTCATTCACGGTCCGCGATCGCCATCGATTTACGGCTTGGGATCCAGAGATACGACTGAAGGTTAAAGATTGTTCATCGCAATCTGGAAAATGTCTGCACGGATGTTTTGAGGAAAATAAAATGCTTCAATCTGACCTCGAATTCAACGGAATTGTACGACTCATCGGAAGAAAAAAAAAAGCCGAAGACGTTTGGCGGGATCCATCTGCTAAGTATTAAATCAGCGCAAGGGAGCGATGAATCACACATTCGACAAAAGTAGATTCACGTCAAACTTTGATCGAGAAGAACCGGTGAATCACGTCGATAGCATTTCTCCTCCGACAATTCAAGAAGTCATGCGAGAAGCAATTTCACTTTGTGAAGAGTAAACATCGTATGAATCGATGAAGAAAGCGACATTACTTGAGGATCGCGATCGAAGCGAACGATCTAGGACTACGCGGGCGTAAGAACTTATCCCTATTTGATGGATTCTTCCATTCAAAATCAGAGATGAAAATTTCGAAGCAGCAAGTAAAGATCAAATGAGTTAGAGAGAGCGATGTCGGATGCCATAGATCAGGGGTGCTGAACCATTTTTTGCATCACGATAAGAGAACCGACAAGAAACTCAAATGGAGAAGATCAAGAGGATTTTACCGGAAGATTATTAGATGGAGAATGCTACCGGTCGAAGAAATTTGGTCCTCAAAAGTTACCGGAAGAGTGTTACCGGAGTAGCATGTTCGTTTCACAATCAATTAAGTATATTAAACGTGCGACTAGAGCCCCAGGATTTTTGGCTCAAGAAGCGATGAGCAAATTGACTCAAGAAACGGTTCAAAAGCCGACCAGAGTTTTAAAAAAAAAGTTTCATCTATGGAATATGGTGACTTCGTCACAGTTCGAGACGTAAGGAGTAATTAGACTCATGTGCGAGGGATTGGTTCTCGGTCCAGCTGTTGCAAAGATTTCAGAAACAGGTCCCCGACATGTTCAACCCAGGGCGACAACCTCCGGAGGTCAGTCGGACGAGAGAAAGTCTCCGCAGCTGAATTGAAGACGACTGGCTCAATCACGTCCTAAACAGTATGCAACATGCGGAAGAAAACTATCGTTGTCTAACGACAAAAGCGATGACAAAAGTCCAGTTTTGGGGCAGTATGAAAGTTTTATTTCCTCTCCGATAGAAATTTTGATATCTCTCCGGTAGTAATAAATCTTGATGTCCTCTCCGGTAGAAATTTTGAAATCCCCTCCGGTAAAAATCTTGGAATTCCTCTCCGATAGAATTTGAATTCCTCTCCGGTAGCACGACATCAGCCGAGACCGGAGGGACGAATCTATAATCAAAGTTCAGTCTGGGGTTCATAACCAGGGGCTTCAAAGTCCGACGAAGCAAGGCATTGTACAAGAAAGGAAGGGGAATTTGGGATTGCAAGTAGTCAGACCTAGCGGAGGGGAATTCGTTCGCAACCAAAGAATCGCTGACCAAAAGTCTTCAAAAGTCTGTACCACTCAATTCCTTCGCAAACAACAAGGTAAACAATTCTGGAAATCTGTGTCTAGACAGCATCATCTGTCAAAACATGTATGTATCTGATTTGATCTAAGGAACGCGAAGGTCATGCTTTTTTATTCCAAAATTACAACTATTACATAGTAAAGATTCTGATAGATTTTACAGCAACTTCTCCACCTATCTATTGTTGAGTTTGACCTTGGTTTATGCTTACTTATGGACTAGTCTGACGCCGCATACTGCTGCTGTTTTAAGCATTATTGCTGAGATTAAGTCAGAAACTGTAGGGGTCCAATGAGGGATATATGTGATAGATTTTCTTTAAGCAGAAGCATCGGTTTCGGTAAATCAAAGTGTGATATGGTCTGGTTGAGTGGCCAAACGTTGCTGAGTTACTGCACCGAGAAACACTGATCGCAGAATCACACGCGCATAGAGCCACTTAGAAGTTTATTTTCCTTTTTTATCAGTTATACAAAGATTCGATGGTGAACAGATCATAGATTGCAATCCATGATACTCGTTTTATGCATTAAAACGCTGCTACTGTTAAATCGTTTTCAGCAATTTTATATCATCAATCTGTTTTGTTCTTTCATGCTGCTACTGTCGCTGCCTTTACATATGGTTAATAGTTCCCAAATCTTCAGATTTTGCCTGTTGTCCAAAAATAATCTAGTCAATAAAAACAGATCTGAAATCATCAAAGATTAGTTATTTCGCGGCTTAGCAATGTTTTTACTGCGTTTGTAAATTAACTTCAGTTCTTGATAAAGTACTACTCTGAGGATTGTTATGCAGCAATGATACAGACTATTACTGTCACATGGATGGGTGTAAGCTTTTGCTGAAAATTCATGCTTTCCAAACTTGTTCTTTCATTTTCACTCGCTTTAATTATGGTTTGCTCTTACTTCCTGACAACCTGGTTTTAGCTTCTAAAAAGGACATATTCTGGTTTTAACATTACTGCTGCAGTAAGATTTTGTCTTGTCTCTGTTCTAGCTTGGTATCCCAATCTGGCTCATGTGTGGTGATGAACTCAAGATGTCACGTATAACTAGCACTTTAACTAGCATCAGTAATGTCTATTGCTACTATTTAAAATACCACACATTGTTACTTGTCGATTTTCTACTGTTGCTGAACTGCAAACTACGAACAGCTTCTAAGCCCGCTTTCCTGCTTATGGTGTGCTATAAAAATTGCCGCCAGTTATAAGCAGTTCATTCTTACTCCTGCTATTATGCATACTACACATGCTTTATTCGACTATGTTGTTTCCTATGCTACACTTCTTCTATAAACCAGCAGCATTGATTTAAAACTTTCTCTGGCTTTTGACCATGATCAAATGTTGTTTTAAACTTGAGGAACTGCACGACCAAAGTATGCGAGATTCGGAAGCCTGCCAACGGAGGTGATTCAGACTTCTCTACCGGAGCAAGAACTGTGGCTCGAGACCTCCAAAGTTAAACCAGCAAGGTGCGGGCAGCACCGATAGACCAACTCAGACAGTGGTGGACATATTAGTTGCTGGCAACTTGGCATCATTTACCGGTTGAACTTTGGGTTGCAGCACATCATTAAGTTAACCAGCCTGGGAGAAACAAAGAGAAATCTTTGTAAAGAGTTTTCTCTAGCAGCTACTAATCGTGGGAGAGCGTCATCATCTTTTGACTGTCACCGGTAGCGAATTGGTATCGGGGGCTCGCATTTTCTAACGACTCACCCTCGGAGATAGAATTTTATATCAAAAAGAATTCATTAGATGGAAAAAACGGAAGCTGCAAGAGCTGGTCCGGACGGCAGCGACTGAAAGCTGTGAATAATAAAGATAGAGAAAAGAAAAATCAGGCACTTCGCCGAAGGCCACTTTTCACTTCTCCCGTAGGTGACATCTTCACCGGTGGCAATCTGGAGTCTTCACCAATAGCAGCGTACCCTCATCACCAGCAGCAACTTGTACTCTTGAGAATCAGAGACGGAGACGCTATGCAATCTTTCCCTACGGAGTCCAAATGGAAAGAGAATCAGAGACGGAGACGCTATGCAATCTTTCCCTACGGAGTCCAAATGGAAAGAGAATCAGAGACGGGGACGCTATGCACTCTTTCCCTACGGAGGCCAAAGGGAAAGAAAATCGGAGACGGAGACGCAATACCCTAGCTGTATTCTCCACAGGGAAATCGAGCCATGAAGAATCGAAATGTCGACAGGAGCCTCCGGAGTCCCAAGCTAGAAGACAGGAACGTGTCCACATGTTACAACTTCGGTGGAACCGTTTGCAGCCCGGCCAACCTCTTCCAGTAGGTTGCGTCGAGTACAAAACCCATAACCAAGTGGTATTCTCGGACAACAGCTCAACTTAATGGAGGCAGAAGCAAAGATCAATTGAAAGGGGGTATAAGTCCAAGACGTAACAGAATGAGGCCCAACCGGTACAAACATTGGGTCGTGAGCACTGGTAGAGGTATTGGATTGCGGACAGCCCCGGTAGGAAATTGCAAGCCTTACCGGAAATTGGAAATTGGAAATTGGAAATTGGAGAGCCTGCTTCCGCAAGTATCTAAGCACGCGTTTACACCCAGAAAAGTCTCGGGCCCTCCAACAATCTAGTCAATCCTACCGGATAATATCATCCAACGGGTAAAAAAGAGGTACCAACTTTTAACATTTTATTGTGAATATTCTTTTGTCACCGGAAATTTACAAAACTTTCTCTAGAGGATTGATCACCCTCTAGTTTTTCAAAAAAGAAATATTTTAAAACAATTTCTGATTTACTCAAAACGAAGACCAGCGAGTCTTGAAAGGAAAGGAAAGAAAAGAAAGAAAAAAAAAGAAAAAAGAAGAAAAAAGAGAAAAAGAATGTATCCGACGACCTCACCATTGGCCATGGGAGAGTGTTTTGTATCCGACGATCTACCATCAACGATGGTAGTGTAATTCATCCGACGATCTCACTGTCAGCGTCCTGGCAGTAGAGTGTTAATCCGACGATCTCACCGGCTCAAAGTCGGTAGGGTGTTAAATCGACGATCTCACCATGTGTACAGTGGTAGAGTGTGAAAGCAAAAGTGTAACTAAGGGGTTACCAAAAGAGATCTTGACAAAAAAAAAACAAAAAAAGCAGTATGAAATTATTCATTATCAGAATCTCCAACTTTTGAGAAGCAATAGAATTTGTAGGAGTTCCTTTTTGTTCAACTCAGACTTGTGTTATCCATGTACTTAGAAAGGCTGCTCTAAAAAACCTATAGGCTGTATATTTGAGTTTTTTTATCCCCGTGGTTAATATGCTCTAACTAACAAGAAACTTTTGGGAAGTTCGGTCGCTCCGGGCAGCCCAAAAGACAAATATCTTTTAAATCTGTTAAATTTAGATATGCAGGCCCAAGGAATGAAGTGATTCAAGCAGCAATCTGATTATGAAGTAATATCCCATTTATTATTATTATCTCGGACTTCTTGAGATTATTATGGTCTTCTGGAATTATTATGGTCTTCGGGAATTATTATGGCCTTCTGGGATTATTATGGCCCTTCGGAATTCCAGATCTTTGGATTTATTATTATGGCACGTTCAAAGAGCGGAGACCTTTTCACAGGAGTACAAGTGGGACTTCATCGCCCTCGGAACATGTGGGACTTCTTTGTTTCCGGAAGACAAGCTCTTACATAGGCTAAAGTCTTTAAGTTCATTTCCTTTTTAGGCAAAAGAAAAAGAACTTGTGGGACTAGGAGATATATAGTAGAAAAGAAAAAAGTACAAAGTGTAAATTTTATCTTCTTTTTATAAGTTCCACTTTTTAGTGCTAAAAAGTAGAACTTGTGGGACTGATGTAATGGTATGAAATATACCATGCGGAAGGTTAAAGTGTCTACCGGAGGCCAATTGTCGGAAGGCCTGCTACCGAAAGGCCCCGATGTGGAAGGATCTACCAAGAGAGTCTACCGGAGGCCAATTGTCGGAAGGCCTATCAATGGAAGCCCTACTACCGGAGGACCCGCTACCGGAAGAGCTGCTATCCAAAGGATCGCTGCCGATAGAGTAACTACCGGAGGGATTATCGATAAAGTGACGGTCCGGAAGAGTTAGTCCAATGCGGAAGCAGTATTTCAGTCCGGAGACCCACAAAAGAACTGATAGCTATGTTTATGTAATACTATCACATGTATAGGGGCTTAAGGGTAACTTGGCCATAGAAAGTCTATAAATAGAAGTAGAGGGGCTCATTTGTAAGGGACTCAAGTGAGAAAAGGGAGCTCACATCCCGAAAGCTCTCTAGAGTTGTAAACCAAAGAATGAATAATAGCTCTGTCTAGAAGTGGACGTAGGCCGGATCATTGGCTGAACCACTATACATCACGGTGTGGAAATTGTGTTGGGAGAGTAACTTCTGTTACATCTTCAGCCACCAACTGCTCAAGGTAGGTATTCTCAGACTGAATGCGATTTTTATAGACTTTGGCGGTGCTTTTCAGTTCAGCTACATTCCTTTTGGAAGTTTCGATTGCTATCACCCACTCTTGAAGGGAAGGGTGAAGTTCTGGAACCTTAGCTGTTTTGGCCACCTCTATCTTTTCTTCATTGTGTTCCTTCACATAGATGCATTTGGCTTGCTCTCTTGGATTTGGCTCCGTCTGGCTTGGGAGAGTCCCAGGCGGTCTTCGAGCAAGTTGTTCTACAATTTGATTGAATTTACCTTCGATTTTTTGGTTGAAAGCTTCTTGTGCATAAAGCTGGTTTTGAGTCATAGACATGTATCCCTTCATCATCTCTTTGAGTTCAGCGTTTGGATCAACATAGGATGAAGATGGTTGTTGTTGTTGCTGGAAACCTGGAGGGGCACCTTGTGCTCTATAACCCATATTAGAGTTTGGTTAGGGGCGGTTTCCCTGATAGGTATTGGAACTACTGTTCTGCCCTCCTTGGTTCTGATCATTGTTTTTCCATGAGAAATTCGGGTGATTTCTCCATGGGTAGTTGTTGTTGATGTTATTGTTGTAGGAATTACCGGGGCGGTTTCCTATGAAGTTCACATCTTCGTACTGGTTTTTACCTTCGCACTGATGAGTTTCACGAGGACCGGTGCATATGGCACATCCTTCTGGAGATGAACTTGTAGGTGGGGAAGCTATTGTCTTTACGATTTCGTTTTGAGATCTGGGCTTATAAATGATCCGTAGGCTCAACATGGAGTAGGCCTGCTGCTCGTGGTGTTCTTCCTTTGGATCTCGTCCACTGTCTTGTATTGCTTGTCATGGTTTCGAGAAGGTTCATCCCTTCTTGAGGAGATTTCATCATGAAACTTCCTCCTATAGAGGAATTTACGAGTAGTCGGTTTCCATCATCCAGGCCATTGAAGAATGATAGGCAAAGGGATTGATCGTCGAGGCCATGGTGGGAACATTTCATCAGCATATCTTTGAATCTATCCCACGCGTCGTATAACGTTTCTCCTGGTTCCTGACAGAATGTGTTGATCTCTCTGATCAATTGCCTCGTTCTACTGGTTGGGTAGTATTTGACAAGGAATTTCTGGGCCATTTGCAGCCATGTATGGATTGATCGGGAGGGAAGACTTCGGTACCACCTGTTTGCTGAATCTGACAACGAGTGAGGAAATAATTGTAGACTGATTCTTTCTTTGACGTTGCCGGTTTGACTAAAGGAATTACAGAAGTCTAGGAAGAGACTTAAATGATTCGGGGCTTCATCTGGATTTGCTCCACTAAACTTGCCTAAATCCCGGACGGCGGTGATGTAGTGGGTTTTGAAAGCCCATCGTCCGGTTTCTTGCGGTGTTAGTTCGGGGAGAACTATGGCTGATGCTCTTCCTTCGGTATCCGGTTGGTGGTAATCAGAGAGGGCACGGTGTTCTGGTTGATTTGGTTGATTTTCATGGTCCATTTCATCTATAACTTGGTTTTCGGCCATGTCTTGATTTCTCAGGTTTCTTCGTCCTTGAAATAGAGTGCGCTCGGGTTCGGGTCTCGGACTGATAAGTGGAGAACCTCGGGTTCGAGTGTTTGGCATGCATAGAAGATAATTTGTGGTTTGTGAGAAATTGCCAAATCAACAGTGGTTAGATAAATAAAAGCAGAAATATTTAAATAGACTGATAAACTTTAATTAAACAACACTTATATATTTTTTTTAATTTTTTTAACAAGAGTATAATGACAGAAAATAAGTGAACAAAAAGAAACAAAGATAAATGCAGGTTAAGTAAATAATAAAATAAAAATAAAGAAAAAAGAGCAGAATTAAATTGCGGGAATTTAAATGACAAGGGAATTTAAAGAACTGAATTTAAATGTTAGTAGTTAGAGTACTGGAATTTAAATGACAGAAATTTAAATGACAGAATGTAAATGTTAGTAATTAGTTGACAGAAATTTAAATGACAGTAATTTAAATGACAGAAATTTAAATGTTGGGAGTTAGTTTACTGAAATTTAAATGTTAGAAGTTAGATTGCAGAATTTAAATGACTGAAAAATAAATAACAGAAATTAATAGAAATAAAAATAAACAAACAACAATATAATATAAACAGAATATTACAGTATAGCAAGTGGACTACCAAAAACTAGGGAAATTGATGGAATCAATTTCCCCGGCAACGCGCCAAAAACTTGTTGGGATAAAACTACACGTTAATACATATAGATTTATAGCAAACTAAAAGGCAAGTGCACCTTAGTCGGAGTAGTACAACAAGTGTCGTATCCACAGGGAAATTGTTCAATTATCCTAGTCTCGGTAATTAATAAAAACAGTAAAAAGGGGGTTTAGCCGGAGGCAAGCTTGATTTGTTGTTGGATTAGTACAGAAATAATAAAAACAGTAAAATAAGGTGAATTGATTGATGTGGATGGAAAAAGGTATCCTAGGATAGTGGGGGAATTGCCTAAATTACTTAAACAAATTTATAACCTTGTCTCAATTATTTTGTCTATTTAGAGTTAATAGGTGTCAGTTACAAACTCTTAATAATAGCCTTAGTATTTTCCTGCTCAACCCGGAGTGTAAATACCAAGGTTTATTCCTTTGTGGTACTTAGACTATCTCAAAATCATATGTTGATAGTTACCATAAAAATGCAGTAGTTTGTCACGTAACGTAAAGCATTTTAACAATATTTGTTGAAAGGAATAAAACAAGTTTAATAAGTGAGACAGGTGATAAACATTTATTTAAGTAATATTAGGATCAAACCCCATCCTAGGATACAAATAAAAATTACTCAGACATTAACGAAAATAAAAAGATAGCACAGATAGATTTTGCCATTATTTCAGAGAAAGAACGGTATGCACTCGCTCTCACTTCTACTACCCCTCTTCTATTTCTTTTGTGTACGTGAGTATGGAGTGTTGTGGTGTTACGGGAGAAGATGAATGGAAGAGAATGGAGGAGTGTGGTGCTGTTGTGTGATTTCTTCAGTCTCTCCCCGTACAGGCACACAGGCACACCAATTATGGTTAAAGGTGCTGGGTTTATATAGAGGCAGAGGATGGTTGATGATAGAGCTGGAGAGGAGACAGAACTGAGGTTGATTGGAGACAAACGCGTGAGGGATTTAAGGCAGGCGCCTAATATGGTTTACTGGAGTAGATGGATATGTCTGTAGGCACCGAAAGGAAGAAGCAATTGGGGAAGACAGTCGGCGTAGTTGCAGCTCTATTAGTTGTCCGGTCTTTTTTCCACGGACTCATTTCTTCTTGTCCGCCCTTTTTAACCCGGACATGCCACGGTCTTCTTTGCGTCCGGGTTTGTGTCCGTGCTAATATCCTCGGACAGCACACGGACATATGTCCGTCCGGCCCTTGTCCGGCCTTTGTAATGCGGACGTAAATGCCCTGTCCGGCCCTGGTTCCGCGGACAAGACCCGGACAATACTACTCACGTCCGGCCTTAGTTATGCGGACGCAACATGGACGCGAGTCTTTGACTCGTTTTCTTTTGCGAACTTTGACCGGCTCTAGATTCTTCGTTTGGACTCCGTTTTAAGATCCGTCTGCGCCTATGCGTTCGTCTCTTTGTCTACTTTGTTCCTAGCTTGGTTTTTCCTCATGTTTTAACCAATAAATTTGTGAGATGACCAATAAAACATAAACTAGTGGAAAAACATACGATAAGTGAGAAATGAGCAGAAAAGTGCTGATATAATATACAAAATACACCTATAAAACATGCTCATTTGGACACTTATCAAGAAGCGGTAGGCTCCTAGAAGAACCCTCTCCCCAAGATGAAGTTGATGACCAAGAGAAGCAAAATCAAGAAAATCAAGAGGAAGACCGAGAGATACTTGAGGAAGTTCAAACTCCACAGAAAAATATTTCCAAGGAGAAGGAGTCTCCTGAATTACCTATCTCTTCCACTCTTGCTAAACATATCCCTCCACTTCCTTTCCCGAATAGGCTCAAAGAAAAGAATTTAGATGAGCAATTTGGGAAGTTTTTAAGTATTTTCAAGAAATTGACAATTAACATTTCTTTTGCTGATGCTTTGAAACAGATGCCCATCTATGCAAAGTTCATGAAAGACATTCTCACAAACAAGAGATCTTTGCTAGAATATGAAACGGTGCATCTCACTGAAGAAATTCCAGCGGTCCTACTAAGGCACCCTCCTCCAAAGCTTGGAGACCCTGGTTTGCCTATCATCCCTTGTTCTATTGGTGAATTTAATTGCGGTAGTGGTCTATGTGATTTAGGAGCTAGTATAAATCTCATGCCACTTTCAATTTTTAATAAACTTGGGATTGGTGAGTGCACACCTACTACTGTGCAATTACAACTTGCTGATAGGTCTCTAGTGTTTCCGAAAGGAAAAGTTGAGGATTTGGTAGTGACTGTGGGAACCTTTGTTTTCCCCACTGATTTCATAGTGATTGATATAGAAGAAGATGTCAAGGTACCTTTGATTTTGGGACGTCCATTTTTAAGAACTGCTAGGACCTTGATAGATGTGGAAAAAGGGAAGATTATTTCGCATCTTCATGATGAAAAGCTTGAGTTTGACATGTCTAAGATAATGAAAAGACCCGCGCATGCGGAAGCTATTTTTGCAATAGATGTTGTTGACTCCATTTTGCAAAATAATCCACCCCCTCACTCTAATTATGATGCTTTGAGTTTTGCTTTGCTTGAGTCTGATGATGAACATGAGATGGATCCGGAGGTGAATGAAATGGTAGCTGCTTTGTAATGGTGGCCATCGGGTCCGGCGGTTCTACCCGGAACCGGCGGTTCTACCCGGAACCGATTGGAACCGGAACCGGCCGAGAATCGGTGGGAACCGAAACCGAACCGCCTCAGCCGGTTCCGAATACGAATACATGTTTTGAGATTCGGGCCCGAACCGGGCCCGGAACCGGAACCGCCTAGAACCACCTGGAACCGTCATCGGATTTGGAATCGGGAACCGGAACCGTAACCGGAACCGGTGGAACCGGAACTGGAACCGCCCCGGAACCTGTTGAAGTTACCGTTGGTTATGTTAAGGAATATGTACAAAAGGTTAATGTAGCATTGAAAAAGCTACACGATGAATATACTTCAAAGTATCGTCCGGGGGAACTTTCTTCTGCTAGTGGTAGTGGTTCCTCTTCTAAACCACCACGCCCTGGTAGCAAAAGCAGTTTCTTGATTTCTAGTATTTTGAAAAGACCAAGATCAGTTCAATCGGGTTCCGGATTTTGTACATATGATGATTATATTTACTTTACTTTTATTTTTGATGATGATGGTGATATAGATGTTCTTAAGTGGTGGCAAGCACATGAAGCCAAGTTTCCAATCCTTTCAAAGATAGCCCGAGATGTGCTAGGAATTCCAGCATCAACCGTGGCTTCAGAGTCGGCGTTTAGTGCGGGCAAACGAGTATGATGAAAAGAGATCAAGCCTTGCACCCGACTCAATCAAGGTTTGTGTTCAGAAGTTGATTGGGATTAGCCGAGCTTAGATCCCAAGCAAGTGCATTGCATATGAAGGCCAACATGATGATTGGTATGAGATGAATGGGGATAACACCACTTAGGACTTCTATCTTGATATTTTAGAATGTATTAGTAATTTAGTATTACTTTCTTTCCATGTAATCTTTTTTTAAGACTTGCAAATTGAAATCATGTAACCTCTTAGTAGTGTACTCTTTTTCCTTATTAGGGTTTTTCCAATGGGTTTTTACCTAATAGGTTTTAATGAGGCAGTGAATCATATAATAAATTCTCTTTGTTCCTTAATTTTTGTAATTCATAAAAATTCCTAAGTCTTTGTTTCTTACACATTTAAGATTATAAACTTGAAGAAACCTATCTAGGAGTAAAGTGGATGAAAAGAGCAACGTGTGCGCTCAAACGGATCTCAAATCGGAGTTAAAACGAAACAACTGGAGCCGATCGATCTTTCGGAACCGCTTCGGAACGGTCGGAACGGTTTTTTAAACCGAATCCGAAGCGAATCCAGATTTCAGAACCGAAACCGGAACGCCCAGACCGGTTCCGAATACGAATACACATTTCCGGAACCGGAACCGGAACCGGCGGGAACCAGAACCGGAACCGGTGGAACCGAACCCGTGGCACACCATTACTGCTTGGATAGAGCTCCAAGATACTTCAGAACGCACTACCACCACCGAAACCACTGGAGATAAGCGAGCAAATAATACTCCTTCGGTCGAGAAGCCTCCCACCGTGGAGATGAAACTTCTACCTTCTCATTTAAAATATGTTTATCTGACTGCACCTTGTGATCTACCTGTTTATCTATTCCTCCCTCACAGGTGCACAAGAGCACAGTTTGTTGAAGGTGCTTCTAAACCACAAGGGGGCTGTTTGGTCAATCTCCGATATAAAGAATATCAATCCCCACTTCTGTACTCATCGAATCTTCATGGAGGATAACTACACGCCACTCTGAAATACCCCTAAATTAATTTAAATTAATTTAGGGGATTTCTTTTATTAAACCTTTAATAATACTATTAAGTATTAAATTATTATATGGAATTATGAATATTAAATTAAATAAGGGGTTGTGAAATTTTTAGGGGTTTTCTCCTTATTATATATTATTGTATAGTATTATGAATTTAATAATAAGATTTATAAGTCAATAAATCTTGGGGAAATTTCTAAACACTCCAAATATATATAAAGATTTTAGGAAGTGTTGGAACATTGTTTTGAAACATAAAAGTCAATATAAAATTCTAGAAACCTTAAAGCTTATTAAGCCTTGCTAGAGTTGACTTTTTGAGAATGGTCAAACTAGCCCATGAAACCTATACCAATAAATAGGTTATGGAAAACCATGAAGATCGATAAAAAGAACGTCAAAAACGGATCATCCTAGCCAAAGTTATGCTAGTTTGAAGTTTAGAGCCAAAATTTTATAACTGCCACGTGTCAGCCTCTCGTGCGCCCCAACACTTAGTTAATTCTATCTCCTTGTTTTTCTCCAACATCATCCGATTTTGACCTAACTTGTGACGGCTATATCTCACTCGTTACTTCGAATTTCCCAGTGCCGTCTTCTCTATTCTTTTCTCCTTAATTCCCTCTTTGCAATCAAACTCATAAAGCCCTAACTCATTCTACATCGACGGGAAAGTTGATCCAAAGTTGCCAGCTTTCGAGTTCGTAACCCAGATTCCAGTTTTCATTCGATTTCAGGTAAAGTTCGTCTTGCCATAACTTCCTCGTCTTTCAACCAAATTTCGATTTTTAGCTCGTTGTGTAGATCTCTAATCCATCTACAACTTTCATGTTATTCCCAAGCCTGATTCGTAACCGTTTGGAAGATATAGTCGCCCAAAGTCTCTGATTTTTCAGCACATAAAATCATAGAAAAACGACAGGTAAACTCGTAACTTTCGGGTCAATTTTCTTTCTGTATAATGCAAACTAGATTGAGTTCTTATTATCATTGTGTAGATCTATGTCCCATCTTTCGATTGAGCCAAAGAACACAGTCTAACTCAATCTGTACCGCAAGTTATAGAGTCGCAAAGTAGGCTACCCAAACGGTCAAGCTCGAACAGTTTTCCAGAACCCGATCTTGAAATCGCTTCGATTCGAGCAATTCCGGTGAGTTTCCGATCAAATTGCTCCGATAATGTTGTTCGTAGTGTTGTTTTCGACCTAACCCATGTTTTAATTGAATCAATTACGTGCCATATTAAGGGAATTCGTCGGATTTGTTTTCGAATTGAACTCAGAAACTAATAAGAACCCTAACTCTCGAATCAAATTCGAATCTTGATGAACTCTGCATAAAATTGGGGAAATCGGTACCAATAGAACCGAAATTTGATTACGAATCCAATGAAACAAAAATCAATCGATTTGGTTCTGTGAGTTGAGAGAAATCGTCGAATTAGTACTCGACATTCACTAGCCTTCGCTGAAGAACTCGGCGGATCTGGACCGTCCGATCGTGGTTAGGAGATACGGACGGCCAGGATTATAACGTAGGTATATTAAGATAATTCCAGAATTTAACCCTAACTTGTTGAATTTATAATGGCCTTCCCAATGATTTTGACTTGAAATTTTAACCATAGATTCCTTATTTTATCTAGTTTATTTTGATGTAAATTATTATGGTTTTGGAGTTTTTAAACATAAGTTATGTTTTACAAGTTACGGGTTTTCTGGAATTATTTGGCTAAATTAAAAAGATATTTTTATGAAATAAAAATTTTATAATATGTCTAAAATGTTATAGTTACTGTATATTAAGTTTGGGAATTTTTGGGCAACGGGAAAAGGTTTTAAAAATTGTGTTTGTGAGTTTTTCATAAGAATAACTTATAATAATAGTTTTTAATGTAATCAAAAATTAAAGTATAGTTGATTAATGAACTTTATAGGTTGGGGAAAATATAATAAGACTAATTAACATTTAATACAGTATGTTTATAAATATTTTGGGTATTAACTTTAAGTGAAGTAAAAATTGTTACATATATTTATATATATATTTATATGAGAGAAATAAATAGAAACTTATATTAAATCAAGGAATTTAACTAAACTACATTTTATTTATTATATATAATATGGAAGCTAATATGTTTAACTAAAACTAAGGGAAATACTTATTTTATAAACCATAAATCAGTTGTGGATATGTCTAAAAGATATTAAATATAATTAAATACAATAGAATTTCTTAAAGAATGTTCTGGATAAATCTTGATATATGTGGATATATATATATATGTATATAAATACAATAAAAATAGATAAAGGAAATAACATTCCTTGTGAGAAATGTAATAGGAAGGATATATATATATACGATAAATAAATAAATAAAAGGAATAAAATACCTTATAGAAAATATAATATGAAGGAATTAATGAGTTAAACTAAACCTCTACATGATACTAAAAAAGAATATTATATGAGGTGGTATTAATTTATGGTTATAGGTTGAGTTTTTAGTTATCTTTGAGTTTCTAAGATTTATATAAACCGTATTTAAACACATGTATTTATTTAGTCAATAACCACAATGTAAATTATAATTTGGTTAAGAAATTAATAAGTTGAAATTTAGGAATATTTGTAATTGGTTACATAAAGGGTTACACAAATAGATCTTATTATATAATTAATAATAAAATGAATGAAATACTTTTACATTTAAATGTTCTTATTATATAAACAATAGTAAAATAAATGAGTTACTTGTACATCTAAATGTGAAGAGGATAAATAAGTCTAGATTTAATTATTTCTTAATATTTATAGTATTGAGTAATAACTTAATATTTTAAGATAAAATCATTAAAAGGGATTATGATATAAAACTACATTAAACTATGATTAGGAATTTAATATAATAATCCTTAAGTTTCTTACAACTAGTTAAGCCATATAAATACATTTAACACCAATATTCAGGATGTGAGTTTATAGTTAAGTAATGTATTTAGTAGTTAGAATTTATAAGGAGGTTTGTAAATAGAAATTAGATACTTAAAATCTTTAAACCTTTAATTAGATGAAACTGGGTTACATAAGAGATTATATTGATTTACCTTTTGACACTGGAAATATTAATGTGTCATTTGAATATAAGGTATGGAGATTGTTCAGAATAATTATCTTATTAAGTAATTGACAATTTCACTTACGAACCAGAATTTAATTTTTTTGATAAATTCTACCTCATGCTAAGATATAATGTCCATCCTAAATACAATAAAGGAAATTAATTTATTAAGTTATTTGAAACTTTAGGTTTTGTAAACAATATAAAATGTATTTAAGACTTGAGTTTAACGAAGTTTAATATAAAAGGATTATACATGGTCTATAGAGAGAATGTGTGTAAAAGTAAAACAGTTAGGGAATTAAATGTAAGTAAGGATACATAAAAGGTTATCTTAAAACACCTTATTATAAAGTTATGGTTAAGTAAATAATATACCTTGTGGATACTAAATGTGAGAGTTCGATAAGTTTGAGTTAACTATAATATGGTTATTTCAAGATGAAAAGTAATTTAACAACTTATGACAAGATTAATAGATGGTTGTAATTAAAGGCCATTCTGAACTAAAGATAAGATAATTGAGTTTAGTAGCTCAAATAAGTTGTACTAAAATGCATCTACAACACTACGATTTCAGTATACGGGATGTAGATCTGAATTAAGTTAAGGGGGAAGACTTAGTTATAATGGATTATCTAGTAGATATTGATAAAGATACATAGTCAATAAATTGTGAAATAATAGTATAGTATTCTAAGATAAACCCATCATTGGTCATAACACGATGTATGTCCTAAAGTAAGAATAAAAGTATTGAGCTTAAGAATTGTTATTGAAATTCTAAGATTGATTGAATAACGTATAATGCACTTATGTTATAAAGGTCTTTAATGTGAGAATTATGGTTAGGTATGGGTAAAGTGGATAAGGGTGGAACAATTAACAAGTGTTATAAAATACATTCCTTGGTCTTACAACCTTGAGTTATACAACATTCTAAGACAAGTCAAAGGTTATTCATAGCATTTAAGTGAGGGCTTAAAAGACAATTGAGATTTAGAAATAACAGTGAGGAGTTTATTTAAGTTTAACGTGGGCTACAAGTGATTGATGATAGACTACCTTTAATATTCTTCAGAGTACTGTTGATTGTTTGTGCAAGTTGATTAGAACTGCTACAGCGTTACCCAGGTACGATTTCTCGTACTCAGCTTGAGTGTTTTGGACTTATGGAATGTTTTGTACGATTTCTCGTACTCAGCTTGTTGTGTTTTGGACTTATGGAATGTTTTGTACGTTTCTCGTACTACGTTATTTTTGCTGATTGACTTGTGGAATGTTTTGGAAAACGCTAACTGGCTTTAAGAGGAACTTCTAAAAAGGAAATGGTTGTGTGACTGACTCAGCTTGTGTGACTAACGAGCCTGGTTGTGTGAACTCACTTGGGTATTGGTTTCTTCTACTTGGTGCCCGTTAGACATTGACTGCTTAGGGTTTACGCTTCTGCACTCTGTAGGACTGAGTGTTTTGGTATTGCTTGGGTAGTTGGTGATCTAGCGGATTTTGGAAAAGGTCAATCTGGAAATCTTTCTTTCGACGTGCGCGCGTCTTCAATGGTAACAGCAGGGGGCTGTATATCCCTCGCCCATAGGGGCATTGATATTTAACAGCAGGGGGCTGTATATCCCTCGTCCATAGGCATTGATTTAACAGCAGGGGGCTGTATATCCCTCGCCCATAGGGGCATTGATATTTAACAGCAGGGGGCTGTATATCCCTCGTCCACCAGGACATTTAAATCTGACAGCAGGGGGCTGTATATCCCTCGTCCATATGGACATTGATATCTGGCGGTGGGGGCCATCTCTCCCAATTGAATATTCCACTCTTGAGTTATTGGTTCTTGGATCTATCTTATTATTCCTAGTCCTTTGTGACTATCTGAGTTTTCTACTCCTAATGGGAATTGGTTCTAACATCAACAATGGATGCTTACTAACTATGTGGTGTGACTACTTAAGTGGATGACTTGTTTTGGAAGTTCTCTATCTCTATCTTTGTCTTGTTTTCTTTTCTCTTTAACTTGATTGTTTTGAAGTGCTTTATCTCTGTTTACTTTTAAGAGTTTGTTTTCATGTTACTATTTATTTTGAAGAGTTATGTTTTATAAGTTTGTTTTTGGAGAATTGTACCAGTTCCATTCCAGGGAACTGACCCGCCCCTTTTGGGGTGGGCTGCTTGGTTTCATCTTGCAGGTACGAATTGATTTACAGGTGGCCACGAAGAGAATGAGCGTTTGGGATGGGACTAGGTTTTGTGGAGAGAGAATATGTTTAATTTCTATTATGTTGTGTTAAGTTTTTCTCGAGTTCAGACCGTAGCTTTTGTGGATTGTAAGTTGTAAATTGGTGAGGTTTGGTGCCGGGTGTTTGGAACCCGATGGTCTGTAATCGCCTTAGAGTTTTATTTCCGCTGTATTTATGGTTAATAGGGGCGTTACAGAAAGTGGTATCAGAGCGTAGTTACGCTCTGAACCCGAGAAAACAAGCCGAGTGAAATACTTAGATTATAGGTGCACTTAAAACTGGGGAACTGGGGTAGAATTGGGAGGTGAGGACTCCAGTAAGGCATGACTCCTAACCCTTTTTGGAATTATGATGTGTTGTTATACCGTCCCAACAATAAACTACAAAAAATATATACATATATATATAAGTTTGGAACATCCTATATTAAGTACGATAAGATTTTGGTTGAGATAAACCAAATATTAAGCTATTTTTCAAAAGCATGCTCATGGAGAATACATTGCTAAAAAAATGCAATCCTTTAAAAGCTAGTACACAATTCCTGGAATTGTAAAGAATACTTTTGGTTGAAAACAATATCCAAATATAACTTAAATAACTAAATTAGTATTGATATTATGTGAAAGTACTTCAACTCCTTTAAAGTTTGAAAATAAATCTCAAGAATTACTTGGTACAAATTGTTACCTAAAGATAATGTTTAAGATAAATCTTAAGTCTAGAAAATTATTAAGCAAACAAGAACTAGTAGCGTATTAGAAAAGATCAACATCTGACCTTGTAAAACACATTAAAACTCTATGTTAACTTTAGAAAGAAAACACCTAAACCTAACACCTTACGGGAAGTGCCTGGTGCGACGAATGTCTAGGCTGAAAGTAGTGGGGGTGCACACCCACTTCTGGAAGTTTAGGGGCTAGACAAGCCTTGTCATCTAACTGTAAATAATCTTCTACGCAGGTGATGGATTGTGTTGAACTTGAGGGGAAGTGGTGGTAAGACGTTACCATCATGAAATCTTGAGCTAGGCATATTTCATTGCTAACCACAATGAACAAATCAAAATTTGTATCTTAAGATCCGGTATTAAAACTCATAAATGTAAAGGGATTATTGAGTTAAATCTTTGGTGAAAAATACCTATATATGGAGGAAGGGGATTAAGTTTGGGTACTCCAAGATACAACATCCACCCCTGGTTGAATATAAAAAAAAATCAATAAAAGAAGTTACTTAAAGATTGAGTGAAGAGAAGAGTAATACTAAACTAAATATCATTGATCCTTAAATACTTGAGTATTGAGCATCTTAAAAAAATTGAGAGTTACTTAAAGACTGGAAATTCTCATGTTTACTTGGAAGTTTAACATTATACATGTATAAAATTTTAAAAGACACACTAAGAGTGATATTTACCAAAAGCCACCATTATCTAAGGGAGTACTAAGATTTAATAATCAGAGAATACTTACATAGAACAAACCTTAAGAAAAATAATTACCAAGAGTGAGTGAGTTTTCATTAGACTAGCTCATTTGACTTAAAATTTTATACAGAGTCCCTACCTTGAAAATAAATTTTAAGATAAAGAAATCAGATTTTGGAGCTACATTATAAGAACTTCCTAAAATTATGCCTTGGGTGAAATTATGTAATATATAATAGTAATCTTATGAAGTAAACCGAATGAATTGTCTAAAATACGGTAGTTAATTATAAAAACAATTGAAAATTGAAAAGTCACAGAAATGTTTATTTTATAGAGTTTTAGCATAGAGTTGACTAATAAACCCTTGAAGATAATTTTGGAAGATTATTGAGGATTATTAACTGATCTGAAATATTTTTATAAACTACTCAAATACGTTACACCTGTTTATAGCTTGGTAATATAATTGATATGATAAATGATCATATATGGACATATAATTCGTAACCGTCATTAAATGAATGGATAATGATCGTAAGATAAAATTTTATAACCACCAAGGAAATACAAATACATAACAATCAAGAGATACATATATATATATAACGATAAGATATAGCCAACGGCGCAGTAAAATTTACAACAAGCTGGTTAATAAGGTGTTGAATTCTTTGATTGTGTCGTAGTAGCGGTACGTGGGCGTACCTTAGCTCTTTTAAGGGGGATATGCTGGCATACTCCTCCTTCGTTATCTCATCCGGATTATGCCTCGTTGCATTGTTAGTAAAAGGAGAACAGTATTAGCAGAATGAGAGGTGCTTGTATGTGCTTGGCTCTTGTATGTGCTTGGCTGGTGTTTGTATGCTTGGTTTTTGCATTATGACTCAGTATGTGACTTTTGATTTTCATCATGTTTATCATGGTATATCCTGATTCAGTTTGATTTTGAGTAATCTTGAGTGGAATGTTGTTATGGAAGTGATGGAAATAAAGGATTGGTTTGGTATGGAACTTCATTGGAACTTTTATTGTCTCAGCACACCCGAAGCGGTGTGAGTGCTTATTAGTTGATTTTTAACTTCAGGCGAAGTTTCTTTTAAGGGGGATATGCTGAAATACCCCTAAATTAATTTAATTAATTTAGGGGATTTTTTTATTAAACCTTTAATAATACTATTAAGTATTAAATTATTATATGGAATTATGAATATTAAATTAAATAAGGGGTTGTGAAATTTATTTAGGGGTTTTCTCCTAATTATTATATATTATTGTATAGTATTATGAATTTAATAATAAGATTTATAAGTCAATAAATCTTGGGGAAATTTCTAAACACTCCAAATTATTATAAAGATTTTAGGAAGTGTTGGAACATTGTTTTGAAACATAAAAGTCAATATAAAATTTAGAAACCTTAAAGCTTATTAAGCCTTGCTAGAGTTGACTTTTTGAGAATGGTCAAACTAGCCCATGAAACCTATACCAATAAATAGGTTATGGAAAACCATGAAGATCGATAAAAAGAACGTCAAAAACGGATCATCCTAGCCAAAGTTATGCTAGTTTGAAGTTTAGAGCCAAAATTTTATAACTGCCACGTGTCAGCCTCTCGTGCGCCCCAACACTTAGTTAATTCTATCTCCTTGTTTTTCTCCAACAATCATCCGATTTTGACCTAACTTGTGACGGCTATATCTCACTCGTTACTTCGAATTTCCCAGTGCCGTCTTCTCTATTCTTTTCTCCTTAATTCCCTCTTTGCAATCATAACTCATACAAGCCCTAACTCATTCTACATCGACGGGAAAGTTGATCCAAAGTTGCCAGCTTTCGAGTTCGTAACCCAGATTCCAGTTTCCATTCGATTTCAGGTAAAGTTCGTCTTGCCATAACTTCCTCGTCTTTCAACCAAATTTCGATTTCTTTAGCTCGTTGTGTAGATCTCTAATCCATCTACAACTTTCATGTTTATTCCCAAGCCTGATTCGTAACCGTTTGGAAGATATAGTCGCCCAAAGTCTCTGATTTTTCAGCACATAAAATCATAGAAAAACGACAGGTAAACTCGTAACTTTCGGGTCAATTTTCTCTCTGTATAATGCAAACTAGATTGAGTTCTTATTATCATTGTGTAGATCTATGTCCCATCTTTCGATTGAGCCAAAGAACACAGTCTAACTCAATCTGTACCGCAAGTTATAGAGTCGCAAAGTAGGCTACCCAAACGGTCAAGCTCGAACAGTTTTCCAGAACCCGATCTTGAAATCGCTTCGATTCGAGCAATTCCGGTGAGTTTCCGATCAAATTGCTCCGATAACGTTGTTCGTAGTGTTGTTTTTGACCTAACCCATGTTTTAATTGAATCAATTACGTGCCATATTAAGGGAATTCGTCGGATTTGTTTTCGAATTGAACTCAGAAACTAATAAGAACCCTAACTCTCGAATCAAATTCGAATCTTGATGAACTCTGCATTAAAATTGGGGAAATCGGTACCAATAGAACCGAAATTTGATTACGAATCCAATGAAACAAAAATCAATCGATTTGGTTCTGTGAGTTGAGAGAAATCGTCGAATTAGTACTCGACATTCACTAGCCTTTCGCTGAAGAACTCGGCGGATCTGGACCGTCCGATCGTGGTTAGGAGATACGGACGGCCAGGATTATAACGTAGGTATATTAAGTAATATAATTCCAGAATTTAACCCTAACTTGTTGAATTTAGTTAATGGCCTTCCCAAATGAGTTTTGACTTGAAATTTTAACCATAGATTCCTTATTTTATCTAGTTTATTTTGATGTAAATTATTATGGTTTTGGGGTTTTTAAACATAAGTTATGGTTTTTACAAGTTACGGGTTTTCTGGAATTATTTGGCTAAATTAAAAAGATATGTTTATGAAATAAAAATTTTATAATATGTCTAAAATGTTATAGTTACTGTATATTAAGTTTGGGAATTTTTGGGCAACGGGAAAAGGTTTTAAAAATTGGGTTTGTGAGTTTTTCATAAGAATAACTTATAATATATAGTTTTTAATGTAATCAAAAATTAAAGTATAGTTGATTAATGAACTTTATAGGTTGGGGAAAATATAATAAGACTAATTAACATTTAATACAGTATGTTTATAAATATTTTGGGTATTAACTTTAAGTGAAGTAAAAATTGTTACATATATTTATATATAGAGAGAAATAAATAGAAACTTATATTAAATCAAGGAATTTAACTAAACTACATTTTATTTATTATATATAATATGGAAGCTAATATGTTTAACTAAAACTAAGGGAAATATTTTATTTTATAAACCATAAATCAGTTGTGGATATGTCTAAAAGATATTAAATATAATTAAATACAATAGAATTTCTTAAAGAATGTTCTGGATAAATCTTAATGTATGTAGATATATATATTTATATATGTATATAAATACAATAAAAATAGATAAAGGAAATAGCATTCCTTGTGAGAAATGTAATAGGAAGGATATATATATATATACGATAAATAAATAAATAAAAGGAATAAAATACCTTATAGAAAATATAATATGAAGGAATTAATGAGTTAAACTAAACCTCTACATGATACTAATAAAAGAATATTATATGAGGTGGTATTAATTTATGGTTATAGGTTGAGTTTTTAGTTATCTTTGAGTTTCTAAGATTTATATAAACCGTATTTAAACACATGTATTTATTTAGTCAATAACCACAATGTAAATTTATAATTTGGTTAAGAAATTAATAAGTTGAAATTTAGGAATATTTGTAATTGGTCTACATAAAGGGTTACACAAATAGATCTTATTATATAATTAATAATAAAATGAATGAAATACTTTTACATTTAAATGTTCTTATTATATAAACAATAGTAAAATAAATGAGTTACTTGTACATCTAAATGTGAAGAGGATAAATAAGTCTAGATTTAATTATTTCTTAATATTTATAGTATTGAGTAATAACTTAATATTTTAAGATAAAATCATTAAAAGGGATTATGATATAAAACTACATTAAACTATGATTAGGAATTTAATATAAATAATAATCCTTAAGTTTCTTACAACTAGTTAAGCCATATAAATACATTTAACACCAATATTCAGGATGTGAGTTTATAGTTAAGTAATGTATTTAGTAGTTAGAATTTATAAGGAGGTTTGTAAATAGAAATTAGATACTTAAAATCTTTAAACCTTTAATTAGATGAAACTGGGTTACATAAGAGATTATATTGATTTACCTTTTGAAACTGAAATATTAATGTGCCATTTGAATATAAGGTATGGAGATTGTTCAGAATATATTATCTTATTAAGTAATTGACAATTTCACTTACGAACCAGAATTTAATTTTTTTTGATAAATTCTACCTCATGCTAAGATATAATGTCCATCCTAAATACAATAAAGGAAATTAATTTATTAAGTTATGCTTTTGAAACTTTAGGTTTTGTAAACAATATAAAATGTATTTAAGACTTGAGTTTAACGAAGTTTAATATAAAAGGATTATACATGGTCTATAGAGAGAATGTGTGTAAAAGTAAAACAATTAGGGAATTAAATGTAAGTAAGGATACATAAAAGGTTATCTTAAAACACCTTATTATAAAGTTATGGTTAAGTAAATAATATACCTTGTGGATACTAAATGTGAGAGTTCGATAAGTTTGAGTTAACTATAATATGGTTATTTCAAGATGAAAAGTAATTTAACTACTTATGATAAGATTAATAGATGGTTGTAATTAAAGGCCATTCTGAACTAAAGATAAGATAATTGAGTTTAGTAGCTCAAATAAGTTGTACTAAAATGCATCTACAACACTACAATTTCAGTATACGGGATGTGGATCTGAATTAAGTTAAGGGGGAAGACTTAGTTATAATGGATTATCTAGTAGATATTGATAAAGATACATAGTCAATAAATTGTGAAATAATAGTATAGTATTCTAAGATAAACCCATCATTGGTCATAACACGATGTATGTCCTAAAGTAAGAATAAAAGTATTGAGCTTAAGAATTGTTATTGAAATTCTAAGATTGATTGAATAACGTATAATGCACTTATGTTATAAAGGTCTTTAATGTGAGAATTATGGTTAGGTATGGGTATAGTGGATAAGGGTGGAACAATTAACAAGTGTTAATAAAATACATTCCTTGGTCTTACAACCTTGAGTTATACAACATTCTAAGACAAGTCAAAGGTTATTCATAGCATTTAAGTGAGGGCTTAAAAGACAATTGAGATTTAGAAATAACGGTGAGGAGTTTATTTAAGTTTAACGTGGGCTACAAGTGATTGATGATAGACTACCTTTAATATTCTTCAGAGTACTGTTGATTGTTTGTGCAAGTTGATTAGAACTGCTACAGCGTTACCCAGGTACGACTTCTCGTACTCAGCTTGACGTGTTTTGGACTTTATGGAATGTTTTGTACGATTTCTCGTACTCAGCTTGTTGTGTTTTGGACCTTATGGAATGTTTTGTACGGTTTCTCGTACTACGTTATTTTTGCTGATTGACTTGTGGAATGTTTTGGAAAACGCTAACTGGCTTTAAGAGGAACTTCTAAAAAAGGAAATGGTTGTGTGACTGACTCAGCTTGTGTGACTAACCGAGCCTTGGATGTGAAACTCACTTGGGTATTGGTTTCTTCTACTTGGTTGCCCGTTAGACATTGGCTGCTTAGGGTTTACGCTTCTGCACTCTGTAGGACTGAGTGTTTTGGTATTGCTTTGGGTAGTTGGTGATCTAGCGGGATTTTTGGAAAAGGTCAATCTCGGAAATCTTTCTTTCGACGTGCGCACGTCTTCAATGGTAACAGTAGGGGGCTGTATATCCCTCGCCCATAGGGGCATTGATGTTTAACAGCAGGGGGCTGTATATCCCTCGCCCATAGGGGCATTGATGTTTAACAGCAGGGGGCTGTATATCCCTCGCCCATAGGGGCATTGATATTTAACAGCAGGGGGTTGTATATCCCTCGTCCACCAGGACATTTAAATCTGACAGCAGGGGGCTGTATATCCCTCGTCCATATGGACATTGATATCTGGCGGTGGGGGCCATCTCTCCCAATTGAATAATTCCACTCTTGAGTTATTGGTTCTTGGGTCTATCTTATTATTCCTAGTCCTTTGTGACTATCTGAGTTTTTCTACTCCTAATGGGAATTGGTTCTAACATCAACAATGGATGCTTACTAACTATGTGGTGTGACTACTTAAGTGGATGACTTGTTTGGAAGTTCTCTATCTCTATCTTTGTCTTGTTTTCTTTTCTCTTTAACTTGATTGTTTTGAGGTGCTTTATCTCTGTTTTACTTTTAAGAGTTTGTTTTCATGTTACTATTTATTTTGAAGAGTTATGTTTTATAAGTTTGTTTTTGGAGAATTGTACCAGTTCCATTCCAGGGAACTGACCCGCCCCTTTTGGGGTGGGCTGCTTGGTTTCATCTTGCAGGTACGAATTGATTTACAGGTGGCCACGAAGAGAATGAGCGTTTGGGATGGGACTAGGTTATGTGGAGAGAGAATATGTTTAATTTCTATTATGTTGTGTTAAGTTTTTCTCGAGTTCAGACCGTAGCTTTTGTGGATTGTAAGTTGTAAATTGGTGAGGTTTGGTGCTGGGTGTTTGGAACCCGATGGTCTGTAATCGCCTTAGAGTTTTATTTCCGCTGTATTTATGGTTAATAGGGGCGTTACACACTCGTTCAACCTCAAAGGCGGCTCAACCCGAATATGAAGGAGGTAGTTAAAAAGGAGGTCCTAAAGCTACTCGACTCCGGGATTATCTACCTCATATCCGATAGTCAATGGGTGAGCCCGACCCAGGTGGTACCAAAGAAAGGAGGAATCAAGGTGGTGTCGAATGAAAAGGGTGAGCTGATTCCCCAAAGAACAACAACCGGTTGGAGAGTGTGCATCGACTATCGGAAGTTGAACACGGCTACAAGGAAAGATCACTTCCCCTTGCCCTTCATCGACCAAATGCTAGAGAGGTTAGCAGGGCAAGACTTTTATTGCTTTCTTGATGGCTACTCGGGGTACTTCCAAATCCCTATAGCCCCGGAAGATCAAGAGAAGACCACATTCACATGCCCTTATGGAACGTTCGCATATAGAAGAATGCCTTTCGGATTATGCAATGCTCCCGCAACGTTCCAAAGGTGTATGATGGCCATCTTCTCCGACTTTATTGAAAAAAGCATGGAAGTTTTCATGAACGATTTCTCGGTCTTTGGGCTCAACTTCGACTCTTGCCTAGAGAACTTGGACGCCATTCTCTCCCGATGTGAGGAAACCAATCTAGTACTCAATTGGGAGAAATTTCATTTCATGGTGAGAGAAGGGATCGTCCTCGGGCACAAGATCTCCTCCAATGGGATTGAAGTTGACCGGGCCAAGGTCGAAGTCATCGAGAAGCTACCACCACCCACCTCGGTTAAAGACATTAGAAGCTTTCTTGGCCATGCCGGGTTCTACAGAAGGTTCATCAAGGACTTCTTCACAATCTCTAAACCTCTGTGTGATCTCTTAGCCAAAGATGCAAAATTTGAATTCACTGAAGAATGTCTGAAGACCTTCAACACTCTCAAGGAGTGCCTTATCTCAGTCCCGATAGTTGTGTCATCAGATTGGAGCCTCCCTTTTGAAATAATGTGTGATGCAAGCGACTATGTAGTGGGGGCAGCCCTATGTCAGAAAAGGGATAAGATTCTGATAACTATCTACTATGCAAGCAAGGCACTCAACGATGCTCAGAAAAACTATGCCACAACCGAGAAGGAGCTTCTAGCGGTTGTCTTTGCATTAGATAAGTTCCACTCTTACCTCTTGGGAAGTAAGGTGATTGTGCATACGGACCACTCAGCCTTGAAATATTTGTTTACCAAAGAGGATGCCAAACCAAGGTTGTTGAGATGGATTTTGTTGCTACAAGAGTTTGAGATCGAAATTAGAGACAAACCGGGTGTGCAAAATGTGGTGGCCAACCACCTCTCCCGCATGGAAGTGCCCGATGAAGGTGTGCCTATAAATTAGTTCTTTCTGGATGAGACTGTTTTCGTGATCAAGGAAGCGGAGGATCCATGGTATGCTGATCTTGCAAACTACTTGGCAAGAGGAGTAGTGCCACATAACTTGACCTACCAGCAGAGGAAGAAATTCTTCGCTGACTCGAAGCACTACTTCTGGGATGATCCTCACCTCTTCAAGACTTGTGCTGATGGGGTGATAAGGAGATGTGTGCCCCTTAGTGAAGTGCAAGACATTCTCACCCATTGCCACTCTCTTGAAGTGGGAGGGCATCATGGGCCGGCAAGGACCGCAGCAAAAGTTCTACAAGCAGGTTTCTTCTGGAAAACCTTACACAAAGATTGCCATGACTTTGTTGCTTCCTGTGACCGCTGTCAAATGATGGGCAACATCTCCCGAAAACACGAAATGCCTCTTAATGTGATGCTAGAGGTTGAACCATTTGACTTGTGGGGCATAGACTTCATGGGACCCTTCCCTTCCTCCTGCTCTAAGCTCTTCATCCTTGTAGCTGTGGACTACGTGACCAAGTGGGTGGAAGCCGTTGCCTCTCTCACAAATGATGCTAAGGTAGTGACCAAGTTCCTGAGAAATAATATCTTTACAAGGTTTGAGTGCCAAGAGCAATCCTTAGTGACGGGGGTTCTCACTTCAGCAACAAGCAATTCGAAGCTTTAATGGAGAAGTACGAAGTGAGACATAAGGTCGCTCTACCTTACCACCCCCAAACTAACGGACAAGCCAAGGTCACCAATAGAGAGCTGAAAAGGATCTTTTAGAAAACGGTAAATTCAAGAAAGGATTGGTCTATGTAAAGCTTGACGATGCACTATGGGCGTACCGAACAGCCTACAAGACTCCCATTGGTATGTCCCCTTACCGTCTCGTCTACGGGAAAGCTTGTCACCTACCGGTTGAACTTGCACATAAATCATTTTGGGCTGTAAAAGCCCTCAATTACGACCTCAAGAGTGCCGAATAAAAGAGAAAGTTTCAGCTGACGGAGTTAGAAGAGATCCGGGAAGAAGCTTATGAGAACAACCGGATCTACAAAGAGAAGACAAAGAGATGGCACGATAAAATGATCCTCAAGAGAGAATTCCATGAGGGAGATCGGGTCTTACTCTACAACTCTCGGTTAAAGCTGTTCCCGGGTAAGCTCAAATCTCATTGGGTCGGGCCCTTCTCTATCACAAAGGTGACCCGTATGGTGTGTGGAGTGGAGTTAAAGTACAGAAAGGTGGACGAAGGGGAAGTTCGGCTGAGCTCAAGCATGGGAGGGAGGTGACATTAAACGGGTAGAAGCTCGTCCTATCTTCCTTCGGGAACCAGGTTTCATCTAAACCTTACTATGGTCTAGCCGAAGACCTTAAAAAGAAGGGCGACTTTTCGGGAGGCAACCTGGATTTCTTTCCTTGCCCGTTTAAGTGTTTTAACTTGTTAGTTTTCATTATTGCTTTTGCTTGTGTTTTTGGTGCTTGTGTTTAGTTTTTACTGCTGTTTTGTGATTTTGGGACTTGGAGTGTGAAATTGGATGAATTGAGGTGAAAGAAAAATGAAAATTTAGGTTTCTGTTGCGGACCGCCCCTATGGACCGCCCTGTGGGGCAGTCCAGTCGATTTCCACTGCGATTTTGCTCTCTGTTGCGGACCGCCCCTACGGACCGCCCATGTGGACCGCCCCTGTGGGGCGGTCCAATCGAAAATTTTGAAAAAAAAATCTGCTCTCTGTTGCGGAGCGCCCATGTGGACCGCCCCCGTGGGGCGGTCCAATCGAAAATTTTGAAAAAAAAAATCCGCCCTCTGTTGGGGACCGCCCATGTGGACCGCCCTTATGGGGCGGTCCCCATCGGAAATTTTGAAAAAAAAAAACAAAAACGCATCGTTTTACTCTTTCTTCCTTCTTTCTTTTCTTTCTTTCTTTCCTTCTTCCTTTCTTACCTTACCCGATACCAGCCCCCATTCCCACCCTCTGTCGAGCTCCACTCCCCAGCCCACCGCACCCCTCCTGTCGCCAAGCCAGCACCGCCGTCTCCAACCAACGCTGGCGACCGCCGCACCTCGCCACGCTTCTCCGACGCCCGCCGTCCACCGCGCCAGCCAACACCCACGCCCTAACCCCCCTCAAATCCCTAAAACACCCCATTTACCCCCAAATCGGTTTCCACTGATTTTAGCCCCAAAAATTATCCAATTTTCACTAATTTTCACTTTCCAAACATTAAGGTATGTGAATATAACTCTAGTTTGTCAACTTTTGAAATTTTTGAGCAAGTTGAATTTTGGGCTAGAATTAGGTCGAACCAAACAGGGCCTTAGGTGGGAAATTGAGATTTTTGAAAATTTGTGGATTTGGATTGTGTTGAATGATTATTTATGGGATTTGTGTGTGCTTGGAGATTGAAAATGTTGCAACTTGGTGGTTCTCGCATGATTTAAGTGGTTAAAGGTCTAAATTCGATAATGCCTTATTGTGCATTATTTACTTTCGCTTAAATCGTGCACTGGCTCGTTGGGACTTTTAGGATGATAGTGGGCACTTGATTGGTCACATGTTTCAGATAATGCACTTTTGAGGTTCGGAATTCGGATACCTCACAATGTGTTTACATTGATCACTTGTTGAATTCGTTGGTGCGTTGTGAACTACTTGATTGTATTATGCCATTGGACTGGTGCACTATCTGAATGCTGACTGCTTGGGTAAGGTTGTGGAGGTTTTTAGAACCTGGAAAACATAGGAAAACGGGGGAGATCATGCCGATTTTTTTGTGAATTGTTGTGTCATTTTTGCATCTTTCTTTTTCACTTGCACTTCATGAATATGTCTACAAACTTCCTTTGCATTTCTCTTTTTCTTAACGATCTTTAACTCTCCTTTGTTGTTTTGTATTTGGTTTTTCTTTCCTTGTTTTCTTTTCTTGTCTTTGGTTTCAGACAATGCAACCAGTTGACCGTGCCACCTTCCGCCGCGGCATGGCCAGGCTTCCATTCGGAACCCGACTGATAGACGGCATCTTCATCACTGAAGAGGCCAAGAATTGGTTCCATAATGGGCCCCGCCGAGAGTTTGTCCAGGAGCGTCACGTGGACCCATCCATCATCGAGGACCACGACCTTCAGTCTCTCTTTGGTTTTTTCGGCTGGGGTCGCTTCTTGACGATGGGTGGTGAGTTTTACTCAGATCTCGTATGCCAGTTCTATGCGAACGCGGCTAGGGAGGGCGTCTCCAAGCTCATCTCGTATGTCGGAGGTCGAAAGATCGAGATCACTCAGCAGATCTTCATCGAGGCCTTGGACATACCTCCAGAGGATTACGACAGCACTGACTACCTCCCCGATAGCTACCTCCAGAGCCACCGCCGACAGTTTCTCGCCACTCTCCTGACCACACGCCGCAAGAAGAATCAGTCGGACACCGTCTCCCGGGTCACAATGACCCCGAATATGATCCAGGACGCCGCTCAGCGCGTCATCCTTGCTCTGATCCGTTATAACATTCTGCCCCGAGACAGTAAGGATATCAATGCCATGGACTGATTCCTCCTCAACAACATCACAGCCCCGAATCCGGACATACCATTCTCCATCTCAGGGCTGATGTTTGACCACCTCTGCCATATGGTCGCGAAGCGGGATACCCAGCACTCGGCTAGAATTTCCTCCACACTCAGTCTTGAGTGCGAATCGAGTGTGGAGATGCGAGGGTCCTGAGCCTCATGGCACCCATTGACCATGCTGCCCTCCGGAGGATGGGGTTCGCGTGCTCCAGGAGGTTGGGAGAGAGTACAGCCAGCCGGCAGCGCCGAGCTCCTCCATCTTCCTCTCCCGCTCCATGCACTCTACTGCGCTGCCCGCTAACCAGCCCCACCACCTCCCACGGTTTCCCGGGAGGAATTCGAGGCCCCCAACGACGCGTGGAGGAGTTGGCAGCCCAGTATGAGGAGCTGCCGCATGCTCGAGCGAGGTGGACCACCGGCCCCGTAGTTTGCTCATGGAGTTGGATGCTTGGAGTCTCATGTCTTGAAACTTGTTATGTACTTCTGGAGATTGTTTATCTGATTGTTGATGCACTGATTATTGATCTATCTTTGAGTGCTTTAAACCCTTGTTTTCCATATCTTTTACTTAGATTTATGCATTTACCTTCTTGTTTTCATGTTATTTTGGCTTAGGACGTGATTAGGAAGGAGTTTAGAGCTTTTGGGAACAAAAAGTGGAAACTTTACACATGTCCGGATATGTGTCCTGACGGGAAGACACGGACACATTCGCGAACATCTCCAGATCGAGTTCCTCCTCTCTACACTCACGTCCGCACACGGACAAAAATGTGGACAAGAATAGATCTCACCAGGACACTGACGTCCGCATGCGGACACCAACACAGACAGCCTCTTTGTGTCACGTCCGCACGCGGACACCAACGCGGACATAAACTCGGACAGACCAGATCCGGTAATCCCTGGGCCGCGACAACGAAGAATAAAAATATGTTATCATATTTTATCACACGCCGCCCCACTCTGCTAATCATTCCAGCCTTGAGTCACGTCCGCACGCGGACACCAACGCGAACAGCTTCTTTGAGTCACGTCCGTGTAGCGGACAGATTTCCGGACGCGGTAAACGGGACAATCCCTAGGGCGTAATCGAGCAGAATAAAAAATTATATAAACAAATATTATCACAACGATCAGCGCCGCCCCATATTCTCCCTAGCACTAATCTTTGTCTTTGCCCATACTTATTTCCCACGTTAATTATCCCCTTCTTTCCAACCAACCCATCCATTTCATTAATCATCACTAATTATCAATTCCTCCACCACCATAAGCTCCTGTCGTGTGTAAGTTCTATAAATAGAACACAAACACCTTCATCCCACATACATCCAGTACGTAGTGTACAACACTACTACTACTACACCTTCATCATCTCATCGTACACCATTCCATCCCACTCCATCTCACACATATTAATCCTCCATTCCATTTCATTCACAACATCACCACCCGTACAACATCTCACTCACATTCATCATCCATTCTTCCATTTTCCATTCACACCCATTGTCCAACCTATAAACCGATATATTATCAATCCAAATAACAAAGCAATATCAGGATGTCAGATAAGATGATTTCTTATTCTTTCAATTTATTTATTATGTCAGTTTAGAGAATTCACTCTGGGGGATGGTTTATTTCAGGTTGTTTTAATTATGTAATTTATATTTTCTGGTATTAATTAATTACGGATTGTTACGATTAATGTTATTCTTGCACTTTTTAATAAATGTCATGAGTTTATTGAACTGCTTTATTAAATCTATTTTGGTCTGACCAAGTGATAAATAGATCGGTTAAATTAATCTGTATATCTGTGGAATTATTGATTGGATTAATTAATTATTCCTGCAGACGGAAATTATTATTCCTCGTACTTAATCCGTTTACATGTGTTTCTGCTTGAGTCTAGACTAGACCCCGCATTTCTGGTAAACGAGTTCTTCTAAGACTATAAAGAAAATATTAGGAATTTAGCCAATCTGTCGTTAATTAACCAGTAGATATAATTAATCAAACAGTTTTAACCTGAACCCAGAGTCCCGTTCATCCATATCATCTATCACTTTATTTTATCTGTTATTTATTTTCCTGTCTGTTATTTTAATTATCTCGTTCTTGTTATTATTTAAATCCCAAAACAAAAACAACCCCTTTTGAATTACCCATTGTCTTAGGCTAGACTTATTTACCTCCAGTCCCGTGGATTGACACCTGGTCGCTTAAAAAATGCTATACTACTACGACTGGGATTTTTGCAACCCGACGGTCTATTGCTTTGTTGATTTCTAGGATTATTTCTTAGCTTTTAATACATCAAATAAATCGTTTGCAAAATGGCGCCGTTGCCGGGGACTTGACTTTGTCTAGTCCCTAGCCTTGGTTAATTCATTATTCTGTTGTATTATTTTGCTTTCTATTTTTATTTGTTTCGTAATTCAGTTTATAATTTTGGTTTATTATTTTAATTTTGTTTTGTAATTCTGTTTATTTTTGTCTGCTATTTGTATTTATTGTTTACTGTATTTATGTGCTGTTTAATCTATTTATCTTTGTCATTTAATGTTTCAGTTATTTATTTTATTGTCATTTAAATTCAGTCTTTTAAAATTCCTGTTATTTAATTCCGGTAATTTACTTATCGTCATTTCAATTTCAGTTATTTAATTTTGTCATTTTAATTTCCAGCTATTTATTTCCCTGTTATTTAATCCTGTCATTTAAATTCTGCCATTTAAATTTTAGTTATTTATTTATCATCATTTGAATTTCCTTGTCATCTAATTTTTGCCATTTAATTTTCAGCAATTTAAATTTCAGCAATTTTATTTTTGTTATTTAATTTTCGTTTCTTTATTAGATTGTTATTTAAATTCCAGTTATTTAATTTCTGTCATTTAAATTACTGTCATTTACATTCCCTCGTCATTTAAATTCCTGCAATTTATTTCTGTCCTTTTTAATTTATATTGCATTAATTTTCGTTTTATTTAATTAAAAAAATGTGGCAAAGGATTTGATTGACAATTATTTTTGTTATTAGTTATTTCTAACTAATAATGGCAAGTAAGGAGGAATTCGATTGGGATTCCTATTATTCCCAAGATATATATTGCTCATATTGTACCCGACCTCATGAGATCGATAATTGTCTTGAATTTCAAGAACATATGTGGTTAGAGGATCAACCAGATTACCTGCAGAATATCGATGTTCCACAACATAATAAAGTCATAAACAATGTTGTCGAACAACCTGAGGGAGAAGACCTCTACATGAACAAACTGAAGTTCTTTGCTGATTTGGAAGAAAACCATCGCGGAGTTAAAAACTCAGCTAGTTATGATATTGCAACAACCGAAGAGCAACGCAGTTCATGACGGAGTACACCCTGCTGCAGATGGTTTTCTTTCCTCCTTCTCCTTGCTCTATCCAAAAGATGAGGATGCTTGCATCCTCGAATTTGAGAAGAAAGAACCACCACCACTTTGCCAGTATCAAAACCTTGTCGAGCCTCACCTATACGAGGAAGATGTTTACATCCTCCAATTTGAGGAAGAACAACAATCAGCACCTGGTCTTCTGCTAGAGACCCATTACCGTCAATACCTCCTCAAGAACCAAGTCTTATGGAGCATTTATTTTCCCAGTCTATTTGTTGAGGTAACATTTTGTTTTGATCCAGGTGGTTCAACCCTGATTGCTGGCCACTTCGTACCCCTGTTGACATCACTGTCAACTTTTATTTTTGATCCCTGATAACGAAGTGAGAGTCTAGCCAGAGACTTTAACTCCGGGCAGCTTGGTGGGAGGCAACCCACCGGTTTGTATCTCTTTTCAATTTATTGGTTTAGTTGATTATTTTACTCTTTTGTTCTTATTTTGTGGTATGTTAACAGATGTTGTGCATATTACAAAGAGCCTTGGCTCTTATTTTCCAGTAATGGTTTTGTCTGTTTCCACTTGAGTTCTTCTGGCCTTGCAGATTCAAAAAAACTCTCAATTAGCTAAATTTATGCTTGGCTGAACTCAAGTGTGGGGGAATCGTGAAGCATTACTCCTTAAAAGATCAGGGAGCAATTCTTACACCCTCACTCTTTACTTTCTGTATTTTGAGTGCTTAATTTGATCTTGCCTGATTTACAGCTTATCTGTGTTTAATTAGTTAGCCTTTATCAAGTCTTTTGTGACATTTTTGGTGATTTACAGTTTTAATATGTTAAATTATAAATTATTTTATTTATATTTAATGTTAATAATAATAATTAAAAAAAAGAGATTTTCAATGTCCGAAGTTGCGTCCGCGCAGCTCCACGCGGACACGTTATAAGCCCCCATGTCCGCATAACAGACACTTACACGGACATACATGTTTCGAAATTCTTTCTATTCCCACTGATGTCCGTAAAAAGGACTCGTACAAGGACGCATCGTTTTGAAAATTGTCTCTATTTTCACTAACGTCCGTATACGGACTAATTCACGGACGCTTGCAACTCCAAACGCGTCCGGAAAACGGACACATTTGCGGACGTTAATAAACCACGCTTTCTTCTTCTTCTTTTCTTCCTTTCCCGTTGCTTTCTTCCTCCTTCGACCTCGAACCAGAAAACAAACGACACCAGCCAACCTCCTCCAATTCTAGAGCACCGTAATATTACAAGAACTTCAACCCTCTGTTTCATTCGTCAATTACCACCGCCACCGAAGCCCCATTGCTTCGTCAAAATTCACTTTGCGGTCGCCTACTCCCCTCCTCCTCACCGTCGCTACCACCCCGAACACCACACCAGCACACCGGCGAACACCGCATCTCCGACGCCGCCGTACCACTGCAGTCCCACCGACGCTAACCCGCAAACCGCAACCCACACCGTCTCCAAACGAAATTTCCAGGTTTTTACAAAATCAAATTTTTCCAGTTTACAGTGCGTATCGACGTTCGACAAAATCATGAGTTTCGATCATTGATTGGGTAGTTTCTGTTGTTAATCTGGTGTTTATTGTGCACAATCATGAGAATCCTTAGGAAATTGACGAGTTTTGTGTGATTTGGGCGAATTTAGTCGCCCCGATTTCGAATTAGGGTTCCTGGTCCGTCCGGACTTGCGTCCGCGCCAGCCCGTCCAGACACAAGTCCGGACAGGTTGAATTTTTGCAAAATTTTTGATTTTTGTTTCTGGATTTGCACCTTAATGTGTGTGGTTAGTTACGCTTTGTATTATGACTGTTAAGCCCAAAATTTCCTTGCTCGCAAGCGCTAAAAGAACTTTTGAGAATACGAATTGCTATTGGCTCATTTCTTTCAGTTTGTGTGCTCTTTTGCCTTTCAACTTTGTCCTTTATTATTGCCCGTTAATTTCCTGTTTAAAAACTATAATTAGATGCCTCGTACTAGAGGAGGTGGGGTCACACACTCCTCGCGAGCCCCGCACCCAGATACTACATCAGATGCACCACCTCCACCGCCACCTCCACCACCCTCTCCACTACGTGAGGATGGGTTTATCTCCGCCACTGCCCGTGCCTGGTACGACCAGGGTGGGAAATTCGTCATGGAGAGGCGCATCACATCAAAGGTGATCAACGCTACAGATATACAACCTATCTTCGAGAGCTTCGGGATGGCTACAGTACTAAGGATGGGCGAGGGCCTTTTCTCTCCTGACCTGGTCCGGGAGTTCTACGCGAAGGCTCAGGCGCACGACACGCTGAATGTCATCACTTCTTACGTGCGCCGCCACCGGGTTGAGATCACTCCCACCTCATTCAGCACCGTTTTTATGCTTCCGGATAACGCAAAAGCACATGTAGATATGAGTGAGGAGCTGCTGAGGACCACTAGGTCTAGATGGGTCCAGGAGATTGGTCAGACGTCGCGACACAGAGGAGAGGAGAGTAAGGGTGTCATCCCCTACACCAGCCTCCTATCACTCAGCAGAGATCCTCAGCCATCAGATCCGGCCTCGTGCTGGAAATGATGTTACTGATGAGGACTGTGTGCTGATCGACTACTTCCTAGCACCGCCTCCCGAGCCACAACGACAGATCTCGGTCCCATACATCATGTTCCGTCAGCTGCACAAGGTGGTCACATACTTGAGATCGAAGAAGAAGAAGATCACGCCTATCTTTCCTTCTTCATCCACCACCACCTCGCATGTGTGCTACCTGACGACGTCTTCACCGGGGTCGACGTGCGCGAGGGTGAGAGCCCTATCTCTCTTCAGACTTTGAAGAGGTGGGGCTTCATGCGCTTAGCAGATGGGAGCTGGGTATGCGGCAGCTCTGGCCTGGGAGCTACTGCATCATCCTCGACTTCGGGCTCTGCACCACTACTACCATGTAGCCACCTGTTCCTCCGGTCATGAGCATTCCTCCAGAGCTGCAGACCACGATGGATACCATCCTACAACAGCAGATGATGCAGCAGCAGGTCGGTGCCGTCCAGCAGAGACAGGAGCAGATGGCAGGGCATATTGACGAGCTGCGCCAGACCCAGGACTGGATTACCCAGCGCATAGAGCGCAGCGACGAGGTTCAGAGTCGGACAACTCTACTCATCGAGAGGCTCATGGGCCAGCTGGATCACAGACCACCCCCGGGACCATCACAGTGATCATCTATTTATTGTTTTGTTTTTTTTTTATTTCAGTTGATATTTATTTTAGTTGCACTTTTTTGATGTTTTTACCTTTATTTTTAATTTTAATTTTAAGGGTAAACGGTGTTGTAAACCGTACAGACTAACTTGCAGTTGTTTAAATGTTAAACTTCTATTCTATTTTCCTCTAATGCTATGCTGTGCAGTCTCTTCTATTTTTCACTCACTCAGCACTTATGCACTCGAGGGGCGGTATAGCACGACAAATAAACCTCAACTGCACACAAACTTACGATTTGCTGGAACATTGGGGAGTACTCTTTTTACATTTTGTTATCTCTACTTGCTTACCATTGTTCTACGTTATAATGCATGCTTACTTGGGGTTCGATTTCTACGCAATGAGGACATTTCTCTTCTCAAGTGTGTGGGGGGGGGGGGGGATTAAGAGTAGAAAAATCAATCTGAATATGCAAGTTGGGTTTAAATGTCACACTTGTCCTTATTTGTCTACTTGCTTTCGAGAAAATCACTTCTTCAAACAGATTTAGAAATCAAGGCATGTTGACTACCTCAAGAATCCTTCTGCTTTAGGGTGTTTGAATATCTAATTTTATTCAAAATTAATCTATTTTCACAAAAATTTGATGGATTAGTTGATTATGGAAACTGAACTAGTTTAGCTTGAGATTCTTGGAAATGATTTGAAAGTTTGGAATGAAAAGGGTAAGTCAAGGTACTCCGCTGATCAAACAAAAAAAAATTCCGAACAAAAGCAGGCCTCGTCTATCCGGTTATTAAGTCTTAAGGGTGCCTTAACACCTATCTACCTAAGGTCTCGGGATCTGGGATAGTTGGCCCAACACCGTTACATGGATAGAGAGAAAAGTCTGGGTTACAGAATAACTCTACAATTCACAATAATTCGCTATATATATATATATATATATATATATATATATATATATCTTGAAAAAGAATGTTCTTACATGCAAAAAAATGATTACAGTTTAAATTTTGATCATGAGTACGTGGTGTTGAAAGGTATTGCAGAATAAGGCATTACTTCACACCCCTTGACATCCAAAGGTTAGAGGAAAGAAATAGTGGAAGATCCCAAGTTAATCTACTTCCAGATTTTATATTCTGACTTCTCCATGCTTTTAAAAATCCTTCTTTTTCACTGACTGCGAAAACCTACATCCAGAAACAGAATTATTCTTTTGATCATCATCATTGCTTGTCTTCTGTCTGTATTTGTTTAACTCTGCGTTTCAATGCTGCAGCCTGGAAGATAGTTTTATTCTCTATTTTGCTTGAGGACAAGCAAAAGATAAGTGTGGGGGAATTTGATGCACTGATTATTGATCTATCTTTTGAGTGCTTTAAACCCTTGTTTTCCATATCTTTTACTTAGATTTATGCATTTACCTTCTTGTTTTCATGTTATTTTGGCTTAGGACGTGATTAGGAAGGAGTTTAGAGCTTTTTGGAACAAAAAGAGGAAAATTTACCCATGTCCGGATATGTGTCCTGACGGGAAGACACGGACACATTCACAGACATCTCCAGATCGAGTTCCTCCTCTCTACACTCACGTCCGCACATGGACAGAAATGCGGACAAGAATAGATCTCACCAGGACACTGACGTCCGCATGCGGACACCAACACGAACAGCCTCTTTGTGTCACGTCCGCACGCGGACACCAACTCGAACATAAACTCGGACAGACCAGATCCGGTAATCCCTGGGCCGCGACAACGAAGAATAAAAATATGTTATCATATTTTATCACACGCCGCCCCACTCTGCTAATCATTCCAGCCTTGAGTCACGTCCGCACGCGGACACCAACGCGGACAGCTTCTTTGAGTCACGTCCGTGTAGCAGACAGATTTCCGGACGCGGCAAACGGGACAATCCCTGGGGCGTAATCGAGCAGAATAAAAAATTATATAAACAAATATCATCACAACGATCAGTGCCGCCCCATATTCTCTCCAGCACTAATCTTTGTCTTTGCCCATACTTATTTCCCACGTTAATTATCCCCTTCTTTCCAACCAACCCATCCATTTCATTAATCATCACTAATTATCAATTCCTCCACCACCATAAGCTCCTGTCGTGTGTAAGTTCTATAAATAGAACACAAACAGCTTCATCCCACATACATCCAGTACGTAGTATACAACACTACTACTACTACTACACCTTCATCCTCTCATCGCGGACACCAGGCCAGCCCACGCCAGCGCACACAGAGGAAGCCAAGGCCAGCAATTCACAACAGCACGACCCGGACAACACTCACGAACAGCCATCATCCAGTTTCCATTTCACACCCACGGCCGTCCCGCTATAAACCGAAATTATCAGTCCAAATAACAAAGCAATATCAGGATGTCAGGTAAGATGATTTCTTATTCTGTCAATTTATTTATTATGTCAGTTTAGAGAATTCACTATAAAGGATGGTTTATTTCAGTTTGTTTTAATTATGTAATTTATATTTTCTGGTTTTAATTAATTACGGATTATTACGATTAATGTTATTCTTGCACTTTTTAATAAATGTCATGAGTTTATTGAACTGCTTCACTAAATCTATTTTGATCTGACCAAGTGATAAATAGATCGGTTAAATTAATCTGTATATCTGTGGAATTATTGATTGGATTAATTAATTATTCCTGCAGACGCAAATTATTATTCCTCGTACTTAATCCGTTTACATGTGTTTCTGCTTGAGTCTAGACTAGACCCCGCATTTCTGGTAAACGAGTTCTTCTAAGACTATATAGAAAATATTAGGAATTTAGCCAATCTGTCGTTAATTAACCAGTAGACATAATTAATCAAACGGTTTTAACCTGAACCCAGAGTCCCATTCATCCATATCATCTATCACTTTATTTTATCTGTTATTTATTTTCCTGTCTGTTATTTTAATTATCTCGTTCTTGTTATCTATTTAAATCCCAAAACAAAAAAACCCCTTTTGAATTACACATTGTCTTAGGCTAGACTTATTTACCTCAAGTCCCGTGGATTGACACCTGGTCGCTTCATAAATGCTATACTACTATGACCGGGATTTTTGCAACCCGACGGTCTATTGATTTGTTGATTTCTAGGATTATTTCTTGGCTTTTAATACATCAAATAAATCGTTTGCAATTGTCTTTTCTCTTTTCTTTAGTTATGCTTTTCCGTACTCTCTCTATGCTTTCAGTTTAAATTATAACACTGTGAACCCATTTGATATTGGACTCACTTATGAGTCCCCTTTTGATTTCTAACCATGGGCTTTAAGCGTATTCCTCGAAATCCTGTTGCGCCTAGTTTATTTTTGTCTATGCATTGTAGTTACATACGCACTGCATAGCACCCGTCAACGCTGAGTAAGACACATGCAAGAGGAACTCTTGCAACATTATCCTGGGTCTCCGCACTTCAACGACCCCGGACACTCTCAAGTGTGGGGGAACCCTTTGCCCAATTCACGTCTTATCAGGGGAGTACTAGTTCGCTAAATACTTACACGATGCTTTACAACTTTATGTACTCTATGTTTCGTGCTTCAAAAAGGTCTTCTGTTTGTTTCCCTTTGGGTTTAGCTTTGACCAATGAGGACATTGTCCTACTCAAGTGTGGGGGAAACGACCTTTTCTTTTTGATGCACTTCTCCATCTCCTTATACATATCTATTTTTGCCATGAAGAAGTTCCATTTGTATTAAGCAAGTTGTTCCATGAATGCTTAGAACTTTCCACCAAATTTTTCAACAATTTCTCTCTTAAGGAGCAATTAATTGCGGTGCTTCCATAAATCCCTTTCTTGGTGAATTTTTATTGCTTAGGGGTCCTTTCTAATCTTCTCATCTAGGGATTGCTAAGGGGTGTTTCCTCGTGGAAATTTTTAAAAGGACTTGAGAGGCACCATCGGTAACCAACAAATGAGAGTTGAGTATTCTGTAAAGCAAGGCAAAATGCCAAAGGCAACATTCCAAATTATTTCTTCTCATCTTTTGTTGCAAAAGAAAATCAAATGCAAATCTCTATTTTTCCTTTTGTTTTTCCTCAATGCCCATTCTTGAGAGAAGTTGGCCATGGTAAAAGTTCTCCAAGTCCCAAAGATCTTTAAGCACTTGGAAACACTCTAGATCATACCCCGAAGCTCTATATTTTTATTTACCCTAAGCACACCCATGTCACCATGAGAAGGTTGGTTGCACTCCTCTTGAGATTTTTCACAATTTTGCTCACCTAAGTTCAAGAATTCATCTAAATACTTGCTTGCTATAAATGTTCCTTCTTGTTGTGGGTTCCTAGAAAATTTTGCTTGAGTACAAGAAAATAGATAAGTGTGGGGGAGTTGATAAGTGGTGAAATGATGTATTTATAAGGTCTTTATTTACCTTTATTTCGTGCAACTATTGACTTATTTCACCACTTGATAGAGCATTTCGTTAATATAGTTGAACTCATGCAGTTTTGATTTAAATATAGGTAAAAGCTCACTTGAGCAATGATTTTTGGGAGACTCTCAAGACTTTGTAGCTGAGCTTTAATGCCCCGAGGAGTGTGTAAAAGACGAGGGGTCAAACGGGACAATTTCGATACAGAAGAGGCACTTCTGGTGTGGACCGCCCCTGTGGGGCGGTCTGGTTTATTTCGAACGCTGGAACCGTCTCTGATGTGGACCGCCCCACAGGGGCGGTCCCGACGGAAATTTGCCTAGTACGTTGTTTTAAAGACGGGAAACAGAGGGGGTTTGGGAGATTCCTTCCATTCTATACTTCCACATACATAAGAGGAGAGAGAGAACAACAAGGAGGATAAAGAAGAGGAAGAAGAGAAGAAGGGAGAGCTCACCTTCTCCAAAGCTTCCAAGCTCCAACAATGGCTTCTTCTTACTCTTTTCTAGTTTTTCTTTCCTCTATGCTTGAGTAGTGCTCTATTGTGCTTTGCGATGGGTCTTTGAACCCAAACCCTAGAATGTGCTTGTGAATCTTGATTATGCCTTAATATAGTTGTTTCTCTCTTAATTATCATTCAAAGTTCTTAAATTGATCTCTTGAGTGCATTTGTGGTGAACCCTATCTACAAATTGGTTTTGAGTTAGGGTTTATGACCAAATTGAGAGAGAACTCTTGATTTATGCTCCTAGGATTAGTGAGTATAATTTGGGGCTTTGTTCTAGAACTTGCTTAATGCTACTTAGTGAGTTTAGCCCTAATTGATTTTGAAGGCTAAAATTAACTAAGTAAGAATTAACTCATCTTTGGTTTAGAGGGTTATTATCATTGTTCTAAAAGACAACTATGACATAAGAAGAGTTGTTAGCATATCTAGGCAGTTTGGGTGATTGCCAAATTCCCAAAGTACTTCTCCATCCAATCCATTAAACTATCACCTTTAGCTTATTTGTTGTTCTTGCAATTACTCAACCAACACAATCAAGCTTGCCGCCGGCTAAACCCCAATTTACTGTTTCCATTTCAATTACTAAGTACCGAGACTAGGAAGTTAGGACCAATTTCCTTGTGGATACGACACTTGTTGTACTACACCGATTAGGTGCACTTGCCTATTCCTTGAATTTATTTATATACCTTGTTATATAGTTTTTGCACAACACATGTTATATTGGCGCGTTGGGGCAGGTCTTGTCCTCTTCTTTGGCCGAGTGTTTAGGTGTTGAGAGAGGCCTGAGTTGGGCTAGATGGTTGTGATTTGGTTGTGTTATTGTTGAGACAGATTGTTTTTTGGTTTTTAATTCTCTTAGGGGTAAGTCCCATTTGTGTGTGCAAGGGGAAGTTATAGCTCAATGTTTGAGGTACCGAAGGAGGTGTGATGGATCCTTGCATTGGAATTTTGTAAGGAGGGAGGAGAATGCTGTGGCAGACTATATGTTAGTTCGTTTCCATTTTTTGTCTAGCTCTTCTGGGCATAGGTCTTGGTCTTCTAATTTTCCAGACCGCTTGGTGTCAATTTGTATCCATGACTTGAAGTTTTGGCAATATTAGGAAGGTTTTGAGTTGGTTTTGAAACTTAACTTAAGCTCCTGATGTGTCCCTGATCGATCATGGACATATCATTGTCCTAAGTGAACTAATTGATAGTTGAGGAAAAGCACTAGATAAACTCAAACTGGAAACTCCATCTCGATTGAGAATTTACACACAGAAATTCACTCAATCTCCTTCACCCTACCCACAGACTCCGGGACAATTTGAGACTTTATCCCAAAGTCCTCTACCCTCTCTTGACAGTCGGCCTACAGTTCCCAACCGTTCCCCGACTAATCAGTCTATCAAATACACAACGTATTCAAACTTGACTCTAGTCCTATCCAGCTCACCAAATCTCTAGCTCTCACACACACTTTAGTCTGACTGAGACTTGCTCAGGTTATCTATACCTTTTTCTCTCTATGCCAAGCTTACTTACATAGGACATAAATACATGTATTTATACATGTTTGTTAAGGTATAACTAACAACCTATGATCATCTAGAATGTAGGAGTCGATTACTGCTTTACCCTTTAGCATAACAGCCAACTCAATTATAGATTGATCTTCAACTTGATCTGGAGCTGTCAGAACACGTGTCGCCTTGTGATTGAACACGTCGGCGGCGTTTCTCTCAATTTGTCAAACACCACTTGTGTACTCAAATTTTCTGACCTTGTCTGGCTCATAAATGCTCTCTTTAGACTTCATTATGGCTACGTAATAATGTGTATTAATAGCCCTTGACTTATCTTGTTATCTTGCACATTAATGAGTTATGCTTTTGTCGTGAGCTGGTTGCTTATGTGGATGTGAAGGTCTGCATAGGTTTATCAATCTCCTTGTGGCGTTTCGTTCTTGTTTTACTTCTAATGTATGAGAGATATGGTCGTGTGATGCTTGACTTCTTGTGTGTACTAGACGATTTATCTTGAGCTCTCTTAGCAGGTGCCTGACTGGTTGGGCACATGTCACGAATTAAGTGTGCTTGCAACCTTGCGTGCTAAGCCACTCCTTTACTTGTTTATCTGAATCTCAAAGCTTAACAAACGTATTAAACATACAACACAAGGTTTGCTATCATCAAAACTAAAGGATCTTGACTTAACAAGTTTCATCCTCCTAAAAGGCTTTGAACAGTGGAGATTCAGCTGTGGTGAAGGTGTCCGACTCATTAGAATCTACGGTGAACTCCATACAGTGAGGAGTTCGAGAATGAGATGGAGTACCACTTGAGATTCTAGACAAAGCTGTGAGAGAATCAGAGTCTGGGTGGACATAGGTTTGTGCAACATATTTCTTGGGATGTCATGTGAACATGAGCTTGCGAATAGTTGAATGGACTATATGCTCACTTGAGTTGTACGAACTTTGTGAAGTTTGTGAGTGAGATGTGTAGCAATGTTCGTGAGTGGTAAGTGAAGTGATCAAGGATTTATAGACACTTGAGGATATGCTCAATGACTGATCAATGATGGGTAATAAATGAGCTGCCGCGTCTTGTGGGCTATGTGTGTAGGCTTTTTAGGTGTCAAGTTAGGAGTTTGGATTAGTGGTATGGATGGGACTGAATATCTCTGATCATTTGTAATTTTTAATCAAGGAAGAAGCAGCCAATGCAATAAATTATTTCGTAAACAAAATTATCATTCAAGGAGACAAAGTAATAGTTGCATTTCCATTAATATCAAAAGATTGACTTTGAAACAAATGTCAATGGCAGTAAAAATTAACGGAAGAAAGAAAAATCTAACTTAAAACTAATTTTCTCACGGACTTCACTCGTGTCTCTAAGAGACAAAGAATGCTTAATAAAGGTGAGAATCTATGAAATCTATAGCTCCTTGAACCATATGATGTACACTTGGTTCTTGCGAGACAGCCTGCACAGCAGTAAGAGTAACTCTTACGCGCTGAAGAACGTCCCGAGCTGAAGTATCCAGACTGATCCCGGGCCTATCGTGGACTGGTGAGAGACTGCGCTTCCTCTTGAGGGCGGATGTCCTGGTAGTTGGTCGAGGCTCTGACCGCGATTCCTCGCTCTTGGTGGGCTTCGGAGGGACCATGAGCTTATCTCCTTTAGTCTTGATCCCCATCTTGGACAACAGCTTTGAGCAGATGCAGTCCTAAACGGTGCACACGCACTCTTGGAAGCAGCTGTTGTCCACTCCATTCTGCCGTAGTGTCGTGGTTACCATTCCTCCGTGTACCAGACCTTGGTTCACATAACGAATTTTCTCAATGGTGACAAGAATCATTACTGGGAGGTTGATCTTTACCTTGGTCTTGAGAGCGTACAGTAGTCTCATATCTCTCACATTGACAATGTGAGTACGTTGATTTCTCGGGGTAATGTTGTGGCTGACAAGGCTGAAGAGGACTCTATCAAGGATGGACGTCTCCACAGTGTGGAAGTTCTTCATTGTAGCCCCTTTATTGAGCATGTTGACCATTTTCCCTTCTTGATGTCCTAGGTCATTCCAAGTTGTGTCCTTTGGAACGACCAGTCCCTCTGGCTCCAAGTTGAAAGTCTTGCAGTTCCAAGACTTCGTGATGTTGATACCAACTCCTTGGACGGTGGAGATGAGGTAGTCTTCATCATCATCGCTCTAGAGTGGCCCAAGATGTCGCATGTTCTCCTTGAGCAGCTCGGTGTAGACGACAACAGGCTCCTGAAAGAAATCCACCCATCCCTGGAACTCCAATAGCTCCTGGATCTTTCCAAGACCCATCTTCTCCATCCATTCCAAGTCCAAAGTCTTTGGTAAGACAAGACAGGACTTGTCTTTGACATTCTTAGCCTTGATCATGGCTCGCTCTAACTCCTTAAGCTTCTTCAGGCACTGGAAAGTTTGAGGTGGTAGTGGCTTCGTAACTGCCTTTTTGGATTAGAAGAGCTCCTCGAGCTCTTGAGCATGCAGTGAAGGCAACATCTGTTGTTTTCCTTTGGCCTTCCTTATTTGCTCACGCTCCTCGAGTATCAATATGACCGGTGAGGGCGACTCTGTGTCACTATATCCTTTACGACTTGATCAGCGAGGTGTCGGAGACCGGTCGACGATTGGTACCGTGGTCTGAGCGAGGAATCTGTTTCCTCCTCTGAGTCTGGTGCTGTCACACCCTCTTCTTGGTCCTTCTTCTCCATTGATGCTTCTTTTTGTGACTTCTCGTCACTCTAAACTTCTTCTTCTTCTAGTTGGTGAACAATAGCTTCGACGACTGCTGAGGGAGTTGCTTCCTCGTCGTCGGTGAAGTGCAACTTGTGAGTTGCACTTGCAGGTGTTGAGTGGCCTTTTTGTGGAGTTTCTTGCTTGGTTTTACTACGTTTCGTGGAGCGAGTTGCGTAACTCGTTGTAGCAGTAGAATGGCTTTGACTTTTGGAATCATGGGATTTTTGGCTTTGGATTGTTTTGTGGTGATTTTTGGTGATGGAGCAGGAGAAGACATGGCTGGTTTTTCCGTGGGGGTTGGAGTAGGTAGGATTGTGGGTTTGAGAGTTCCGGATTGTAGAGATGGTGAACTTTAGGTAAGTGAGAGCTTATATAGGTTACTTATTCTTGTAGTAGTTCTCCCTCATCCATGACCCTTCAAACAAGTTGGTCTTTCTCTTGTTTGGATAGACGAGGTGGCGGCGACACTCTGATGAGATCTGTCGACTGTATGTCAGCCCCTTTTTCTGAAGAAACATCTATAAGGATGGATTTTGTCTTGGAACGAAGAGCAGACTTGGGTGCCGTTTTTTAATCAGAGGATTCGTTGGAATTTACTAACTTTTCGATAAAGTGTTCTTCAGCAGCTGTGAGGTATGGGATTTTTCGCTTAAGGCTCACTAGAGTGTTGTACGAGAGAAAAGAAGTTGCTTGAATGCTTAGAGATCTAGATAAAGTGAGGGCAAATAGCGTGATGAGAGTAAAACTCTCATCACCCTTTTATAGATATCGAGTAACGGTCGGTGACCGTTCCTCGTCCACTCGTTAACATGTCCCAACGGCACTATTCAAAATGGGCAGCGGTCGTGACGGTTTGTCATCAATCCGTTGAAGTTTTTCCGTTTCTATCCGTTGCACTCTCCGTTGAAGTTTTTCCGTTTCTATCCGTTCAAGTAGTCATTTTGACATAATTTCCATGCATTAAACTGAACGTTGACTATTGAACGACATACTTGATGTGTCGCTCACGTGTCAGTGACCGATCATGGGAATCAAAAGATAGCCTAATCATGATTAATGAATATCATTCCAAGATCATGAATAATCTTGTTGAATTTTTCTCTACTTAGAGGTTTGGTAAAAATGTCTGCTAGTTGTTTTTTAGTAGATATATACTTTAAACCAACTAATTTATTTTCACAACAATCTCTAAGAAAGTGGTCTAATGTCAATATGCTTCACACGAGAATGATGTACATGATTTTTGGAAATAGATATGGCACTGGTATTATCACACATAATTGGCAGCATATTTCTTTTGACACCATAGTCACCAATTTGTTGTTTGAGCCACAAAAGTTGAGCACAACAGCTTGTTGCAGCTGTGTATTCAAATTCAGTAGTTGAGACTGCTACACTATGTTGTTTCTTTGATCCCCATGCAATCAAACATGATCTAACAAAGAATGTTGTCCCTGACGTACTCTTTCGATCAGTGATAGATCCCCTATAGTCCGCATCTGAAAATCCTACAATATTACAGTTAGTGAATTTTGGATAAAAGAGACCAAGATTCATTGACCTTTTTAGGTAACATAGGTTTCTTTTCACAGCTATGAGATGACTCTCTCTTGGATCTACTTGAAACCTGACACATAAGCAAACACTATACATAATGTCAGGTCTACTAGCAGTTAGATATAGTAGAGAACAAATCATCTCTGTATGATCGCTGGTCGTCTGGTTGGTCAGTAGTTGTGATACCCATTTTTGTGCCAACTTCCATAGGTGTGTCAAAAGGTTTACATGTCTCCATTCCAAATCTCTTCAGTAAATCCTTTATGTACTTTTGATGGGATATGATGGTTCCTTCGTTGTCCTGCTTGACTTGAAGTCCTAATAAGAACTTCAATGCTCCTAGATCACTCATCTTAAATTCCTTTTTCATCAATGCCTCAAATTTCTTGCAATACTTCTCATCAGAAGCTCCAAAGATTATATCATCAACATATACTTGCACAATTAAGAAGTCCTTTTTGTTGTTGTAAACAAACAAGGTTTTGTCTACCTTACCTCTTTTGAAGTGGTTTTCTAATAGATAGGAGGACAGACGGGCGTACCATGATCTTGGAGCTTGTTTGAGCCCATAGAGAGCTTTGTCAAGCTTGAGCACCATGTTCTTTCCTTCTTCTCAAAACCTGGAGGTTGTTCAACATACACTTTTTCTTTGACGTACCCATTGAGGAAGGCACTCTTGATGTCAAGTTAGAAGAGTTTGATTCCTTTATGTGCAGCAAATGTAATTAGTAATCGGATGGACTCCATCCTTGCTACTGGAGCAAAGGTTTCTTGAAAGTCTATCCCTTCTTGTTGACAATATCCTTGTGCTACTAGACAAGCTTTGTTCCTAACAACTTATCCAAACTCATTTAGCTTGTTTCTGAAGACCCATTTTGTGCCAAGTACTCTTTGATGTATGAGACGAGGCACAAGATGTCAGACTTTGCATCTTTCAAACTGATTTAATTCTTCTTGAATTGCTTAAATCCAGTCTGAGTTTTGAAGAGCTTCTTTGATGTTCTTGGGTTCGATAGGTGAAATTGTCGTTGGGAAGGCTAAGAGATCACGAGTTTGTGCTCTGCTTTGAATTACTTTGGAGATATCTGATGTGATGTCCTCCAATGGATGATCTTTATATAGAATACGAGACTGATGAATGATTGATGGTGATAGAGGATCTTCGACATCATTATTTTCTTTGTTGACTTGTTGTTGACTTGTCGTTGACCTGTCAGGCAAGTTTTCTTTGGCTGGTGATTCAACCTTGGGATTGTCTATGTGATCTTGTTCAACTAGGTCAAATTCACATTCTTCATCTCCTTCAGATTCTTTGATCTTATGGACTTCAGCCTCATCAAAGATTACATGCACACTTTTTTCCACTTTCAATGTTCTCTTGTTGTAGATTTTGTATATCCGGCTTCTTTTTTAGTACCCGAGGAAGATGGCCACATCACTCCTGGCATCAAATTTTCTTAAGGGATTATTTTCATTGTGGTGGACATAACACTTACAAACAAAGATCCTGAAGTGACTTATGTTTGGTTTTCTTCCCTTGATTAGCTCATAGGGTGTTTTGTTGAGGATTTTGGTCGTATGAGCGTTCTATTTGTGATGTAGCATGCATTCACTACAACTTCTACCCAGAAGACCTGAGAAAGTCTGCTCCCCAATAGCATGGCTCTAGTGACCTCTTGTAATGTTCTGTTCTTACGCTCAACTACCCCATTTTATTGAGAAGTCCTTGGTGCTGAATATGTGTGATTGATTCCATGTTGTTTACACATCTCCATGAATGGTTAATTTTCAAATTCTGACCCATGATCAGACCGTAGCCCCTTGATCTTGTGGTTGAGTTGTACTTAGACTTTTCCTGCAAAGGCTTGAAATTTCTCAAAGACTTCGTCTTTGGAAGCAAAAAAAAGTGTCCAAACAAATCGTGAGTAGTCATAAACAATTACAAATACATGCCAATTTCCTCTAAAACTTCTGATTCTCATAGGTCCACATAAGTCCATGTGAAGTAATTCAAGTGGCTTGGATGTACTTACCATGTTCTTTGATTTGAAAGAAGTCTTGGTTTGTTTGCTTCTAAAACACGCATCACAAAGATTGGTCTCAGATTTCTTAATCTCAGGGAGACCTCTTACCAACCTTTTCTTGACAAGTTTTCTTAACAAGGATATGCTAACATGCCCTAGTCTTGTGTGCCATAGTGTGGAGTCATCTATTGATGCAGTCAAATATGGAAGGTTTAGACTATCAATATCCTCCAAACTGGTTACTTAAACATTTTCCCACCTTTTTCCCTTTTACAACTCCTTACCATTACTCTGACTTACTATGCTACAATGTGTAGAATAGAAGTGAACTGAGTTGCCTTTGTCACATATTTGAGAAACACTGAGCAAATTGAATTTTAAACCATTAACTAAATTGACATTATCAATAACATAATCTAAAGTAAAACCAACCTTACCTACACTGATGATTTTTTCTTTCTTGTTGTCGTCAAAGGAAACGGTTCCTTGGCTTCCTGATTCGAGTGAGAAGAACTTCATTTTGTCTCCCGTCATGTGTTTGGAGCACCCACTGTCGATGTACCAGCAGAGGACCCTTCCCACTCGATTCAACGCTTAACAAGTTAGTGGTGTGGGGTTAGGGTCCTCAGAATGTTTGGACCCATTTCCACCAACCATTATTGTTCCAGGATCATTTTTTAATACCCATTTTAGTCCTATTTTCTTGAGTTACCAATGCCTCATAAATCGTGTCCTATAGCATTTGGCTTCATGATGACTGGGTTATCTACATAGGTGGTAGACACCTCTACGACTGGTTCCTGATTAATACCCGAACATTCATTTGTTTTTCCATATGGATGTCCTAGAATCAGCTTCTGGCTTTGAATGTTTTTCTTTAATTAATGCTAGTTCATTTTCTTTCACATTAAGAGCAGCAATCAACTCATCGATTTCAGGTTGTTTTCCTAGCTCCATCTTTTCATGAACGACAAGAATGTCTCTATAGTCAGTTTACAATTTCTTGAGTGCATTCATAAGATTTTTTACCTTATCCTTATCCAAATTTTCCTCCAATTTTTCATTTTCTTCTAAGGGTTCTTTGTTTTCATTTTCCAATACCTCTAGTTGATCAACTAGTATGAGAGAAAACTTTCTAAGTCCTAGAGTTCAGCCTTTAGATTTTTCTTTCTAAGTTTAGAGTAGTTTACCTTGTTTTGTTCTTCTTCCTCTGATTTTGATGTGTCCTTGTCTTGCACCATCAAGAAAACTTCCTCAATGCATAGGTGAGCCTTCTCATTTTCCGAGAGATCGCTATCTGAGGTTTGATTGTTGTCACTTAGCTCTAAGTCTCCCCATGCAGCAACAAAAACTTCTTTCCTTGGCTCTTTGTTGAAAGATCTTCGGATAGGTTTCCTGACCCTGTCATTGTCCTCTCGGGATCATTGAGGACAATCTTTAATGTGGTGCCCATGCTTTTAGCACCCAAAACACTTGTCATTGTTCTTCTTCTGATGATCGTTAGTCTTCTTGGGCTCGTTACCTTTCCTCATGTTGTTTCTTATGAACTTCTGAAAGTACCTGAAGGGCTATCCCTTTTCCTCATTCTCTTGTTGAACTTTCTAAGTTTCTTTGTCATCATTTTAACTCAAACGCCTTTAGAGAACCTAACATGTATGCCAAGGACATCTTAGTGAGATCATGAACTTCTTACATGGCATTGACTTTGCTATCAAAGGAGGTGGGAAGAGATCTAGGGAACTTCCGAATTCGATCTTCATTTGAGATAGTTCTTCCAAGCATAAGCATTTCACTAATTAGCTTGGTAAACCTTGTGTACATTTCAGAGATGCTCTCCTTTTCTTCTTTCTTGAATAGCTCCCAATGAGTGAGTAGCAGCTCAATACGAGTCTTTTTGATCTCATCATTCCCTTTTATATGTGACTTCAAGAGTTTTCCAAATCTCTTGAGCTATTTTAGCTGAGGCTACTTTGGAGTATTGCTCTGGTAGTAGTGCACAGTGTAGAATTCTTACTGCTTGAGCATTGAATATCAACTTCTTGATTTGACGATCCGTCATGTTGTCGACTGATATGTCTTGTCCTTGAGCATCTTGGAAGGTGTATTCACCACGTGATATAACCCTCCACATCCTTGGATTATCATACTTGATGTGAAACTCCATTTTGTTTTTATAGTGAGTGTAGTTATCTCCATTGAAGAGTGATGGTCAATTTGGTGCAGAACCTTCTTCTAACGCTAGTAGGCTTGCACGAGACATTTCGATCGCTTCCAAAGCAGTTAGCTTTCTAGAAGAGACCGCTCTAATACCAATTGAAACTTAACTTATGCTCTTGATGCGTCTTCGATCGATCGTGGACGTATCGTTGTCCTAAGTGAACTAATTGATGGTTGAGGAAAAACACTAGATAAACTCAAACTGGAAACTCCATTTCGATTGAGAATTTACACACAGAAATTCACTCAATCTCCCTTGCCCTTCCCACGAACTCCGGGACAGTTTGAGACTTTATCCCAAAGTCCTCTACCCTCTCCTGACAGTTAGCCTACAGTTCCCTGACTGTTCCCTGACTAATCAGTCTATCAAATACACAATATATTGAAACTTGACTCTAGTCCTATCCAGTTCACCAAATCTCTAGCTCTTACACACACTTTAGTCTGACTCGCACTTGCTTAGGTTATCTCTACATTTTTCTCTCTATGTCAAGCTTACTTACATAGGACATAAATGCACGTATTTATACATATTAGTTAAGATATAACTAACAACCTATGATCACCTAGACTCTAAGAGTTGAACACTGCTTTACCCTTTAGCATAACAACCAATTCAATTGTAGATTGATCTTCAACTTGATCTAGAGTTGTTAGAACATGTATCGCCTTGTGATTGAACACGTCAGCGGCGGTTCTCTCTATTGGTCGAACACCACTTGTGTACTCAACTTGTTTGACCTTGTCTGGCTCATAAATGCTCTCTTTAGACTTCATTATGGCTACATAATAATGTGTATGAATATCCCTCGACTTATCTTGTTATCTTGCATATTAATGAGTTATGCTTTTGTCGTGAGCTGGTTGCTTATGTGGATGTGAAGGTCTGCATAGGTTTGTCGATCTCCTTGTGGCGTTTGGTCCTTGTTTTACTTCTGATGTATGAGAGATGTGGTTGTGTGATGCTTGACTTCTTGTGTGTACTAGACGATTTATCATGAGCTCTCCTAGACAGGTGCCCGACTGGTTGGGCACATGTCACGAGCTGAGTGCGCTTGCAACCTTACGTGCTAAGCCACTCCTTTACCTGTTTATCTGAATCTCAAAGCTTAACAAACGTATTAAACATACAACACAAGGTTTGCTGTCATCAAAAATAAAGGATCTTGACTTAACAAGTTTCAAAACAAAATTGATGAATAATAAATATGGGATGTTTACTCTTGGATCTCTAGCTACCTCCTAAGGCCTTTAAGACCACGAAGAAGATAAAAATGATTTCTTGTAATGTTATATCCCAAGTTCTTGTTTGTGTTTGTCCTCAAAGGACTTTCTTTTCTTTACTTTTGACATTATATTATGGTGTAGCATAAATATGTGATCATCTCTCATTAGGCAATGTGCCTATTGTTTTCATATTATAAATGGACATCATGGTTGTCCTACCCAAGGGACCAATGTTGAAGTTAATGACAACTTTTTAATTAATTAAGAAATCTAAACTAAGTGAAATAGGAAATATTAGTTTTTAGAAGAAATCAAATGTTCTAGTTAAATAGCAGATTAATTAAGAAAAGTAAAATAAATAATATAATAAAATCAATAACGCACGAAGTAAAGGTTACAACTTTAGAAATAAACGACGCGCCCCGGGTAGTTCTACCAACCTTCTCTTTTGAATTCTAACATTAAACTCGCTCTCTAATTTTGCAAATAGCTCAGGAACCATAATTAATCCCATAACAAATCATGTTCAACTGATCCTAATTGGTTAAGACAACAAGTAGCAAATCATGCACAAGTCACTTCATTTCTATCACGATATAACCAGCTCTTATCATAATCAGTTTAATCTATATGCGAATCATGCTTCTAGTCATTAATCCGATTTAACTTCCTATGTTTAGTTCTTTATCTCAACCTCACATTTTGATTAGAGAACAACAATGAAACTTTTATAATTGGTCAAAGAATCCAAGCTCAATAAACTTTTATTAAACTATTGGATTTAAGAAAAGTAAAGGAGTGCTTAACATAGAATTCTACGAATTAGGTTTACATTTCCAACCTGAGAAGCTTGGCTAACTCTTCAGACATTAATCTGATAACCAAAATAACAATAGAGTAAGACATTGAACAGATATGAGAGAAGGGAAAAGAAAACTCCAATTGGAAGCTTGATCCCCACTTGTCTTCCATCTTCGCGGCAGTCCCCTCGTAGAAGTGTGTATTCAAACCGATGGTGTGTCTCTGGTGTGCTCTCTTAGTGTAGCCATCAATAATTCTGTGCGTGAGTCGATGAGCCCCTTTCTCATATCCCTCGTGCCTTTATATCAGCCGCCTTCATTCTTTAGAATATTTCTATCTTTTTTTCTCAAACGTAATGTGTCAATTCTGTAACTTAACCTTGTTTGGGTCTACTGTCTGGACCTGTTTTTCAAACTCCTCTATAGTGTTTGTGCGAGTCTTGTCCGAACATGCAAACTGGATGCATGTTCGGACCTGCGTACAATTCATCTATCTCGCTCGCGGCCTTTGTCAAGATATGTATGTTCGGACACAAGGTTGAACTTCTCCTCTGTAGCTCTCACATTCTTGTCCGAACATGCATATCCAGACACATGTCCATACATGACTTAATCAGGGCCTAGATTATTTGTTTGGACTTTGTTTTGTTCCCTGTTTGTTACGCCATAATCTTTGAGCGATGAAGAATGAAATTCCAAGACTTTTACTTAAATTTGACACATAAAATAAATGACTTTTCATCTAACATGAAAGGTAGGAAATCTAGCCCAAAACAATGTGAATTATAGGTGAATTATACCCTTATTTATATATACATTCCGTACTTATCATATGTCAAACGAAAAGAAGATTTAAAAGATGATAAGCTTGAAAGGGTAGTGTTTGAATGGACGAGGAACATAAATTAGCTTGGGACTTTGGATATATAGTAAGATAGATGGATAGTGCTTAAGGAAAGGTACACCTATGGTTTGCATTTATTCTTTCCCAAAAACTAGCCTCATCCATGTGATCATTATGTACATGGAAGTGCTTAGCGTTTGACCAACGAACGTTATTTATGCCACTCATAGTAGGTTGAGGAGGCGAGTTTTTCTACCAAGATAGTGCCAAATAAGGAGGAAAGTTGATGAGTTTCATATACTAGAAGGAAGATGGAAATATATAATGAAAGAGTTGGAGAGTTGAATGGATGAATCGGACATTAATTTGGTGAATCGAAAAAGTTTGAGAAAAACTAGAGGCGTTGAGAGCTTAAGGAAGCCATAGGATATTTGAAGAGCTCTTTGGTATTTTGAGATGTTTCAAGAGAGTTTTGGAAGTTTTGTGAGGGTTTGTGTCTTGTTGGTGGAGCTACAAGTGTTTTACTGAGTTTTGAGGAAAAGAGTTATGTTTTGAGGAATATTATAGTCATCTAAGAGCTTAAAGGGGATATTTTGGATTCTCAAAGGAATAGAAGGGAATTTTAGTAATTTGGAGTCATGGGGGCATTTTAGCAATTTTGTGGTACGTATTTGAAGGGCAATTTCGGAATAATGAATTAGTGTAGGGCATTTTGGTAATTCAAAGAGTTCAAGGGTAATACGGTTGTTTCTAGCAGTAAGGGTTTAGTTATTTTGAGGAATTTAGGGGTATTTCAGTTGTTTCGAAGAGTTGAGGGTGTTTGGGTTATTTTGAGATGTTCGGGATACTTCGGTTGTTTTTGAAGATTTTGATGATATTTCGGTCACTTGTAGGTGTTCAAGGGGCTTTAAGTCATTTTGTGGTGTTCATGTGTATTTTAGTCTTTTCGAAGAGGTCAGAAATACTTTGGTCATTTTGGGATATTCGAGGGTATTCGGTCATTTTGGGGTGTATAAGGGCATTTTAGTCATTTTGAAAGGTTAAGGGGTACTTTGGTCATTTTGAAGAGTTAAGGATTATTTCAATCTTTTGGGGTGTTCAAGGGTATTTCAATCATTTTGAAGGTTTTGAGGAATTTTAGTCATTTTGAGGAGTTAGGGATATTTTGATCTTTTGGGGGAGTTCGAGAGTATGATAGTCATTTTCGTCTCTTCGAGGGATTTGATGATATTTTAGGTTTTTTGGAATGTTAAGAGATATTTCGCTCTTTTGTGCATGCAGATTAAGGGGAGTTATGGTAATTTGGAGGTATCCGAGGATATTTCGGTCAATTTGTGAAGTTCAAGAGCATTTTTTATGATGGTTGAGAGGTATATCAATCATTTTGAGAAGCTTGTGGCTACTTCAGTCATAGTGGTAGTTGGGGGTACTTCAATCAGTTCCAGTTCCAGATGTTAGAGGGTATTTCTGTCATTTAAGAAATTTGAGGGTATTTTACTCTTTTCTAAAGAAAAAGGTAATTAATAATTTTGGGGTGTACGGGTATCGTATTTAAGGTGTTGAGTCATTCCGAGCTTATCACATGAGAAGGTTCCAAAGCCTAAGTGAGAAGGAGGCTAATTATATATTTTACTAGATCTGGCTAAATTATATATATTTAAAAAAACAAAATGAGAATCTGCCGTTTTTTCCTTTTGGTTGAAGAAAGGCATAGTTGGTGGCTTGCGTGTAATCAGCGCAGGGTTTGGTTCCCCTCAAAATCGAACAGAATATAATTCCGAACCATCAATTAACTTCATTCCTCACCAATGATCACTCTCCCGAGTATTTTCATTTCTCTTCAGTTCCGCTTGCTATAGCCTGAGCTATCGAGCTTGACACAATCCACGGCCTGATCATGGAAAGCCAAGTGGAGACGGTTGGTAGGGCGCTTGTAGATCACTACTACCAGTTATTCGACAACGACAGAGCCTCTTTATCATCTCTTTACCAGCCCACTTCTATGCTAACCTTCGAGGGACAGAAGTTCCAAGGTGTCGACCAGATTACTTCCAAGCTCGTAAGCTTGCAGTTTGGTGAGTGCAGGCATGTTATCAGCACCGTCGACTGTCAGCCTTCCTTGTTTAGTAATGACGGATCGGGAAGCATCGTTGTCTTCGTAAGCGGCGGAGTTTATTTGGCTGGGGAGGACCATCAACTTAGATTTAGCCAGGTACGTTACACGTACTTAGTCTAAGTGCTTGTTAGATTTTGATTACTGACCGCCTTATCTCTTTTGGTCATTGTTAATTATACGTAATTTTCTTCATTTGGTGTGCATAGATGTTTCATTTGGTCCAGGCGGCTGCCTCGCCAGGAAGCTTCTACGTGCAAAACGACATATTCCGTCTCAACTATGGTTGAAATTCTCACTGGGCAAAAATCTGCTTCCGAGATACTCGATGTCACTATTATAATTGGGCCGGTCCAATTCCATGTTCGTTTAGCTCTAGTGGCCTGGATTGTCTTTGGGTTCAATTTCTCTTGCCTTACCTGTAATTACAAGTAAACTTTCTCTCTCCCCTGTAATGTAAAAACTACTAATTCTTTATCTCTACGATTGGTGGTTGTTGTCTTAACGAAGAGGTCTAATGGAAAATATTCCCTTATGTTCTAGCTTATCAATTAGTCTACTATTGCTTACGGTGCTAAATGTCATTTGTTTTAAGTGACTTTATTTGATTATAAGTTTTATTTTTTAAAATTATATAAAATTAATTATTTTTAATTGTTCCATAAATTTAGAAAGTATTTTAGCAATTTCTGCTTCTGAAAGATTTTTTGTAAATATCTACAAACACATTCTTCAACGTAGTTATCGTTGTTGTTCTTTTTTTTTCTCCATATTCGGAGTCATATCGATTTAAACTCAAATCAAAAGTTCACAATTTATTTTAATTTGATTATGCCCAATTCACTCTAGTAACTAATTGTTGAAGAAGAAATTTGCAATTGACATCAATGCATAAATCCACAAAATTGAATGATGAAGAACTAGAGAACCTCCTCAATATCGTAACCACATATGATTTATATAACCAACGATCTATGCGATACTCGTTATATCACTTTTAAATTTTTTTTGTTCAAAATTTATTTCATATTGTTTCTAAATTTTATCAAGGTTCAACTTTGAGACTAGTTACTCATAGACAATTATATAAAAAATGAATTTGATTTTAAAACTTTTAAGCTGAGGTTCAGATACGCATTATTAGTTGTTCAATTTTTAAAACACCTTGTTCAAATTTTACTGCATATTGTTCATTTTTTCAAAAATCACGTTCATGTTTTAAAATATAAAATTAGTTTGTTCAATTTTTTGGACCATATGTTCAACTATTTATTATTAAGTGTTTAAAAATTAGATCTAGTTGTTCATAAATTTTTTTTATACTAAATCAATGTCAATATAATATACCATTTGTTCGTTTTCTTTGGATCATATGTTTAACTATTGTTTATAAACTGTTCATATTTTTATACTAGTTGTTCATTAGAAATTATATAATAAAACAATGTCAATATAATATACTATATTTAATGGTTTACCAATTTTTAAACATCAAGTGTGTTCATATAATCTATACTTGATGTTCAACTTTTTAATCCCTTTGTTTAAAACTTATTTCACAATGTTCATAAATTTTGTTAGAGTTTAAATTCGATACTGGTTGTTCTTAGAAAATAAAAAAGAAAAATAAAGAATATGTTTTTAATATTTTCAATTTTAGGTTCAGATACACGATGATTCCGGTATATCTTGTAGGTTTTCTCTAAATTTTTAGTTAACCATTATAGTAATAAAATATTTATTTAATTTTATTGGTTTACTGTTTTTTAAACATCAAACTTGTTGATCAACTTATTAACTTTTTTGTTCAAAATTTATTTCATATTGTTTCTAAATTTTGTTAAGGTTCAACTTCGCGACTAGCTATTCATAGACAATTATATAAAAATTGGATCCATTTTTAAAACATTTAAGTTTAGGTGCAGATACGCGGTATTAGTTGTTTAATTTTTCAAACACCTTGTTCAAATTTTAGTGCATATTGTTCATTTTTTCAAAACTCACGTTCATGTTTAAAAATATAAAATTAGTTTGTTCAATTTGTTGGACCATATGTTCAACTATTTATTATTAAGTATTCAAAAATTAAATCTAGTTGTTCATAAGGAATTTTATAATAAAACAATGTCAGTATAATATACCATTTGTTCATTTTTTGGATCATATGTTCAACTATTATTTATAAATTAGTCATATTTTTATACTAGTTGTTCATTAGAAATTATATAATAATACAATGTCAATATAATAGACCATATTTATTGGTTTACCGATTTTTAAACATCAAGTTTGTGTTCATATAATCTATATTTGTTAAACTTTTTAGCTCCTTCAAAATTTATTTCACATTGTTCCTTAATTTTGTTAGAGTTTAAATTGGATACTAGTTGTTCTTAGAAAATTAAAAAAGAATTTGTTTTAAAATTTTCAAGTTAGGTTCAAATACATTATTGTAATAATTGATTATTTCCGTTTATATTGTAGATTTTCTCTAAATTTTTGCTTAACGGTTATATCATAATAGATTTATTTAAAGGGAAAATTACATCCCTCACCTACGAGGTTTCAAAAATTACTTTCCCCACCCATGTGGTTTCCCCTGTTTTACATGTTATATGTGAGCTTAAAAAACTTTGATGAAAATCCATGTTGATGAAAATCCATACTAATGCTAGACTAATTGGCAACCTAGAATCTATCTCAAAGCCTAATTTTGACATATTCAAAGCAAAACCAACCAATCCAACACATAGATAACAAATTGAGTAAAACCCTATGCAAATCACAGAACCATATGTAAACAAGCTTAAGAGCCACAAAAAATCAATATCCTCTTTCATTAAGCCAAGAACTAAAATAAAGCTGCAAAAGGGTTCAAGAATCAACAATAGAGTTTTACAGATTTTAAGGAAAAATCTCTATCCCCAAGTACAAGGAGGCTTTCTCTAGTTTTGAGGCTCTTGATTATATCCCCCAACTCTTCTCTTATTTTCCTCTTTTATTCTGTGCGAGTTACTGGATCTAGAGCACTGTCCGAGTGTATACCCGGACACATACTGTCCTGACTGATTTTAGGCACTTCATTCCTTGCATTTGGACTTGTGTTCGGACTTATATGTCCGGACGCGGCTTAGTGTGGTCCGGTTCTGTAGTTGTGGATATATACCCGGACCATGCTCTAAAATAGATAGTAAGTTTGTCCAAAACGTTGGTTTGGGTTTGTTTTCATGAACACAAACCCAGACTAATGCCACAATTCACCCGAAAGGGTCGGTCCGGGTCTGTTCACCCGGACATATACTTTGTAGCTTGTGTGTTCTGGCTTGCAGTCTCTATTCGAATGTGTATGTCCAGACACAGTTCTGGACACAACTTATATAGGGCCTAGATTCTTCGTTTTAGCTTTGATTTCAGATTCTTTTGTTCCACATGCTCATCTCTTCATCTACTTTGCTCCTTGATCACTTTCCCTCATTTTTATAAAACAAATGTGTAAGAACATCAAAAAACACAAAACTAAAGGAAAACTTGCTAAAGTGAAGAAATGAGCATGGTGAACATTGACAAAGCACATAAAATAAGCTCTTAAAACATGCTCATTTATACATTTATCAAACTCCCCACACTTACGTTTACTTGTCCTCAAGACAAAGCATGAAACCAAGCAAGCAAGATATGCTCAAAGCTAACAAATGCTAGTATGAAGTGTTGGGTAAGAGAAGAAAAAAAATGTGACCAAAAATTTTGAGAAGTGTGAACCTTCACATACTAGAGGCATGAGTGTGCTAAGGGTAAAATAAAATATAGAGTTTTAGGTTTGATCTAGAGAGCTTAAAATATTTTAAAGATTAGGTAACTAGGAGCAATTTTACCATGGCCAACTTCATTAAAGAATGGGCATTGAGAAGAAAACAAAAGAAAACATAGATTTATGCATTTGTTTCACTTTTGCACCTAAGGAGATAAATTTAGGCATTTGGCCTTTGCATTGAAGAACATTTCATTCTTATTGTTGGTTACCAATGGTGTCTCTCAAGTCTCTTAAATATTTTTACAGTGAAGCACCCTTTAACAATCTCTAATTAAGTGAGAAGACAGAAATAACCCTAAACAATAAAAATCCAACAATTTCAAATCATTTGACCACACCACATGAAACATGCTACTCAAAAGCAATCAAAATGAAAAATTTGAGCGTATTATCCCACAATTCATAAGAGCATTTGTTCTTAATGAGAACAACCCACAAAGGACCCAAGTTTTTTTTTTTTGCAAAAAACACAAGATAAACATAAGTATTAATCATTTAAGCACATATTCTCTGAAAAGGTCACTCCCCCAAACTTGGATGAAACAATGTTCTCGTTGTTCACAAGACAAACCAAGGGAGGATTCAAAACGTTTTTCAGGAATTAAACCAGAGAAAGAACACAAAGGACACCAAAAAGTATTTAAGCACATAAACTATCACTAATGGCAGAATCGAACATAATCAAAATGAAGTAAAGTAGTAAGATAAAAAAAATGAAAGAAACAAGTACTCCCCTGATAGTTTTATTGCTTGCATTGAAAGAACCCCACACTTAAGGTTTATCCTTATAGTAGTGTAGCTTGGATACGGTATATACATGAAATTGCAATTGCATAAGACATTAAAAGCAACTAACTACAAAGGGGTTTAAGAGTTAGAAAAATAAAAGGAGAACTTATACTAAAGAAAAATGAAAGAAATTTCATTTGGGTCGCCTCCCAAAAAGTAGTTGCCCATCTTTAAGGTCTTTGGCTAGACCCTTCCACCGTGAAGTCATCCAAGATCAAATATAAACATTGAATTTGGCTACAACGGGTGGGTTGGGCGGGTATCTTTTATCAATAAACAATGGCCCGGATAAAAAAGAAATGTTACCTCAACACTTAAGATGTAGAAGTGTAAACTCCACCGACCATGCTTCAGGTGGATGTGTTGAAAGCATTGATCCTTGGTGCAAGGATCACATTATGGTGGAGCCTCTTTTACAAATTTAGGGATGTAGACATCCTTATCTTTATTGAGTAGTGCAAAGAGAACTCTGGGATGTTTTGTCACTTCTAACTCTGGTCCAGGCTTAAATGGATTTTGTCTCCACACAGGGGGCGAAAGTTGAGCTTCCACCTTACATTATTGGCGCACTGGTGGTGTTGACAATGATCCTTCATATAAAGATCAAAGTTTGATGGCTCTTCATCCTCAAGTTTAAGGATGTAAACATCCTTAGTGTCTTGGTAAATCTCAAAAGGGGAGGGGGGCTTTGTGATAATCTACTTCAGAGGGAGGAACGGAGCTCCTTGAAGTCGAGGTGGGAACTTTTCTCTGGCTCATCTTGAGACTCGGGTAGGTGGTTGAATGGCGGTGGAGTCTCGGGCTCAAACAAGGGAGGAAAAGGAGGGTAACTTAAGTCTTCAGTAGGATGTCCTCCTCATGAATTGTTTCTCTCTCAAGTTGTTGCAATATATGATCTAGCTTAGCTAGAAATCTTGCATTGGTTTCTTGCATTTATGCACTAAGCTTTAGCTGGTTGATGTTGAAGGTGTCTTGCTCAGAAGATTTTGGCTTGCAAGATTATTTAAAATCTTCCAAGAGCCCTTCAATTTAGAGATTGCAACCGGACAATGAGCACTCTCATGGGCACCTACACATCTTTGACACACTATCCATTGATTGTAGTTCTTCAAGTCATAAGAATAACCAGACAAACCTTTTGCTTGGTTGTAGTATCTAGCCATCAAAATAAACTATCCTAGTAAAAAAAAGAAACAAAAAATATAAACAAAATGGAGAAATAAAATAAATAAGGGAAAATTACATCCCCCACCCATGACGTTCGGCGAAATTACACACCCCACCCACGAGGTTTCAAAAATTACTTTGCCCACCCATGTGGTTTCCGCTATTTTACATCCAGCAACTTTTTTAATATTTGATCAACTTAAAAAATGGTTAAATGTAGTCCAAAATTGATAAAACTTTACACGGATGATGCTAAGGTGTTATATTTTTGTCCAATGTCAAATCCAAAGTTTTTTAAGGTCATATATGACTTGTGGGAGCCAATGAAAATACGTTCACATGTCACATGTTTCATTGGGTCCCACAAGTCATATATGACCTTAAAAAACTTTGGATTTGACATTGGACAAAAATATAACACCTTAGCATCATCCATGTAAGCTTTTATCAATTTTGGACTACATTTAACCATCTTTTAAATTGATCAAATATTAGAAAAGTTGCTGGATGTAAAATAGCGGAAACCACAGGGGTGGGCAAAGTAATTTTTGAAACCTCGTGGGTGGGGTGTGTATTTTCGCCAAACGTCATGGGTGGGGGATGTAATTTTCCCAAGAAATAAAAACAATTGTATGAAAACTAAACTGATAATGAGCTAAACAGTTAAGCTCAAGTCCCCGAAGTCGGTGCCATTTGATGAAAGGGGATTTGTGTGGGTTGAGAATGGTAGTATAGTGCATGGAGTTTCACGTATATAAGTGGGTGTGTTTGTCATTCCACTGAGACTTGGAGTTTGATCAGCTCAACTAATTTAGTCTTCTTATACATGAACATATACAATAATGCTAGGAATATAAGTTTTTGGGGGGTTTTTGTTGTTTGGATGATTGACAAAAAATGTAATAAAGCAGCAAAACTAAGCTAATTAACTAGGGTGTACTATAACACCCCTATATTTGAGTTCAAATGATGGCAACAGAAACCTATTAATCCTGGGTGTTACCGCCACGCTAAGAAGAGCGCTAAGGCAAGTAGTTAATGTAAATCTATAAACAATATCTAGGACTATGTACTATTTAAGAGTAATTAGATATGATTAAATAAGGATTTAACATAACATGTTCTCAACATTAGAAACCAAAACAACCAAGGTGAAACATAAATAAACCAGTGTGTTTCCAAATTCGATTTCAAACAAACCTTGTGTTCTGAATTGGTTTAGAACATAGTCCTTAATTATTCTAACTTATAAAGCTGTAGTTGACCACTCCCCCAAGCCCACACTCTCATCTTGATCTCCTCCTGTCCAATAACACATTAAGTAAAACACAAAGAAGGAAACCATCAGCAAAACTAGTATTAGGAGATAATAAATACAAACTAACAATATGAAAGATATTCCTTACAGCTGTTAACACATGTCCAAGCTTCACAACCAGATGTGGTGCCAAAATTCACTCTATATTTCAATAACAAAAGAATCCATAAACTAACTCACATCACCAAGACAATCCTACTCCAACACAAGTTCAACCAATGGGAGTTTCTCCGGATCCCAAGCCACACTCTCTCCACGAGAGTGCTATCGTGCTCTAGCCCTTTAGTGTGCACACCCCCAAGAGTTCGTCAACTACGAGAGACGAGAAACTAGAGTAAAAGACTCAATTGAGTAAAAAATATCCATAAATACCCGCAAGCACACCGATCGTATGACAAAGGACTGCGTGGTCCATGACCCCTTAGGCAACCATTCCATCACATATCCACAAATACCCGCGGGCACACCGGCCGTATAACAAAGGAATGTGTGGTCCACGGCTCCTTGAGTAATCATTACATCACATAGAACCAACGGCCAAACCAAATGAACCATTCCATCACATAGGACCGAAGTCCAAACCAATTACGCCAATCCATCACATAGAACCAAAGTCCAACCAATTTGACCATTTCATAACCTGTATGACACATTACCAAGATCAAATCAATTACCACAGGTTTCACACCATAATAATCCACCAATTACCGTGATATCTTACCACTTTAAAATCCACATTTAATATAATAAACGAACCCATTAACTTAACTCCATACCACGTCAATCCATCACTTGTCATGTGCCACACCTTTTAAGCAATTAGGAGCAATGTCTTACCAGTTACGTATCAAGTTATCACAACAACAGATACATAATCTAACACATAGCAGTAAGCATAGTTATTCCCTTAAATCAACTAAATAACTAGGTTACCTTTCTTGAAGTCAAAATTCACCAACTAGCTCCAAGGATCACCAAGTCAAACCTTATTCACTATCTAGCATTAATAACAAGAGATAATAGTATGAACTTAAGAAACCCCAAATGAGGCTAGTCCAATTTGACCATAATCCCTAGACACTTGGAAAACCCTCAAAATCGCACCAAACTTGTATCATACTCGCATTAAGCACTATAGAAGATCATTAGAATGGATTGTAGGCTTTAATTGGTGAAAAAATAAGTGAAAACTTTACCACATAGCAAGAAGGAGATAGAAGACGCTTTGGAAGTTCCATCACTTGAAGAGAACAACCAAAAGGTGGAAATCACACTAGAATATACAAGACTAGATTAACACAATTTTAGTAAGAATTGAGGAAGGAGTAAGGATAAAACTTTAACCCTTGTTTATTGACGGTGTTCATTTAGTTAATGACTTGAAATTTAATTTACTGAGTGTCTCTCAAATGTGTGACAGAGGGAACTCTTCTAATTTTACTATACCCATTGTTGCATAGTAAGTTTGTCGAGTGAAAAAGAGTTGCTAAGAGGTCATAAATGGAAAATCGTTTGTGTAACCTGTTTAGAAGATCTAAATAGTGTCAATCTACCACACATATATGTCTCAGTTGATGATCCTATGCTTTGGCACAAACGTTTAGGACATGTTAGTTTAACCTTATTTAACAAATTATCAAAACATTAATTGGTCAGCGTTCTTCTGAGCCTAAAACACTCGAAAACCAGTCTATGTGATGCTACGTTAGGGGAAAACAAATTATCTAGCTTTAAGTCAAAGAATGTTGTTAGTTGATAAGTCCAAAATACATCTAATTTTCAGGCTTTAAATCTTCCAATTTTCATAACAATTCATGTCATATTTCTCACTTATCATATGTTTTTCCTTAGGTTTATGGTTTGATGTGAACAGAGACATATTATGTGTCTAATGCATGGAAAATTCTAGGAAATGCATAGATTTTCTCATTAGGATTCCAACGCAACAAACGGGGAGCAAAATAAAGCTAAAACGAAGAATTTAGGCCCCGCCAAAGTTAAGTCCAACCTTCTGTTCGGACCTACAAGTTCGGACAAGTGACCAGAGTCTCCCAAGGTATGTCCGGACATATGTCCAAACATGCAAGTTTGAACACATACCGAGATGAATTTTAGTGCCGTCCAGATGGAATTCTCGGACAACATAGATGTGTCTGGACTTTAGGGTTGGAAACAAGTTCGGATGCCTCAAAATGATGCAACTCGCGCGACGCCATTAGAGATATGGTCAGTTTTCTCAGCTTGCTTCTCTCTCTCTCGCTCTCTCTTTTTCTAGTTTTCTCAGTTTGAACACATACTCTCTCTCGCTCTCTCTTTTTCTAGTTTGCTCAGTTTGCTTCTTGTCTGAATTGGTTAGATTGTCTACGTTGAGTCTTGGGAGCGGATTTGTGGTGTATTTATGGTTCAGAATTTAGCAGTTTCTTTAGATCTTTGAATTCGAGGTAGGTGGTAGATGGATTAGACTGGGTATGTTCACCCATGGGAAAATTTAGGGATTTGGTCCTTGCTTGATTTGATGATTCCTTTGTGATTATAAATTGGTTTCTTGCCTTGTTTTATCATTGTTTTTCATCTGCAAAGCCCCATGGCATATGTGTCTTCTGTGTAGTTTGATAATGTGAAGAATTAAGGATTTGGATGGGAAGTTTCTGCCATTTTCATGACAGTTTTCTGTGTCCGGACTTCCGTCAAGACTTGCATGTCTAGACGGTGCGCAAGGATGAGTTCTGGGATTGGAGTCTCGGACTACGTCCAGACTTTGAAACTCTAGTACAATTTCAGACCACATAAGGGATTTTTTGAACTTTTGTCTAGACATCCAAGCCTGGACACAAGTCTGGACAGCTTTGTTCTCAAGTCTCAACTTATGTCCAAACTTCCAAGCCCGAACATAAGTCTGAATACACACAAATTTTTTCTTTGGACTTTTGTCCAGACTTCCAAGCCCGTACTTAAGCCTGGATTCTGTTCTGAGTCTCGGTTTGTCTCCGGACAACCAAGCCCGGACACATGTCCGAACAAGCTTCTGAATTTGACTAAAATGCTCTTATGACCTCCATTTTATCCTTTGTTTGCAGGGTTATGATCCCCTAAGTCTATACAAGCTACTTTGCTATGTTATATTTGTGTAATCACACATTTTTGTTCTGAAGTGTACTTCTATTTTGAGACGTAGTTTATTTGCTTCCGAGCTGTGGATGCCTGGGTCGAGCTATCACGTAGCATGTTGTATAGAACGTCTTTGTGTTCTATTATACAGGCACTCTCCTCATTTCTGTTCTGGGACCGACAGGTCCATTGGTTTTCATACCATTTCTACATTGTCGAGGATATTCTGATCCATTGGACTTTGACCTTTCTGTGTGTGCTCTGAGCTAGTGTCCCACTCTGTTTTGAGTTCTCTGAATTGCTCTGTTAAGTGGGCTTTGGCTGTCTTCTGTGCGCTGACAGCTTTGGCCTATGATATTATGTTATGGGGCGATTTGTAAACCTTTTGATATTTATAATTAATACAAGTATTTCCTCTGGTTTATTCGGGATTCAATAAGTGGCTTGCGTGCTCCCAGTCAGTATAGCGCACGACGTGTTTCGGCCTTAGAATTAGACCAATTTTGGGGTCATTACATTACCACTCAAGAGTCGGGCACTCTAGGTGATCTATCTGCCCAGACGACACCCGTTGACCCTAACTAGATTTTTTTTACAAGGTCGTCAAAGGCACATAAAAAAAGCATAGGGTCTACGGTATGGGCGAGGTAGCACCACAATATTTCCCTGACTCATTCCACAACACCGACACTAGCTCACGTGCTACCCGCTATGACCAAACTACATACGAGTCGATGAAGACGAAAATTAAGCGAGATCTGCGCTTGAGAAGCTGAATGACACTTACATGGAGAAAATTCATGATGAGAAGCGAGAAATAATCCGCCAGAAGCCGCATAGTGAGGAGATGCAGAATATGATGAGCACAGATCTTCCAAATTTCCCTTCCAGGGTCCGTATGGTGCTCTTGGCACTAGCTCTAGTATGGGCGAATGGGGTTCATGGAAAGGTACAGCCGGTGGTGGCTTTGGTGATCCGAATATTGCAGGTGATCAGTTGGGGTATCGTCTGGGGGATGGACATGGTTGGGAGCACAAACATAAGTAGATAGATTGCTTGATGATATGCTTGCTGCTGTTTTGAGTATGTTAACATTGGATTATGGTTGAGTATGTTGACATGGCTTATGGTTGTTTATGAACTTACTACTATTTGTATTTTTTGCTAATTGTACTAATGTTACGTCGATTTTATTAGACTATGGTTATTAAAGATAACATTTTATTTTCAATTATTACGAGTAAATCTTAATTTAATACTATAATAGATTGATCAAAATAAAATATATCATAGATGGAAATATATTACAGGTGAAAATATATTAGAAATCAAAATAAACAATTTTTTTAGTAAATTCCTAAAAATAGAATAGAGATGGATTAGAGACGGAAAAGTATGTCTCTAATCTCTTAAATGAAAATTTTAAAATTCCATCACCAATTAGCGACAGACAATTTCTGTCTTCAATCCGTCGCTAAGACAATAAATAGTGACAGACAGTTCCTTCTCTAATCCGTCACTAATTGGTGACGGACGACGTCATCCGATGTAAATTTGGATTAGTAACAACACGTTTAGTGACAGACACATCCCGTCGCTAAATCGTTTTAGCGATGAATTAGTACATCTCTAAATATATGTTTTCTAGTAGTTAATGAGGAAGGTAACCAGTGTATTTGCTTGGTTGTCTCAGTTATTGTCTGAGTTAAAAGTTCAAGACGTTATCCTAATTCCTGTCAAATATGATAACAAATTTGTTGTCTATTCCAAGAGCCCTATTCTTCATGAGAAAACTAAGCATGTCGAAATCGACTAGCATTATATTCACGATCAGATCCGAAATTGCAATTGATTAGTGTGAAACATATTCTAAATATTTTGTACTTGGCTGACATGCTCACCAAAAGCATTCACGGCAAAAAGTACAAAGAAAAATTTCATTCCATGGCATTACTAGCGTGTTTTCTTTCGTTTTTAGTTAATTTTTTTCCAAGTCTTGAATGTCTTCGTCATTCTATGTCTTTGAGGGGGTAATATTGGGCATTTCCAATTCCATGTCGATTTTTAGCTCTAGAGGCCTTTTTGTCTTTGGATTCAAATTCCTTTTGCCTCTGTAGTTATAAGTAAACTTTCCCTTTCTCTTCTATGAAATATAAAAACTAATTCTCTATCTGTATGAATGGTGGTTGTCTTGATGAACAACGGTAATGGAAAATGTTCCATTCTTTTCTCGCATATATCGTTATTGATTCTTCCATGGGAGGACTAAGGGTTGCATTCGAGATCGTGATCCCATGACTTTTATAAAGAAATTTTAATTATATTAATTTTTAGTGTAGTTTTCTTTAGAATTGAGATGTTTTATGTAGCTATAGGAATTCTTATTTATCAGTGACCCCACAATTCAATTTGTGGGGCCTCTAGTCTTCCTAGATCTTGAATTCCTAAGACAGTATGATCATCTCAGCAGCTACATTGTATGGAGATTCAGCCTTTAGTTTAGTTACGTATCTGTGTAACTAGGTTTGCTTTAGAAAATGATATTCCATGTTAAAAAATAAAAATGACAAAAAAAAGAGAGGGAGAAAGGCCTCCAAAGTACGCGCTTCCACGCGCGAGGAGAGTTTCAACCCGTTCTTCTTTCTCGTTCCAGTTTTGCCCAATGAGAAGAAGATTATAGCTAATGATAAGCTATTAGCACATATATATGCTAGCCCTATGAATGGAGCAGATCACCACACAAAGGAGGGAGAGGAAATTGAATGTGCCCATAGAGAGAGGGAGAGGAAGACGGAGAGCTGACGCACGCGGGACTGGTGCACGTCGCATCTGGCATCAATGGAGGTGGTTGAAGGGAAGAGAAATCGACACGGTGCGCTAGAGGAAGGAAGTGGAGAAGAATCGGCACCGGTTGGATCAAACAGTAGAGGTAGATCTATCCATCGATTTTCTGACCTAGATTTTGAATTTTCTGCTACAAAATCTTCGGATAATCGAGCTTCTTCAGTAGAGATTATGATTACATGCTACAGTAGAATGAAAATTAGAGCTAGATATATTTTAATTTACGATTCGAGAACTCACCATTACCAATTCTCTACCAAACCTGATAGCCACCAATTTTCCCTCACTGAACTCACGATCTTAGTCATGGATAACATCCTCCATAGTTGGAACAATCTTAAGCTACATCCAGCGGAATCCGAATCCTCTAATACTGAACCTCTGATAATCGAACCTTCTCACCCAGACTTCAAAAAAGCCTTGTTTGGTAAAGTGTGGCACCCAAGTAGAATCCATGCGAGACAGTTACAAAACTTCATGAACCAAATCTGGAAACCAAAACACTATCTGAGAGTTAATGAAGTCGAATACAACTGTTTTCCTTCCTCTTTTCCAGTGAGAATGAAGCAAATCACATCCTTTCCAATGGCCCCTGGCACTTTCAAAATTGACCCACAGTAATACCTTCCCCCATCATGTTAATGTTGAATTGTCTCTGGCCATGAATTCCCCAAGAGATCTCAATCTCAATGTCAATTCCAACTCTTCAACTCCTCAGTATCAAGACAACCCCCTTAACCCAACCCCTATGAAAGCAATTCCACCTTTACGCCAACACAACAATCCTCTCCCCATTCCAAGTCAATACCCCATGCTTCAAATAGGGAACAACATTGGGACCCTAAACCCAGCAACAACAGTCCTTCCCAGCTCATTCAAAATCTTACCCTTACTCCCTTAGTTCAGACAGAACCCTGGATATCTGGCCCTTACCAATATCCTCCTGTTCAATATCACCCAATTCTAGGTAAAATCACCCCCTTGGTTATTCGCCAGCAATCTGGTATATCTATGTCTCAGACCCCTTGTCCTATCCTTCCAAACAACCATTTTTACCAACAATTCGACTGGAATGCTGCTATCTCTGAATTTTGTGTGGATGCTCATAAAAAGCCAAGTAGTCCTGACTCCATAAATCAATCTACCCCCCAGTCCATCAACCAAATTATCAGAGAAGCTGATAAAAAAGCTGACCCTCCCATTTCCAATCTGTCCTCTTCAAAACAAAAAGAGGTATCCCCACCATTCATACAAAGACCTAGCAAACAGAAAGCTTACCCCTCCATGTTGCTTGGACCCAACAAACCTGTTTTCAAAAAAAAAGGAAAGTATCAAAACCCCAGCCTCTGATGATTAGATCTCCCCAGTCTTATGAGGATGATATAGAGGAGACTGAGTACTATAAAACTATCCTAGAAAAGGCAGACCTTGGAGGCCAGTAAGGCTGCCTACCCAAATGAGTTGCATATCCTACAACTGCCGGGGCTTGGGTCGACCCCAGACAGTATCTTGGGTTTCGGGGTTAATGAAAAAACACAAACCTGAGATAATTTTTTGGATGGAGACCCACAGATCATCAGCTGAGTTGGATCTGATTAAGCTTAAATGGAATTTGTACAATAGCTTCAGTGTTCCTAGCAAGGGGAGAAGTGGTGGCTTGGCCTTATTGTGGAAAAAGGAGATTGTTGTTTCTCGTGTCAATTCCTCCTCTCAACACATAGTAGTGGATGCCTCAACACCAGGTATGGAAATTTTTAACTTTACGGGGTTTTATGGATGGGCTAGCTGGAGTTTAAAATATCTCTCATGGAAACTCCTTTTAGCTCTTAGACAACAAGTTAGCATCCCCTAGATAATTGCAGGGGAATTCAATCAGATCATGTAAGAAAAAGAAAAAAGGGGGGGGGGGGGTAGGATTAGAAGGGACACACACATGGCCCCCTTTAGAAATGTTGTTCGTGAGGCAGGCCTCATTGATGCTGGTTTTATTGGTTCACCTTTTACATTTACTAACTGTCAACCTGAACCTCACCTCTCTGTTAGTAGACTAGATCGAGTGTTTATTTCGTTAGATGCCCAGAATTTATTTCCTTCTCTCTCTATACAACATCTCCCTAGGGAAAGCTCAGATCATTGCCCCCTACTCATTAAGCTACTAGGAACTCACAAAAAACCAGGGAACATTTTCAGATTTGAGGATATGTGGTTAATGGAGGACAAATGTAGGAAGATAGTAGAAGAACGTTGGGGCCCCAATAACCATAATCTAATGGAGAACATTAGTAGATGCAAACAAAAACTTCAGGCTTGGGATGGTTGGAATATTCATAAAGTCGAAAATAAAATCAAAAACAAAACCAAGGAGCTCCACAAAATATCCCTAGTTGGTCAAACAGTTGGTAGTATTTCTAATAGAAAAAGACTCGTCTCGGAGATTGAATTACTCCAATACAAAGAAGAACTATGGTGGAAACAGAGGACTAGGGATAGGTGGCTAAAACAAGGGGACAAAAACACAACTTATTTTCATTCCAAAGCTACAACCAATAGAAGGAGAAACACAATATTTTGGCTGGTTAAAGATGATGGGAACATGGCCTTCACCTGGGAGGAGTTAGACCAAATTACCAGATCTCATTTTCAAAATATGTTTAGGGCCACTACTCTAGATAATCCTGAACCCTTCTGTAATATGGTCGAAAATATTCTCAAAGATGATCACATTACTACTCTATCAAAGGAGTACAATCAAGAGAATATTCTCCTAGCTGTTAAGAATTTAGGGTCAGACAAAGCTCCTGGTCCTGATGGTTTCAATGGCAAGTTTTACAAACACTTTTGGAGCAACATAGGCACCCAAATTACCCAGCTAGTCCTTAACATCCGAAATGGCCAACTTCTACCTCCTTCTCTCAATGACTACTATAAAACCCTCATACCAAAAATCCCAGGGGCAACTCACCTCTACAATTTCATACCCATTGCCCTATGAAACTTCACATACAAGATCATCACCAAAGTTCTAGCCAACATACTCCAACAAATCCTCCCTGAGATTATTACTCAAAACCAATCTGGTTTTGTTAAAAAAAAGACTCATTACTGACAATGTCATCTTAGCAGGGGAACTAAATCATAGGATAGCCAGAACCCAAGCCACAAAATATCCCATGTTTGCCTGCAAAATAGATCTGAGTAAAGCATATGACAAATTAGAGTGGCCCTTCATAGACAACATGATAAAAGCCATGGGTTTTCCTGATCATTGGAGAGTCCCAGTCATGAATTGCATCTCCTCAGCCAAAGGATCTGTTATCATTAATGGAACACCAGGTAAACCCTTTATCCAACAAAGGGGGATCCGTCAAGGAGACCCCCTCTCCCCTTTTCTTTTTATTCTAGCCCAGGAAGCCCTATCCAGATCTTTAAATAAGGCTATGACAGATAAGCTCTATCAAGGGATTAGCATCAATAATCTCACCCCTTGCATTTCTCATCTTGCTTTTGCGGACGATATGATTCTCTATGGTATTGCCAAACCACACAATGTAGATTACCTAAGAAAGTTCCTCTCAAATTTCCTAAAAGCTTCGGGACATGAGATCAATCATCAGAAATCTGAGATAGTGTTCAGCAAAAAAGTCAGTGCTAGAGCTAAAAGCCAAATGGCCAATTCCTTCAATGTTCAAGTTGTTACTCATTCCAAAAATACCTTGGTCTCCTGACCAAAATTGGTAGAAACAAGAATGAAACTTTTGGCTATATCTTAGATGCTATTAGGAAGAGAATTCACAATTGGAGCAGACCCATGGCACAAGCAGCTAGGTCTGTGCTCACGTCCAGTGTCCTTATGTCAATCCCCATGTTGACCATGTCCATTCTTAAATTACCCAATCACATTATAAAGAAAATGGATTCGATGATTGCCCAATTCTGGTTGGTAGGTATCTCCACAAAAAAACCTATGTACTGGTCCAAATGGGAGAAAATTTGTAATAAAAAAGAAAATGGGGGTTTAGGAATTAGATTCTCTAAGGACATCAACCAGGCTCTTCTAGCTAAACAAATCTGGAATCTACTCAAAAACCCAAATACCCTAGTTGCTAAGACTCTCAAAGCCATATACTACCCCACTACCTCAATTTTAGAAACTAAACCTTCCAAAAAAGATAGCCCTATATGGAAATCCTTACTTTCTAGCATCCACCTAATGAAATCTGGAGCAAGAAAGGAGGTGGGGAATGGTTTGAACACTGAGGTCTAGGACTCTCCCTGGATCCCTAGAGATGGTAACTTCTGAATTATATCCCCTATCAGAAACCATCCGAGAAATATGAAAGTTAGAAATCTGATGAACCAAGAGGGAAAGACCTGGAACATGGAGGTGATCAACAGAACCTTCCTTCATATTGATAGTTCAGAAATCCTCAACATCAACATCAACCACCAAAAAGAAGATGAATGGATATGGCACTACTCCAAAAACAACGAATACTCGGTGAACCAAGGGTATCTACTGTTGCAAGACAACAAACAACAGATCAACAACTCCAATACCAACCGAGGTCCTTGGGATGTTATCTCAAAGATATATGCGAATCAGTCTCCTCCGAGAGTGAAACTTCTCTGCTGGAAACTTCTTAACCATCAGCTACCATGTATGGCAAACATTGCCAAGAGAATAGGCGGGAAAGGGAAATGTCATTTCTGTGGGGATTTAGATACAGAAAATCATGCTATATTTCAATGTTGGACAAGTAGAAAGTTTTGGGACAATCTGGTGAACTTGGAAGATATTCCAGATTATAAAAGAGGAGCAATCCAAGATTGGCTCATTTAGAGAGCAAAAATCTGGTCTAACATAAAGATGGCCAGGGTAGCAAACAACATTTGGGCCATTTATGATGGAAAAAACAAAGCAAAACATAATCCAGAGCTTGCAGTTATGAACTGTATTGAGTCCAATCTAGCATTCACTGCTATGTATCAAACTAAATTGGCAAGTAATAATCGTTGTAATATGAATGAAACTCCTTGTTACATGATGAGGGGTACACAACAATTACAGGTGGAATACTCATTGATCATGGGCATAATCCGAGACTGGCCTTCAACATCCAAACTTCTCCAGAGAAACAAGACTATGAGATGGAGATACAAGCTATTACAAAAGGAGTTGAGTTGGCAAGAGAAGAAGGATTCTCCAAGATCCACATTTTGATAATCCAAGACCAAAACAACAAAATCTACAATTATGCTAAAAGAAGGAACCAACTCAGTAGCAGGCTTCTCCCGGAATTAGTTTCTTGCTTCAGAAATATGACTATTATAAAGTTCCATGATTGTAATTCTCAATTTAGACAATTTCCAGCTTTTTTAGTAACAAAAATGTTTAACCAATCGTTGGATTGGAAGATTTGGAAGAGGGATGACATCCCGTTAGGTGTAACTCAAGCTTGTGGTTTCAGCTTAGAATCTGTCTCGCAGGACAATAGTAGTATGCGGGATAGATTGACACTAATGAAGCTACCTTGTTTAATCTCTATATATGTCTGAAAGGCCAAGTTTATATCAAAAAGAAAAAGGTTTGCTTTAGAAAATATATATATATATGTGTAACTAGCTAGTAATACACTATTGATCAGTGTTTAGTCATCCTCACTTTCCAGTTTCGAAACCCAAAAATGCTGAAAGGATATGCCCCCTATACTTAGGAAAACCTTTGTTTCCCCGTCAATACCCCCAACGTAAACTTTCGTCTCCTCGTCGACACTTGCGACCGTCACCATCCTTCGGCTGTTGACTACCCCTTCTAACCACCATCATCTTCTCTCAGGTGAACTCGTAGTTTCCGTATGTATTTTTGTACTCCAGTCTCCATAAAAAGCTTGTAGTAGGCCTATATGACACACACATATGATGGATATTTGAAGAGATTTTTTTAGAGAATTATGTGCTCTATCCTCTCTCCTCCCTCCCTGCTAGCCACCACCCCCTCCAGCGCCGGTACCACCAGCCATCCACCATGCCAACACCTCCACTAAACATTCCGTTAAACAGCCCACCCAAAACCTCTCCAAAACCGCTTTTCACTTCTACTAGTAAAACACCCATAAATAGCCAGACTCAACCCAGTAACGAAGACAACCAATCACTACCATACAATACACATGATTCCCTGGTGAGCAGTATTTGGAGGAGAAATGAACACGGTGTTTGTGGACAACATCCACGAAGACACCTCCTTGGGGTCTCTGTGGAGGATCTTCAAACCCTACGGTAAAATAATCAGTTTTCACCGCCCTAAGAAACGTCACATCGCAAGCAATACAAGATACGTGTTCGTGGGATTTGAGTATAAGCAACAGGCGGAGCAAGCAATTAAAGAAGTGAACGGTATATGGCTAGATGGGAAAAGGATTGCTACTCAATGGGCTAGACCACTGATGAAACCAATACCTTCGTGGAGGAGGCCGCCATCACCATCGCAGTCAAAGAACCATTACCAGCAGGGCCATGAGGACAATACCAGTAACTCGTCAAGAAGAGACGACCGGGAGTTCCCTCCGCATGACCGGAAAGTAGAGGAAGTAATAAGAAGGCCGGTTCAGTTAGCACCGTCGGAGATCCTTATCCCTCGGCTGGAAAAAAGCATTGTGATACGTACTAAGGGGAAGACATCAGGAGAGCACATACGGGAAGCAATAAGTATTACAACGGCAGTTGAGCATGTAATAACCAAGTCAGGATTCGAGTTCATCGCGATATTCCATAGCAAAGATGACCGTGAGAAGTTTCTTAAGAAATGGAAGTGGCCCGATGGTGAATGGATGATTGAACCTTGGTGTGATGACAATATAATCACTACAAGGGTGGCCAATGTAGCAATTAGGGGCATCCCACCCGAGGCATGGGGGGAAACATCGGTAAGGAAAATACTAGACAACTACGGCTCCGTCGTCACGATTGATACAGATATGCACTCACTACCAGCAAATTTGGAGGTATTTGCAACCATAGAAACAGGCACGTTTAAAATCTTGAATGAGGAGCTTGAGGTCATCTTTGATAGTAAGCCCTCTCTGGTGGGTATTGATGAAGTGTGGAGTGAGGAACTGGGTGATAGAAGGTCGGAAAATAGTCGACCGGAGAAGGAAGAGGCCGACGACCAGTTGAGAGTTACACTCGGGGTCAGGGAGGAAAGTCCCAGTGCGGCTGACATGGATTATGTGGCTGAAGGGGCTGAGGTGGTTGATGTGGCTGACGTGGATGTTATGGCAAGAAAGGGAGTGGTATCTGTCATGAGCGCCCACTCCAAGACAGTGGAATCCGTATGTTGGGGGCTTTGATACAGTGGGAAGGTCGATAATGGTAGTTTATGAAGAGCATGGGAAGAGGTTTAGAATAATCACAGCAAATGGGCGTACCGCATGGAGCAATAAATATGATAATAATAAAGATGTGCTGTAGATAGCAAGTAGTCATTATTTAAAACGACCAGTGGAGTGGCAGTAATGGACTGAAAAGGTGCTTGCCAGTTTTAATAATGTAAAGGCGGATGATTATTCCCCTTGTATGAAGGATAACCGCCTGGGAGCTCGGAAATACGCCACGGAAACAGATAACGAGTCGGACTCATACCAGAGAGGCCTCTTGGAGTTCCCGAGCAAAATATGTGACGTTTCAGACAACCTGGGAACTGGGGAGAGCCTGGCGATTCGCTACCCCAGAACAGAGAGGCGAACCAAACTACGGCAAGCCCAGGAGGAATTAGGGGGACGCAAGAGAGAATTAGACTAACGGTAAGTCCAAACAAAGGCAGACCCACTCCAGTCAGTGGGCCAAATAATGGCCTGCCAACCCCAGTTGATGGAGCGTCGTTAGAAGCAATAAACCTACGAGTTGTCCTCTCTCCGGAAAAAATAACGAAGCAGCAGAGAAAAGATCGAAACTTTAGAGTCAAGAAAGCAACAAAAACAACCAAGCGTATCTTCAGAAGCTAGAGAATGTTTCAGATACGGGCAAAGATTGAGAATCCATACCCCGTACCCGTGGAAATCACTTGCTAACATTGAACGAATATTAAAGAATAAAGGAAAGAAGACAAGTTCAAGAAGTACACGTAACCAACAGGGCAATGAAGATAGCCTTCCAAAACATTCAAGGGGTGGGCAGAGCGGAGAAGTGGGCGGCAGTAAAAAAGGAAATTTGGAAAACGGGTGCGGTGGTGATCGGTCTCCTAGAGACTCGTCACACCAAGCCTTGCAATCGTAAGAGAAACCTCTGGGGGCTGGCCAGAGGGGTGAGTGGGCAGAATCTCTAGCCAGTGGCCAGTCTGGAGGGCTGATCGTAGCATGGTCAGCCAACGAAGCGAATGCGCGGGAAGTAGATAAAGGAAGTAGATGGATAGCTTTGGAAGTAACAGAAATCTCAAGGAACTTTGTGGGGATTGTAATCTTCGTATATAATCCGACTGATCGAGCTGGAAGGAGGCAAGTATACGAAGAACTGCTGAACTTTAGAAGGATGAGGGATGAGCCGGTAATGGTAGTATGAGATTTTAATGAGGTACGAGTTGGGAATGAGAGAAGGGGTGGGGACAGCAGTAAGGTGAGCGCCTCGATGAAGGATTTTAAAGAGTGGGTGGAAAACATGGAGTTAGTGGAACTTCTTTTAAAGGGATGCAAGTACACATGGACTCGGAGAGGACTGTTTAGCAGAATTGATCGAGCTTTCTGTGATTGCGAATGGCTGGCAGTATTCTCGAACTTGGTACTAAATAGGAGACCTTGGAGTTTATCAGATCATAGGTTTATGTGGGTATCGATACAACAGCAAGAATGGGGTCATAAGCCCTTTCGAAGCTTGGATGTGTGGCTAGAAGATAAGTCTTTTGGGAAGTTCTTTCAGCAGGAATGGGGTAACCTACCGCCAGAGGATATGCATGATAAAATGAAGAAAATGAAAGAAGTTCTAAGACCCTAGAACAGAGAATGTTTTGGGAGCATAGATATAAAAATAGAAGAAGGGGTAAAATCCTTGGAAAGAATTGATATGGTTGATCAAGTGCATGGTCCGGATCAGGTTCGCATTGCTGAACGGGCTAAGATCAAAGCTAAACTCTGGGAAGCACTGAGACAGGAGGAACGATATTGGCATCAGATGTCACGGGAGAAGGTGATAAAATATGGTGACCTGAACACGAGTTTCTTTCACCGTAAGGCATCAATAAATAGAGTGTCGAATAGAATGTGTGGTTTGATGGTGAACGGAAGGCTAGCTCATGATCCTGGCGTAATACGAAATGAGGTACGTAAATATTTCGCTAATTTGTTTAGACAAAAATGGGACTCAGGAACCTATCCCTTTGGAGACGGCAGGCCAAGGTTGTCTGATGGACAAAGGAGATGATTGTAGCTATGCCCACTAGAGAGGAGATAAAAGGGGCAGTGTGGTGCTGTAAAGGAAACAAAGCTCCCGGGTATGACGGGTTCAATTTCAATCTGCTCAAGGAAATGTGGCATATAATCGGGGATGATTTTACTAATGAGGTGAGCAGTTTTTTCAGAACGCATGAAATGAACACCAGCATCAACACAACGTGGGTTACATTAATCCCAAAAATTCCTGGTGCCAACAAGATAGACGAGTTTCGACCTATCAGTGTTATCGGGTGCCTGTACAAAGTCATATCTAAGGTGCTAGCGAACAGATTGAGCAATGTGATCAGTTCTTTGGTGGGGGAGACGCAGACTGCGTTTATCCGTGGTAGACATATATTGGAAGGCCCCTTGATCGCAAATGAAACAATTAATTGGTTGAAGAGAAGGAAGACTAAAGGGGTGTTGTTCAAGATCGACTTCAGAAAAGCGTATGATTGTGTTCATTGGAGTTTTGTCCGGAAAATGTTGGAAATATATCAGTTTCCTGAAGTTTGGTGTGACTGGATCAGCAGATGCATAACAACACCGACGATTTCGATCCTGGTGAATGGGGTGTCAACGCCTACCTTCAAACCTCGACGTGGATTACGACAAGGGGACCCGCTATCGCCCTTGTTATTCACATTAATAGCTGAGGCGCTTAGCTGGTTACTAAATGATGCTATGCGCATGGGTGACAGGAAGGGTATTGCTGTAGGGCTCAACGAAGTTGCTGTGTCTCACCTGCAATTTGCAGATGACACAATAATTTTCTGCCATATGGAGGAGACTGAATTGAAGGTGGTGAAATGGATCGTTACCTGGTTTGCGGATATGAGCGGGTTGGAGATTAACTGGAGCAAGTCGATGGCTTTTGGGGTAAACTTGGAGGAAACCGATGAGAGCATGATATGCAATCTGTTGGGTTGCAGAATCGAGAAGCTGCCTAGTACGTATCTGGGATTGCCTTTGGGTGCTAATACCCGAAAGCTGGCTACCTGGCAGCCGGTGATTGACAGGATGGAAAAGAAGCTATGCACCTGGAAAGCCTCATCACTTTCACGGGCTGGTCGTTTGGTTTTAATTAAGTCTGCGCTGTCCAGCTTACCAGTATTTTATATGAGTCTGTTTAAGGCTCCGAAGGGTGTAATTAAAAAGATAAGTTCAATTCAGAGGAGATTTTTATGGGCACATGGGGCAAGCCGTGGCATAGCTCTAATGCGGTGGTCAGCAATTACAAAGCCAAGGAAGTTGGGTGGATTGGGGGTTGTAGATACGGAAGTCCAAAACGCTGCACTGTTATTCAGCTGGTGGAGGAAATTCCTCTCACCTGTACAAAGTTTGTGGAAAATGTGATTTGTGCTATATACGGACAAGACATTAGGCTTCCCTTATATGATCAATCATGGAAGGAATGCAAGAGGAATGGGGTGTGGAAGGCAATTGTTAGTCTGAGTTCATGGAGTAATGAGATTTCGGATACACTCATTAATAATCTACAATGGGTGGTGAGGAATGGAGATCATGTGAGATTCTGGAGTGATCCGTGGATTGGAAACTCGTCACTAAAAAATAGGTTCCCAAGATTGTTCAATATTAGTGATTGTAAGACTGCCAGGATTTCAGAGGTGGGTACATGGACGGGGGAAGCTGGATATGGGGACTAAGATTTAGAAGCCTTCTGTTCGAATATGAGGTGATTGCGGTGGCTGAACTGATGGATTTGATAAACCAGTCCAGACCCACTGAACTTGGGGAAGACAGGCTTTGTTGGGTGGCTAGCAAAGATAGTAGGTATAGAGCAGGAGAATTTTACAAGATGGTGAAGGAAAAGGTGAACCCAGCCCCCTTAGCATGGCATAAATCCTATTGGTCTCACCTCGCTCCCCCTAGAGTAGAACTGTTCGTTTGGTTCTTGGTACAAAACAAATTATTAACAAGAGATAAGCTGTTTGGGAAGAATCTGGTTACTATAGCAGACACATTATGTCAGTTATGTAGTCGTGCAGTGGAATCCACAGACCATCTGTTTATTAGATGCTGCAAAACAAGAAAGTTTTGGGCAATCATGTTGAAATGGTGGGGAATTACCGCAGGCTTTGACGCGGAGACAGAAAACTGCCAACAGAGATGGAAGGAGCTTAAACCGAGGTGCAAGGAAGCAGGTTTATGGCATACTACACTGCTGTTCACTCTGTATAATATATGGAGAATTAGGAATGGTGTGATTTTTGAGCAGGTGGTACCAAGGTGGACAGATGCGGCTGGTTCGAATAAACTGCAGATTTTGGAATGGGGATTGAAGGGCAAGAAACTGCAGGTTTCCATTAGCTTGTTGATGGCTGCGGATAATATTCAGAATCTGGTGTAATTGCTTAGCTGTCCTGATGAGGTTGCTGCGGCAGTGGAACTTGCGACAAGCTTGAACAGAGAATTCTGATATGTAACATTGGTGTGATGGAGCTGGTGCTACTGATTTCTTTGTGTTGATTTAATTGGTTACCGTTAAGAATTTGGTTAGTGACTGTATCATTGGCTAGGTATATCCTATGCTGTACAAACCGTTCGGTTGATCTGCTACATTTGTAGCCTACTTATCAAAAAAAATTGATCAGTGTTTAGTGATTAGAAAAAAAATAGCTTATGGATTCTTTATGCCCTTCTTTTGGGCTAATCTAAGATAATTGTAAAAATTAAACAAATGGCAGAGTTTCAGAATTGTAAGGAATGCCCTCTATTTTTTCATTAATCTTAACTAAATAACCTTATCTTGGTTTCTGGTCGTCAATTTTTCTATCTCTCTAATTTGCATGGTTTGCTAAAGCTGAATAATAATCTTCTTTTCAATTAGTTAAAAACCAAAACCCCATCTTCTCGATTCCGAGCTTAATTGAACCACCAGATCGTCTTCTCACCATTTCGATCTGGAGGGTAATTAACAATTTCTCTCCATTAACAAATATTCAAATATAGATTTTGCCACTTCCTAATTAATAATTCCCTTCCTCATTTCTTCAACCTTCCAACCGGCTATATGGTTTCTGCTCTGGTATATCATTTAACCAGATCCAGTGTGGCTAGTTCGATTCTTCAAATAAGAAATTATAACGATATAATACAAACAAGTAGCTAGGACCCAAACATGAACGATTTGTTCTCAAGCTCATTCAAGCAGACCCAAGGCAATGCGTATGATTTGGAGGCTGGCCCGTCTGGAGGCGGGGCGGGTGAGGATGGGATCAACTTGGACAAATTCTTTGAGGAAGTGGAAGAGGTAAAGGAAGACATGAGAGCTGTGGAGAAGCTTCATAAGCGGCTACAAGAATCCAATGAGGAGAGCAAGATCGTTCATAATGCCAAAACCATGAAGGAGGTACGAGCCCGGATGGACTCTGACGTCTCCCTTGTCCTTAAAAAGGTCAAGCTCATCAAAGGAAAGTTGGAAGCCCTTGAGAAATCAAATGCAAATAGCAGGAATGTACCTGGGTGCGGTCCGGGTTCGTCCACGGATCGGACAAGGACCGGTGTCGTATGCGGTCTAGGAAAGAAGCTAAAGGACATGATGGATGATTTCCAAGCGCTTCGGGGTAAGATGCAGGCTGAGTATAAGGAGACGATTGAGCGGCGGTATTTCACCGTAACGGGAGAGAAAGCTGATGAAGCAACTATAGAGAATCTTATAGCCAGTGGAGAGAGCGAGAATTTTTTGCAGAAAGCGATACAGGAACAAGGGAGGGGTCAGATTCTTGACACCATATCTGAAATACAGGAGAGACATGATGCCGTTAAGGATATTGAGAAGAATCTCATTGAGTTACATCAAGTGTTTATGGATATGGCGGCGCTGGTGGAGGCGCAGGGACAGCAGCTTAATAACATTGAGAGTCATGTCGCGCATGCCAGCTCGTTTGTGAGGAGAGGGACGGAAGACCTTCAACGGCGAGAGAAATTCAGAAGAGTTCGAGAAAGTGGTACTGTATGCCATTATACTTGGTGCTTGTCTCCTCGTTATCATCCTCCTCCCGCTATTTAACTTGATGTTGCCTCATCTCATTAAATAGGACGATCGAAAACCCCTTCATTCTTTCCTTTTCTCATCATTTTTTTTGTGTGTCGACGATCTCCGGCCGGGATGTACCTTCCTTTTCATTGCTGTTTCCCTTGTACAGTTTTCAAAATCAAAATGAAAGAGCTCCTTGCATGCATTCGTGGGTGTAGGTTTGTACATTTATCATAGCATGTAGACAACAAAACTTCGTTTCTTAACCAAACAAAAGGCATTGTTAGCGCTGAACTATTCGAGCTATTAAATTCTAAGCTAATTCAAGAACTATGCTCCAAATTCACCACAAAGAATGTGTGCACGAGAAGACTAAATCGGTATATTTACCTCTTTTTTGATAATTAAGTGCACAACGTTATACTCAATTTATCAAGAGTAGACCTGGCATTTTTTTATAGTCACGGTAATGGATAGGTTTTGAACCCAGGATGTTTGGCTGTATACCACCCTTCTACCGACCAAGCCACGAGGGCTCTATGGAGTATTCGTCATTATGTGTCCAGAGGAGCGTATCGTGTTGTTAGAGATGGCACGTCTATAAGCATTCTGGACCGGTGGATTCAAGGGAGGCCTGGAGCGAGAGCTTTCCTATGGTCTTTACCACTGTTTGCTCGAGTTGCTAGCAAAGTATATTGGCTTATTGACCACGCTTTAGGCACATGGCCGGAGAACTTGATTTGTTAGTGGTTTGTGGAGGAGGATGCTTCCATGATCTTTTTTTTTGATAAGGGGGCTACAAATGTAGCAATGCGATGACCCGGAACGGTCTAAACAGCTTAGGAAAGTCCTAAGCCAGAGACTAAAACATGAAAATCATTATGTGTACCAATGTATTCATTTAAAAATTCAATATAATATTTTAATCTTAATTATCAAGTGAAAAATAATAACAAATTATATTAATAATTTCTATAAATAAATTTTACTTTATTTTTGTTTCAAAAATATAATAAACTTGAATCATAAAAAAATATTAAGTTTAGTTATTTGTGTATTATTAAAAATAGTAGTAGTAATAATTAAATATTAATGTTAAATATTATTATAATAATTAATAAGTAAAAAATAAAATGATACAAATGAAAGAGTTTAAAACCAGATGATTGATTCTTTGATGTTAGTAAAATTAATATGGTTTTTAAAATGACGTGGTAGTGGGAGAAATAGGAGAGAGTGTCAATAACCCAAATTTAGGTTCTTATGGTGCTCCATGAATAAGGGAGTATATTTTTTTGACAGACAAATCAAAGCGCTTTGAAGGGATGTTCAAGAGGTAACTCATTTTATATTAATTATTAATTTTGACGAGATTTTGTCCATTAAATGAAATTTTTGAGCGCATAACTCCTGGATAATTTATTTCCATTCTTTTGGAAACTGATCTCTAATGATAGCTATGCACTCAATTTTGAAAAAAAAATGTAAACATGTTTGATAAAACCTAAAAACGGGATCTAATAATGATACAATAGTTTATATGAGTAAAATATACGGAAAAATATTTTTTTAAAAAATTTTATTTTTCATAAGCTCCTAGCTATGCCCTTTTTTTGTCATAGATGATCAACGTTTGCAGAAACTTATAAGTTGTAGATGATTGTTAGATAAATGATCTCATGCTAGTTAAATGTATTTAGTGGAACAAGTATGAAATTGTTGTAAATGTTTATTTAATTATTTTTGTAGTAAGTTTTAAGAATACGGGTAAATAAGTAATTGTATATATTTACGTTAGCTAATTAAAAGATTATGGAAACAAAAACCTAATTCAAACAAGAAACTCTCCACACTTGATCATGTTCCCATCCATTTCTATTATCAACTAATTTTAATATGGCGTTATTCTACTTCAAACTGTTAGCGACTTCCCCAAAATACCAATTCCTTCCAGTCTCTGTCTTTCATTCCGGGAAGAGGAAATGCGAATTGACAAACTCCCCTAATTATCGAACACTTTCCGGTTACAGCCCCTACACCCTTCAAATTCCTTTCCTCCCTGTGACTTCGTGTCTGAGAGACAGCTTATGGTTTGATAACTTCTCTACTCTCTCTCTCATAGCTCAACGCGTCTTCTCCCCCTCCAGACTTCACCAGTCACCACTTCATCGAATACCAACCTCCGTAAACGAAGATAACTATAAACCTTCGAATTTCATCATCACCCATTCAGAATTCACGACATTTGTTACCCTTTTGGCTTCAATCATCGATCATTCTGCCTCTTCATCATCAGGTTCCGTACTCTGCACTCCAAAGTCGCAAAGAAATTTGCGTTCCAAGCTGCACCACTATCACATTGGTAGAGCATCATCAACAGTTTAGATAGAGGAGCAACGAATAAAGAGTTACCTTGTTTGTGGGAGGTTCTGCTTCCTCTTGTAAAGCGAGGTAAACTTGACTCTCTCATATCCACCGCACTCACTTTCTCCCTTCCCCTACATTGAACTTTTAAATAGACTGGATTCGATGCTTACTTCATCAAGTAAAGCCATCGTCCTTCGAAAGAAGTTTGCATTTGTGTAAAGCTCGCGCTTAGGCGAATTCCACATTTCCAGGTGGGTTGAAATTGTTTATGCCAGAGAGTAGTCTAAATGATGCTCATGCGAAGCGCTAACGGTTTCAATCTTTTCAGAGCAGGGGGGCAGCGAGAACAGGGCTTCTGCTTCATAGTGTGATCGCCCTGAACACCTACTTCTTGGTCTGCTTTTTCTGTGGGGAGGAGGGGCGGGGGATTTCTTCCTGCTTAGGAGCCCGAAGAGTCTCTGATCAGAGAACTGAATTTCTTGTAGCAGCACCATGACGACTTCGATGAAAGGGATCTGTAAAGGATTGAAGTTCATATCACATCTCTTCAGTACACGATCTTCTCCTCTGTGTCACACCCGGTTTTGATTTTCCTATTCGTTTCTGTGGCATTTTTGCACTTTGATAGATAATGGGTTTTGTCTTTTGGTTCATTCTTTTCTGCAGCTGTCAAAGAACGAGAGATGGAAATTGGGTTACCCACGGATGTGAAACACCTTGCACATATTGGGTTAGACGGGTCTGATGGGAGTGCCCCCAGCTGGGTATGTGCACTCTGTACTTCTGATTCTTATAGAGCATTGCATTGGCATGTATGATATGGATTCTGGGTATTGGTGGTGACTTTAAACAGATGAATGAATACAGAAGCGGCACTGATATTGGTCATGGTAGCATGGGTGGTGGTGGTTCAAGAGGTGGCTGTAGCTCAAGAGATCTTAACTGGACATCTCATGGTAATTCCTCCCATTTGCTCTCATATCATTGGTATTCCACCTTCTAGCTAGTATGTATCCTTGACTCTCAATAATGACCTTCAAACTTTGCAACAGCATAGGCTTACATCCGTACATAAAATACATGTATCAATTTAGTTTTTAAGTCTATTGGATGGTACTCTGAAAGTCAACTAAACTTATAGCCATGAAAGCTCAATTTCCCGTGAAAGTATTTTCTGGAATGTCGTATTCATTATCTATCAATGTGCAATTATTTAGTAATAATTAGGGGAAAAACATAACAGAGTGGGGGGGGTTTAGATTCTTTCCCCTGATTAGAGGATATAAGTTTTGTCTATACATGTCACGGGACGGGAGAATGCTTGGGGACCAAAGGAGGATCCTTTTCTGGCTCTTTCCTATCCTTTCAGTCCCCATCAACATCTATCCAGAAGTGTGGTTGCTGTGACGGTTGTGTGGCCATCTATGGTGATACAGAGAGGGGGTTGGCATTAGTTGTTGTCACTCTAAAATCATCAAGAATTGACTGGTACCTACCATTCATTTGGTTCTCTTAATTTAATCAACCGATCAAATAAATGCTAATCATTCCAACTCTCGGTGGACTTCCATCCAGTGCTTACAAATCGCAAATGATTTTGCTGTCAATTTACCCAGTTAAGCAAGAAGGAGCGACTTTTAATGTAATTCCATAAACAAAGATCACTTTGCAAATTGAATATAATAGTATTGCTAGTATACTTTATTATATACAGTATGTTTTTATATAAGAGGAACTTGGTCTACTTTCTTATGTTCAGAGTTAGATATCTCTAATTATGAAGTGCTTGACATAGACTTTCGATATTATAAGAAAAGGAGTGGTCAATTGTCTGTAAAACGGTTGTTGTTGATGTCCCTGTGTGATATACTCCTACCGATTTTATATTAGTATGACAGGCGCGCATATTCCTTTGATGTGCTACTCTAATGATTGACATGTTCGCCATATGCTGTGATATCTATCTGATTCTTTTGTAAATGGATGACACGCAGTAGATTTCGATCAATCCCTTGGCCGGCAACAATCTGTAGGCATGATCAGCAACTTCCCGCCTACAAATCTCTCAACCACCGCATCTAACAGCAAGAAGACCAGACGCAAGAAGGGGAAGACCTCTTCTTCCTCCTCTACAAAGTCAAACTCTTCTCCTCAGTCTAACTCGTCTCGATCCTCTCGGTTTTCTAGGAAGTCCACTCTACGCCAAAGGCAGCAGGAGTCAGAAAACAACAACATGGATATATAGAAAAGACACAAGAAAATGATTTTGTATGTATATGTCTACGCCGGTGATGGCAAATCTGACGCAAAAAAAAATGAATACAGCCAGGTTGTGATTTGTCAAACCATTGGATTTGAATGATAGCAGAGGAGGGTTGATCCTACCAGCAACGCATGAATGATCATGGGGATGAAAAGGTTGCGGGTGGAGAGTGGTACAGAGTTAGGTAGCGGATAAGTTTCAAAATCAATTGAACGTAGTACTGTTGTTGAAAGATTGGGGAAATGGGGAATGATTTGTATCCATCGATTAGTATTTGAAGGAAAGGCCGCTCTACTGCTCTTTTGGTTCTGATGAATTTTCAAAAACGGTTTTTTCATGGAGATTTTATGATCATAAGAGATCTTGTATTGGAATAATTATATTATATATTCTTTGATTATTTGCTCACTGTTAGATACGAAACAAGAGTCACTATTCTTTGATTGATTGCTTATTGAAGTTTGGGTGATGAGTTGAGAAATGTTTCCTCGTTCAGCTGCGTTTTGGTTCTTTTGCATTCTCAGAAGAACTGTGTTGTTCATGGAGATTGTATATGATCATGAGATCTAATACTAAAATGATGACTCTGCTCAATCTTAGAGACGAAACGAGAGTCGTTAGTCTCAGATTCATTGCTTATTCAACCTTGGCTGATGAGAATTTTTTCCGTTCTGCTGCTTTATATATATATATCTAATAAACGAGCGAAACACGACCAACTCAATCAAACGAAAGCGAGGAATTACAGCTTTTGCGTTGATACACTCTTGAAAATTCCTGAGAATGGTGAATTGATCTGTCAATTACTTATATAGAGTATTTGTCTTGAGAATTCCTGGATAGAGGTGTTTTAAACTTGGAATTAAACAATAGGCGTATGTGGTAGAAACTGTCATTGGGTAGGCGATCACTCCAAAAACGCCCATTGCGTAAATATGAAATCTGACCGTTACACTTTGTACAATAGGCGTTTATGGGAGAAACTTCCATTGTTCAGAATTGTGAATTGTACATTGGGCGTTTGTGGGAGAAACTCTCTCTTTGCAATCCCCAACGGTAATATCCCACCCTCGCGCCTATATATACCCAACCTCCTTCCATTCACCACGCCTGCATCTTGCACAAAGTGAGATCCTCCCGGATAGAGGTGTTTCAAACTTGGAATTGAACAATAGGCGTATGTGGTAGAAACTGCAATTGAGTAGGCATTTACTCCAAAAACGCCCATTGCGTAAATATGAAATCTGACCGTTACACTTTGTACAATAGGCGTTTATGGGAGAAACTTCCATTGTTCAGAATTGTGAATTGTACATTGGGCGTTTGTGGGAGAAACTCTCTCTTTGCAATCCCCAACGGTAATATCCCACCCTCGCGCCTATATATACCCAACCTCCTTCCATTCACCACGCCTGCATCTTGCACAAAGTGAGATCCTTTCGGACAGAGGTGTTTCAAACTTGGAATTGAACAATAGGTGTATGTGGTAGAAACTGCCATTAAGTAGGCGTTCACTCCAAAAACGCCAATTGCGTAAATATGAAATCTGACCGTTACACTTTGTACAATAGGCGTTTATGGGAGAAACTTCCATTGTTCAGAATTGTGAATTGTACATTGGGCGTTTGTGGGAGAAACTCTCTCTTTGCAATCCCCAACGGTAATATCCCACCCTCGCGCCTATATATACCCAACCTCCTTCCATTCACTACGCCTGCATCTCGCACAAAGTGAGATCCTCCCGGACAGAGGTGTTTCAAACTTGGAATTGAACAATAGGCGTATGTGGTAGAAACTGCCATTGAGTAGGCGTTCACTCCAAAAACGCCCATTGCGTAAATATGAAATCTGACCGTTACACTTTGTACAATAGACGTTTATGGGAGAAACTTCCATTGTTCAGAATTGTGAACTGTACATTGGGCGTTTGTGGGAGAAACTCTCCCTTTGCAATCCCCAACGGTAATATCCCACCCTCGCGCCTATCTATACCCAACCTCCTTCCATCCACCACGCCTGCATCTCGCACAAAGTGAGATCCTCCCATAAACTCTCTCTCTACAAAAATTTTTTCTCTCCAGCAGTAAACATGAGTCAATATCAGATTTATGCCCAACAAGGTCCTATTGAAGAGCAACCTTTTAGTCTACAGACTACCCACATTTCTGCAGCATACGCTTCTAATGATGAGGTTATTTTTTATTTTAAAATTTAATTAGATTTTAATTAATAATTATTTGTTTACGTTCTTGCATTAGCCAATTACTTAGTAGTAATCATATTGTGGAATGGATAATTTTGATTGCGCTGAATTAGTTTATTAAACCTGAAGTTGAATGGGTAATAATTAAAGTATCTAGATGGATTTAATTAGTTAATTAAATTTGTAGTTAGTAAATTTAGTTAGTTAGTTAGTTAGTTAAACTCACTTAGTTAATTTAGTTCGTATTTTATAATAATTCAGTGGTAATTATATTATAGGTAAATGTAAATTAGTGAAAGTAGTTGTAAATATTAACGATGATAAATTAGTAGACAAATGTACGTAAATAAATTAATTTGTTGTAAATATTATTTATATGTTTTTAAAAAAATTATTTTTAGGGAATTTAGTTAGTTTTTATGACTTAGTAGTAATCATATTGTGGAATGGATAATTTGGATTGCACTGAATTAGTTTATTAAACGTGAAGTTGGATGGGTAATTAATGAAAGTATCTATATGGATTTAATTAGTTAATTAAATTTGTAGTTAGTAAATTTAGTTAGTTAGTTAAACTCACTTAGTTAATTTAATTCGTATTTTATAATAATTCAGTGGTAATTATATTATAGGTAAATGTAAATTAGTGAAAGTAGTGGTAAATATTAACGATTATAATTTAGTAGCAAAATGTACGTAAATAAATTAATTTGTTGTAAATATTATTTATATGTTATTAAAAAATATTATTGTTAAGGAATTTAGTTAGTTTTTCCGACTTAGTTAATTCAATTACTGTCACTTGTCAATCACTCATTCCTTGCACAATGTTATGTCTGTTGTTATGTATTTAGATGTATGCACCATACAAGAATCGTACACTCAAGACAAGATCTAGTTGGAATGGTGAAGTGCCACATGCTAGTTTGTGCCCATATATTATGAGAGCTGGTTTGATCGGTCCATGTGGTTTGAAAATAACCACCTGTCGTGGGGTTGTAAGTGCATTAGTGGACAGGTGGCGTCCTGAGACTCACACATTTCTAATGCCATTTGGTGAGGTCAGCATCACACTAGAAGATGTTCACATACTACTGGCTCTACCGATAGATGGATAAGCCATATGCTTTGGCACGAGTGTCCCGGACTTACATGCAGTGTGTATGCGTTTACTTGGAGATGCACCTCCGACTGTAAGAGGCAACCAAATACCGCTGAAATGGCTAGCTGAAAGATTTGTGGAGACAGATCCAGACATCGACCAGCGTGATTCATTGATCCACGAGCAGCATGAGAGGCCATAATCCTAAGAATGTTCGGAGGCTTGCTATTCCCAAACACCAATGGAGCCAATGTAGATGTGATGTACCTGAGGCTCCTAGAGGATTTTGATATGGCGGGTCGTTTGAGGTGGGGGTCTGCAGTGCATGCACATTTGTACAGAGAGATGTTCAATGCCACCAAGTATGACTCCACATGGCTTAATGGTTGCAGCAAGTTGGTGACTGTATGGTCTTATGAGCGTATACCTTATTTTCGACCTTGTGTGAATCCCAATGAAGACATAGGCCTCTCCCCCCTTCTTATAGGTAATAATTATACATTCAATTGAATCTTATATTTTATATCATGTGATCACTGCAACATCAATTCTTGGTCCAATAATCTTGTTACGAACCTGATCAAGAAAATATTTCTAGTCATCCCTTGACGCCTCGGCAACCAAGCCAAACGCCATGGGAATTATCTTGTTGTTACCGTCTTGAGCAACAACGACTAACAACTTACCCGTATACTTTCCATATAGGTGAGTTGCATCTATTTGTAACAACGGTTTCATATATTTGAAAGCAGTTATGCATGGGCCGAATGCCCAAAAACAACGCTTAAATTGTCTAACTGTGTTGGTTTGTGTTTGATCCTCAAACACAACAGAAGAATCCAGATCCACTATTGAATTAGGCATAAAATGTCTAATGGTTAATATGTACCTTGGTAATTCAGTATAGACTCCACCCATCTCCGTATACCTTTCTAATGGCTTCAGCATGTCCAAGCCAAGCTTTTTTGTAGTTGATTTTCCTCCGGTATTCCGAACGGATCAGTTGAATGACGGTGTTCACTTGTAGTGCAGGATTCTCTTTCACTCGAGGTATCATGGCTTCAGCAATAAAATGGTACGTTAAAAAATGATCATTGTTCTCGTTAAGTGTAGGAGAACATGAATGAGGAGTGAACTTCCGTATCCGTCATTCAATTGCATCCTTCAGAAGTGCGGCACGGAAATAAAAACTACATCCTTTTTTTCGACACTTCAAAGCATAAATTTTTCGGGTGTTCTCCCGCGCAATGAGATCGACATTTTTCTGCAAGTGATACTCTTTGACAGCCATGACAAGTGTTTTTTTGTCTGCGGACTCCTGTCCTTTCACAAACTCATTACCAGATCTCCAATATGGTATACCACGCTGATCAACATCTGATGGAAATTGGCTTACAGCCTGTAGGTCTACTGTCATTGAGAACGAGGCTTCAGGAGTGTGTGTTGTAGATTGGCCAGCTTCATCAACAAGGTCATCATCGTCAGGGAAATCTTCAGGCTCCAACTTATCATCATCGTCTGTACTTTCACCATTTGCACCTTCATCCCACAAAGGGTCATGGTCTAGAATCATCGGCATTCCTGTCAGAGACTTGCTCGAACAGCACTTGAACTCCTATGTTGTTCAGTATGTCGGAATTCTTCATGAAGTCTGAAATCATCATCCGCACCCGAGTGATAAGTGGTGAAATTATGTATTTATAAGGTCTTTATTTACCTTTATTTCGTGCAACTATTGACTTATTTCACCACTTGATAGAGCATTTCGTTAATATAGTTGAACTCATGCAGTTTTAATTTAAATTTAGGTAAAAGCTCACTTGAGCAATGGTTTTTGGGAGACTCTCAAGACTTTGTAGCTGAGCTTTAATGCCCCGAGGAGTGTGTCAAAGACGAGGGGTCAAACGAGTCAATTTCGGTGCAGAAAAAGCCTCTGGTGTGGACCTGTGGACCGCCCCTGTGGGGCGGTCCAGTCATTTCAGAACACGGAATCGCCTCTGGTGTGGACCGCCCCTGTGGGGCGGTCCAGCGATTTCGGAACACGGGAATCGCCTCTGGTGTGGACCGCCCCTGTGGGGCGGTCCCGACGGAAATTTGCCCAGAACAATCGTTTTAAAACGGGAAAAAAGAAGGGTTTGGGTCATTCTTTGCATTTTACACTTCCACACACACAAGAGAGAAAGAACGTGAAGAAGGAGAAAGAAGAGGAGAAAGAAGAGGAAGAAGAGAAGAAGGAAGAACTCACCTTCTCCAAAGCTTCCAAGCTTCAACAATGGCTTCTTCTTACTCTTTTCTAGTTTTTCTTTCCTCTATGCTTGAGTAGTACTCTATTGTGCTTTGGGATGGGTCTTTGAACTCAAACCCTAGATTTTGCTTGTGAATCTTGATTATGCCTTAATATAGTTGTTTCTCTCTCAATTATCATTCAATGTTCTCAAATTGATCTCTTGAGTGCATTTGTGGTGAACCCTCTACAATTTGGTTTTGAGTTAGGGTTTGTGACCAAATTGAGAGAGAACTCTTGATTTATGCTCCTAGGATTAGTGAGTATAATTTGGAGCTTTGTTCTAGAACTTGCTTAGTGCTACTTAGTGAGTTTAGTCCTAATTGATTTTGAAGGCTAAAATTAACTAAGTAAGAATTAACTCATCTTTGGTTTAGAGAGTTATTATTATTGTTCTAAAAGACAACTATGGCATAAGAAGAGTTGCTAGCATATCTAGGTAGTTTGGGGATTGCCAAATTCCCAAAGTACTTTTCCATCCAATCCATTAAACTTCACTTTAGTTTATTTGTTGTTCTTGCAATTACTCAACCAACACAATCAAGCTTGCCGCCGGCTAAACCCCAATTTACTGTTTTCATTACAATTACTAAGTACCGAGACTAGGAAGTTAGGACCAATTTCCTTGTGGATACGACACTTGTTGTACTACACCGATTAGGTGCACTTGCCTATCCTTGCATTTATTTATACTTTGTTATAGTTTTTGCACAACAAGTTTTTGGCGCCGTTGCCGGGGAGATTGATTCCATCAATTTCCCTAGTTCCGGTATTTAGTTTTTGTTTTTGTTTGAAGTTTAGTGTTCTGTTTTCTTTGATTGTGTTTTCGTTTTTGTTGTTTATCCTATCCTTGTTTATATTTTCTATTACTAAGTTGTAGTGCTGGTTTTTCTTGTGATTGATTAGGTACCTTGTGTTCTTCTGTGTATGCCAAACACTCGGTCTAGTAGCTCCCCGCTAGTCCGAGATCCGAACTTGAGCGCACTCTTAGAAGACGCATAAGAATTTAAACATGGCGGATGGAGATCAGCCAGAATTGAGAATAATGGGCAGCAGCAACACCGAGCCTCTCTGATTACCACCAGCCGGATACCGAAGGGAGGCCTTCGGCTATAGTCCTCCCAGTGTTGACACCGGAGGAAGCGAGACAATGGGTTTTCAAGACTCATTTCATTACCGCAGTCCGGGACTTAGGAAAGTTCAGTGGAGCAAATCCAGATGACGCTCCGAACCACCTAAGTCTCTTCCTTGATTTTTGCAATTCCTTCGGGAAAGACGGTACGGTAAAGGAGAGAATCCGGTTGCAGCTTTTCCCCCATTCCTTATCCGACTCCGCATCAAGATGGTTTAGAAGCTTACCGCCCCAATCAATCCAAACATGGGTACAAATGGCTCAAAAGTTCCTTGCCAAATACTACCCGACTAGTAGGACGAGGCAACTGATTGGAGAGATTAATACATTCTACCAAGAGCCCGGAGAAACCTTGTACGATGCATGGGACCGGTTCAAGGATATGTTAATGAATTGCTCCCACCATGGGTTGGATGATCAATCGTTATGCCTATCTTTCTTTAATGGGCTTGACGATGCGAACCGTTTGCTTGTGAATTCATCCTCGGGAGGTAGCTTCATGACCAAGTCCCCTCAAGAAGGAATGGCACTTCTTGAGACAATGACTAGCAACACGAGGCAATGGGCTAGAAATAAGGGAAGAACTCCAAGAGCGGCCGGTCTACTTCATGTCGAACCAGCCGATCATCTTTCCGCCCAAATATCCTCACTCACAAAGATGGTGGAGAAGCTTGCTACATCCCAAAAAGAGAATGCAAAATCTGTAGCTTCATCATCTTCTACTTCAGCCACAGAGGGGTGTGCTATATGTGCGGGTCCCCATGAGACCCATTTTTGTGAAGGAAAAAGTTACATCGAGGGACAAGAAGATGTCAACTTTGTTAGCAACCGCCCCAACTACAACTATAACAACAACAATGCCCCATGGAGAAATCATCCTAATTTCTCATGGAGGAACAACGATTCCACCCAAGGAGGACCGAGTAATATTTCCAACAACTCGATGGGTTATAAACCTCAAGGGCCACACCAAGCAAACAATTCTCAAATGGGGTATAGACCTCAAGGTGGCCCGCCGGGATTCAGACCACAAACAACAACAACAACAACACAACAACAACAACAACAACAACACAACAACACACAACAACAACAACCATCTCCTCCTCTTCTGATGGTAACTTGGCTAGAATGGAAGCCATGATGCAAAACATGCAAAATATGACGATGAACTTCATGACTACCGCCCAAACTAAGTTCACCGAGCAGGAGGCCTTCAATGCCAACCAGATGACATTTAATCAGGCCTTAAAACTCAAGTTGATCAAATCTCAGAACAACTTGCTCAGAGACAGCCTGGACCTCCCAAGTCAACCGAAGCCTAACCAAGGACAAGCTAAGGCGGTTACTTTGAGAAGCGGTAGGCCCTAGAAGAACCCTCTCCCCAAGATGAAGTTGATGACCAAGAGAAGCAAAATCAAGAAAATCAAGAGGAAGACCGAGAGATACCTGAGGAAGTTCAATCCACAGAAAATATTTCCAAGGAGAAGAAGTCTCCTGAATTACCTATCTCTCCCCTCTTGCTAAACATCTCCCTCCACTTCCTTTCCCGAATAGGCTCAAAGAAAAGAATAGATGAGCAATTTGGGAAGTTTTTAAGTATTTTCAAGAAATTGACAATTAACATTTCTTTTGCTGATGCTTTGAAACAGATGCCCATCTATGCAAAGTTCATGAAAGACATTCTCACAAACAAGAGATCTTTGCTAGAATCTGAAACGGTGCATCTCACTGAAAATTTCAGCGGTCCTACTAAGGCACCCTCCTCCAAAGCTTGGAGACCCTGGTTTGCCTATCATCCCTTGTTCTATTGGTGATTTTAATTGCGGTAGTGGTCTATGTGATTTAGGAGCTAGTATAAATCTCATGCCACTTTCAATTTTAATAAACTTGGGATTGGTGAGTGCACCCTACTACTGTGCAATTACAACTTGCTGACAGGTCTCTAGTGTTTCCGAAAGGAAAAGTTGAGGATTTGGTAGTGACTGTGGGAACCTTTGTTTTCCCCGCTGATTTCATAGTGATTGATATGGAAGAAGATGTCAAGGTCCCTTTGATTTTGGGCCGTCCATTTTTAAGAACTGCCAGGACCTTGATAGATGTGGAAAAAGGGAAGATTATTTTGTCTTCATGATGAAAAGCTTGAGTTTGACATGTCTAAGATAGTGAAAAGACCCGCGCATGCGGAAGCTATTTTTGCAATAGATGTTGTTGACTCCATTTTGCAAAATAATCCACCCCCTCACTCTAATTATGATGCTTGAGTTTTGCTTTGCTTGAGTCTGATGATGAACAGGAGATGGATCCGGAGGTGAATGAAATGGTAGCTGCTTTGGATAGAGCTCCAAGATACTTCAGAACGCATTACCCACCGGAACCACTGGAGAGAAGCGAGCAAAGAATACCTCCTTCGTAGAGAAGCCTCCCACCGTGGAGATGAAACTTCTACCTTCTCATTTAAAATATTTTATCTGACTGAACCTTGTGATCTACCTGTCATTATCTCCTCCTCCCTCACAGGTGAACAAGAGGACAGTTTGTTGAAGGTGCTTCGAAACCACAAGGGGGCAATTGGTTGGTCAATCTCCGATATAAAGGGTATCAATCCCCATTTCTGCACTCATCGAATCTTCATGGAGGATAACTACAGGCCACTTTCAACCTCAAAGGCGGCTCAACCCGAATGAAGGAGTAGTTAAAAAGGAGGTCCTAAAGCTACTTGACTCCGGGATCATCTACCCCATATCCGATAGTCCATGGGTGAGCCCGACCCAGGTGGTACCAAAGAAAGGAGGAATCACGGTGGTGTCGAATGAAAAGGGAGCTGATTCCCCAAAGAAACAACCGGTTGGAGAGTGTGCATCGACTACCGGAAGTTGAACACGGCTACAAGAAAAGATCACTTCCCCTTGCCCTTCATCGACCAAATGCTAGAGAGGTTAGCCGGGCAAGACTTTTATTGCTTTCTTGATGGCTACTCGGGGTACTTCCAAATCCCCATAGCCCCTGAAGATCAAGAGAAGACCACCTTCACATGCCCTTATGGAACGTTCGCATATAGAAGAATGCCCTTCGGGTTATGCAATGCTCCAGCAACGTTCCAAAGGTGTATGATGGCCATCTTCTCCAACTTTATCGAAAAAACATGGAAGTTTTCATGGACGATTTCTCGGTCTTTGGGCTCAACTTCGACTCTTGCCTAGAGAATTGACGCCATTCTCTCCCGATGTGAGGAAACCAATCTAGTACTCAATTGGGAGAAATGCCATTTCATGGTGAGAGAAGGGATCGTCCTCGGGCACCAAATCTCCTCCAATGGATTGAAGTTGACCGGGCCAAGGTCGAAGTCATCGAGAAGCTACCACCACCCACCTCAGTTAGAGACATTAGAAGCTTTCTTGGCCATGCCGGGTTCTACAGAAGGTTCATCAAGGACTTTTCCAAAATCTCTAAACCTCTGTGTGACCTTTTAGCCAAAGAGGCAAAATTTGATTTCACTGAAGACTGTCTGAAATCTTCAACACTCTCAAGGAGTGCCTCATCTCACCCCGATAGTTGTGTCACCAGATTGGAGCCTCCATTTGAAATAATGTGTGATGCAAGCGACTATGCAGTGGGGGCAGCCCTATGTCAAAAAGGGAGAAGATTCTAGAACTATCTACTATGCGAGCAAGACACTCAACGATGCTCAGAAAAACTATGCCACAACCGAGAAGGAGCTCCTAGCGGTTGTCTTTGCATTGGATAAGTTCCGCTCTTACCTCTTGGGCAGTAAGGTGATTGTGCATACGGACCACTCCGCCTTGAAATATTTGTTTACCAAGGAGGACGCCAAGCCAAGGTTGTTGAGATGGATTTTGTTGCTGCAAGAGTTTGAGATCGAAATCCGAGATAAACCGGGTGTGCAGAATGTGGTGGCCGACCACCTCTCCCGCATGGAAGTGCCCGATGAAGGTGTGCCTATAAACGAGTTCTTTCCGGATGAGACTGTTTTTGTGATCAAGGAAGCTGATGATCCTTGGTATGCTGATCTTGCAAACTATTTAGCAAGGGGAGTGGTGCCCCATAACTTGACCTACCAGCAGAGGAAGAAATTCTTCGCTGACTCGAAGCACTACTTCTGGGATGATCTCACCTCTTCAAGACTTGTGCTGATGGGGTGATAAGGAGATGTGTGCCCTGCATGAAGTGAAAGACATTCTCACCACTGCCATCTCTTGAAGTGGGAGGGCATCATGGGCCGGCAAGGACCGCAGCAAAAGTTTTACAAGCCGGTTTCTTCTGGAAATCCTTACACAAAGATTGCCATGACTTTGTGCCTCCTGTGACCGCTGTCAAATGATGGGCAACATCTCCCGCAAACACGAAAGCCTCTTAATGTGATGCTAGAGTTTGAACCATTTGACTTGTGGGGCATAGACTTCATGGGACCCTTCCCTTCCTCCTGCTCAAATCTTTTATCCTGGTAGTGTGGACTACGTGACCAAGTGGGTGGAAGCCGTTGCCTCTCCACAAATGATGCTAAGGTGGTGACCATGTTCCTAAGAAAGAATATCTTCACAAGGTTTGGAGTGCCTAGAGCAATCCTTAGTGACAGGGTTCTCACTCTGCAACAAGCAATTCGAAGCTTTGATGGAGAAGTATGGAGTGAGACATAAGGTCGCTCTACCTTACCACCCCCAAACTAATGGACAAGCCGAGGTCACCAATAGAGAGCTGAAATGGATCTTGCAGAAAACGGTAAATTCTTCAAGAAAGGATTGGTCTTTAAAGCTCGATGATGCACTATGGGCGTACCGAACAGCTTACAAGACTCCCATTGGTATGTCCCCTTACCGTCTTGTCTACGGGAAAGCTTGTCACCTACCGGTTGAACTTGCACATAAATCGTATTGGGCTGTCAAAGCGCTCAATTACGACCTCAAGAGTGCTGGAGAAAAGAGAAAGTTTCAGCTGACAGAGTTAGAAGAGATCCGGGAAGAATCCTATGAGAACAACCGGATCTACAAAGAGAAGACAAAGCGATGGCACGATAAAATGATCCTAAAGAGAGAATTCCATGAGGGGGATCGGGTCTTACTCTACAACTCTCGGTTAAAGCTCTTCCCGGGTAAGCTCAAATCTCATTGGGCCGGGCCTTTCTCTATCACTAAGGTGACCCCTTATGGTGCTGTGGAGTTAAGCAACATAAAAGGTGGAACCTTCATGGTTAATGGTTCGAGGCTCAAGCATTACGTGGGAGGTGACATCAAACGGGTAGAAGCTTGTCCTATCTTCCTCCGGGAACCAGGTTTCATCTAAACCTTACTATGGTCCAGCCAAAGACCTTAAAAAGAAAGGTGGCTTTTCGGGAGGCAACCCGGATTTCTTTCCTTGCCCGTTTAAGTGTTTTAACTTGTTGGTCTTCATTATTGCTTTTGCTTGTGTTTTGGTGCTTATGTTTGGTTTTTATTGCTGTGTTTTGTGATTTGGGATTGGAGTGTGAAAGTGGATGAATTGGAGTGCAAGAAAAATGAAAATGAAAATTTGGGTTTCTGTTGCGGACGGCCCCTATGGGCCGCCCCTGAGGGGCGGTCTCATCGCTAATTTTGAAAAAATCTTCGCTCTCTGTTGGGGACCGCCCCTCAGGGGCGGTCCCAACGTTCTTCACCGAAAAAATTGTCTCTGTCACGGACGCCCTGAGGGGCGGTCCCATCGTTTTTCACCGAAAATTTGGTCTCTGTCGTGGACGCCCCTGAGGGGCGGTCCCATCACTAATTTTGAAAAAATATTTCACTCTCTGTTGGGGACCGCCCATACGGACCGCCCCCGAGGGGCGGTCCACTCGAAATTTATTAAAAAAAAATTCCGAAACCACTCTCAGATGGGGACCGTCCATACGGACCGCCCCCTTGGGGCGGTCCACTCGGAAATTTTGAAAAAAAAAACCTCAAACGCTGTCGTTTTCTTTCTCTCTCTTTCTTCCTTTCTTCTTTCTTTTCCTTTTCTTTCTTTCTTCCTTTTCCTCACACCCGACTCCCTCTTCTTCTCCTCCCTTCGAACTTGCCCTTGCGCGCCAACAGCACCCCGCCCAGGCTACCACCACCACCTCTCCCACCACGCCACCCTCCGACGCCGCCCTGAAGACCGCCGACGTCGCGCGCCACCGCCACGTCCAACCAGCGCCGCCCTCACTCGCGCCAGCCCCCACCCTTCTCCACTTCGAAAACCTAACCCCCAAATCGATTTTCTAACCGAATTTAGCCCCAAATCTGTCACATTTCTGCTTAATTTTCACCTCTCAACACCTAGGTATGTGAATCTAACTCTATTTTGTCAATTTTTAAAATTTTTGAGCAAGTTACACTTTAGGCTGAATTTAGGTCGAACCAAACGGGGCCTTAGGTGGGAAATTATGATTTTTGCAAATTTATGGATTTGGATTGTGTTGAATAATTATTTAGGGAATTTGTGTGGGTTTGGAGATTGAAAATGTTGCAATTTGGTGGTTTTAGCATGATTTTGGTCTTAATGCTCTAAATTTAATAATGCTTTGTTTAGCATTATTTACTAAAAAAAAAACTTAATGTTATAACTTTGTTGGCCTAGTTGGATAATGCGTGAGCACAATTACATCTCTATGCCTAGGGTACTGCACTAATGTTGAACATTGGAGTGGGCATATATGTGAAAATAGGTAACGAGTGGTTTTGCTTCATAAGTTTTGACCTTATTGGATGAATTGGTTTACTGAGGTGCTTGCATATCTGAACGACAACCTTTTGGTTGCTTTGTGGAGGTTCTTAGAACCGGGAAATCTTAGGAAAACGGGGGAGATCATGCCAAAATTTTTGTGAATTGTTATGTTGTTTTTGATTCTTTCTTTTACACATGCACTTTTCTCTTTTCCTTATCGATCATTAACTCTCCTTTGTTGTTTTGTATTTTGTTTTTCTTTCCTTCGTTTCCTTTTCTTGTCTTTGGTTTCAGAAAATGCAGCCACTCGATCGAGCCACCATCCGCCAAAACATGGCTGCCCACCTTCCATTCGGCACCCGATTGATCGACGGCATCTTCATCACCGAAGAGGCCAAGAATTGGTACCATCATGGGCCCCGGCGGGAGTTCATCCAGGAGCGGGACGTGAACCCCTCCATAGTCGAGGACCTTGACCTCCGGTCACTTTTCGATTTTTACAGATGAGGTCGATTCTTGACTATGGGTGGGGGGTTTTGCCCTGACCTCGTCCGCCAGTTTTATGCAAATGCGGCTCGGGAGGGCGTTTCGAAGCTTGTCTCCTATGTCGGAGGTCGCCAGATAGAGATCACACAGGAGATCTACATCGAGGCCTTGGACATCCCTGCGGAGGACTACGAGAGCGAGAGCTACCTCCTAGACAGCTACCTCCAGAGCCACCGCCGCCAGTTCCTAGCCACCCTACCGACCACGCGCCGAAAGAAGAATCAGTCGGGCACTGTCTCCCGGGTCACCATGACCCCGAATATGGTCCAGGATGCTGCTCAGCGCGTCATCCTTGCTCTCATCCGGTATAACATTCTACCAAGGGACAGTAAGGGTATGAATGCCATGGACTGCTTCCTTCTAAACAGCCTCACCTCCCCGAATCCGGACTGGCCATTCTCTATCTCCGCGCAGATGTTCTACCACCTCTGCCACATGGTCGAGAAGCGGGATACCCAGCATCTCGGCTACCCTCACTTCCTCCACACTCAGTTCCTTGAGTGCGGAGTCGCCGTTGGAGAGGCGGTCCTGCAGCCTCCCATGGCTCCCATCGACCATGCTGCCCTCCGACGGATGGGGTTTCGCCGTGCTCCTGGAGGTTGGGAGAAGATACGACCCGCTGGCAGCACCGAGTCCTCCTCCAGTTCATCTACCACTCCCTCTACTGCCGCTACCCCGCTACTAGCCCTACCACCCCCACCACCTCCCACGGTTACCCGGGAGGAGTTCGAGGCCCACCAGCGGCGCGTGGAGGAGTTGGTCGCCCAGTATGAGGAGCTCTGCCGCATGATCGAGCGAGGTGGACCACCGGCCCAGTAGTTTGCTTATGGAGTGTCTACCTGGAGGCTCATGTTTTGAAACTTGTTATGTATTTCTGGAGATTGTTGATGTTATTGTCTTTTGTCTTTTCTTTAGTTATGTTTTACCGTACTCTATCTCTGCTTTCCACTTTAATTATAACATTGTGAACCAGTTTAATGTAGGACTCACTTATGAGTCCCCTTTTGATTTCTAACAATGGGCTTTAAGCGTATTCCTCGGAATCCTGTTGCGCCTAGTTTATTTTTGCCTCTGCATTGTAGCTACATCCACACTGCATGCAAGCCCCATTCAAAGCGGAATACGACACGTGCAAGAGGAATTCTTGCAAAATATTCCTAGGAGTCGCGCTTCAACGACCCCGGACACTCTCCAGTGTGGGGGAACCCTTTGCCCAATACACGTCTTATCAGGGGAGTACTCGTTCGCTAAATTATTACACAATGCTTTACAACTTTATGTACTATATGTTTCGGGCATCGAAAAGGTCTTCTGTTTATTTCCCTTTGGGTTTCGCTTTGACAAATGAGGACATTGTCCTACTCAAGTGTGGGGGAAACGACCTTTTCTATTTGATGCACTCCTTTATCTCCTTATACATGTCTATTGCTGCCATGAAGAAGTTCCATTTGTATTAAGCAAGTCTTTCCATGAATGCTTAGAACTTTCCACCAAATATTTCAAATTTTCTCTCTTGAGGAGCAATTAATTGCGGTGTTTCCATAAATCCCTTTCTGGGTGAATTTTTATTGCTTAGGGGTCCTTTCTAATCTTCTCATCTAGGGATTGCTAAGGGGTGTTTCCTCGTGGAAATTTTTAAAAGGACTTGAGAGGCACCATCGGCAACCAACAAATGAGAGTTGAGTGTTCTGTGGAGCCAAAGGCACAATTCCAAATTATTTTCTCATCTCTTGTTGTAAAAGAAAATCAAATGCAAATCTCTATTTTCCTTTTGTTTTTCCTCAATGCCCATTCTTGAGAGAAGTGGGACATGGTAAAAGTTCTCCAAGTCCAAAGATCTTTAAGCACTTGGAAACACTCTAGATCATACCCGAAGCTCTATATTTTTATTTACCCTAAGCACACCCATGTCACCATGAGAAGGTTGGTTGCACTCCTCTTGAGATTTTTCACAATTTTGCTCACCAAAGTTCAAGAATTCATCTAAATACTTGCTTGCTATAAATGTTCCTTCTTGCTATGGGTTCCTAGCAAATTTTGCTTGAGGACAAGCAAATAGATAAGTATGGGGGAGTTGATAAGTGGTGAAATTATGTATTTATAAGGTCTTTATTTACCTTTATTTCGTGCAACTATTGACTTATTTCACCACTTGATAGAGCATTTCGTTAATATAGTTGAACTCATGCAGTTTTAATTTAAATATAGGTAAAAGCTCACTTGAGCAATGGTTTTTGGGAGAATCTCAAGACGTTGTAGTTGAGCTTTAATGCCCCGAGGAGTGTGTCAAAGACGAGGGGTCAAACGAGTCAATTTCGGTGCAGAAAAAGCCCTTCTGGTGTGGACCGCCCCTGTGGACGGCCCACAGGGGCAGTCCAGTCGATTTCAGAACACGGGAATCGCCTCTGGTGTGGACCGCCCTTGTGGGCGGTCCAGCCGATTTCGGAACACGAGAATCGCCTCTGGTGTGGACCGCCCCTGTGGACCGCCCCTGTGGGGTGGTCCCGATGGAAATTTGCCCAGAACAATCGTTTTAAAACGGGAAAAAAGAAGGGGTTTGGGTCATTCTTTTGCATTTTACACTTCCACACACACAAGAGAGGGGAAAGAACGTGAAAAAGGAGAAAGAAGAGGAGAAAGAAGAGGAAGAAGAGAAGAAGGAAGAACTCACCTTCTCCAAAGCTTCCAAGCTTCAACAATGGCTTCTTCTTACTCTTTTCTAGTTTTTCTTTCCTCTATGCTTGAGTAGTACTCTATTGTGCTTTGGGATGGGTCTTTGAACCCAAACCCTAGAATGTGCTTGTGAATCTTGATTATGCTTTAATATAGTTGTTTCTCTCTTAATTATCATTCAATGTTCTCAAATTGATCTCTTGAGTGCATTTGTGGTGAACCCTAACTACAAATTGGTTTTGAGTTAGGGTTTGTGACCAAATTGAGAGAGAACTCTTGATTTATGCTCCTAGGATTAGTGAGTATAATTTGGAGCTTTGTTCTAGAACTTGCTTAATGCTACTTAGTGAGTTTAGTCCTAATTGATTTTGAAGGCTAAAATTAACTAAGTAAGAATTAACTCATCTTTGGTTTAGAGAGTTATTATTATTGTTCTAAAAGACAACTTTGGCATAAGAAGAGTTGCTAGCATATCTAGGTAGTTTGGGTGATTGCCAAATTCCCAAAGTACTTCTCCATCCAATCCATTAAACCTTCACCTTTAGTTTATTTGTTGTTCTTGTAATTACTCAACCAACACAATCAAGCTTGCCGCCGGCTAAAACCCAATTTACTGTTTTCATTACAATTACTAAGTACCGAGACTATGAAGTTAGGACCAATTTCCTTGTGGATACGACACTTGTTGTACTACACCAATTAGGTGCACTTGCCTACTCCTTGCATTTATATTATATACTTTTGATAAGTGTGAAACATATAGGCTTTTTAGGGTTTAAATACCTTATAATTTGTAACAATTCAGGCAATGTTTCCCACTTATTATGTGTTTTTCCCTAAGATTGATGTTTTGATAAGAACTAATGTATTTTATATGCTAAATACAGGAAAAACCCAGGAAATAAAGATTATACATCATAAGGATTACAACACAACAAACGGGGAACAAATCAGGAGAAGAGACAAAAAATTGGTCTTGTCCGGATCAGTTTGGCCGGACACAAGCCGGACGTCTCTTGTCCGGATCTGTTTGGCCGGACGCAAGCCGGACGTGACCTAAAAATCCAGATCCGGAGTTCACGTTTCAGATCTAAAACTCTGTGTCACGTCCGGATCCGGACACGATCCGGACGATCCGACGTCACACAGAATGAAAAATAAAAATGCACGCACTGATAATTAGCCTTTCGGCGAAATTATCAGGCGGCACAATAACTGGGGAACAGAAGAGCGGCGCAACATTGATTAATTCAACGCTCCATGCTCAATCAAACTATGCACTCACCATTTACCCCAACTTCCACTAACCTGTTTTCCCCCCAAATCCTATATAAACCCAACTTCAGCTTCATTCCAATTCGCACCTGACTACACAGTCTCCTCTCCTCTCTCTCTGTTAACCCTCTCACTCACGATACACTCCATCTCCATTCATCAGCCCCTCCACAAAACTGCATCGTTCACCCACATAATCCGTAATCATTCCAAACCTTCATATTCTTCACCCCTCACTCACACACACATCCCGTACTCATACGCACCATTTAGCCGCGTCCGACCCTTGTCCGGATCCGGACACACACAACCGACGTCGCCTGGACTTAGCCGGACCCTCACGTCCGGACCTACGTCCGACCCTATTGATCCGGACAACTCACAAAACTCACCAAAAATTTCCACTTCGCCCCATTTCACCCATTTCACTCCATTATCACCAAGATCAACCTTCAAGCCAGCACAACGCAAGGACAAAGGACGGAGCGAGCAAGAAGATCTTCGTAACAGATGATTTCTCTCAACTCTCTCTCATTTATGATTATAATCGCTATGTCTAGCTAAAAGGATTTACTCTAGGGGAAGGGATGTTGTAATTAGTTAAACTCTGCATTATTTTACTGCTTTATTGAGACAATTTGGATTGTTCAGGTTAATGCTTTTAAGTGCTTTTAATAAACGTCATGAATTTATTATAAGCCTTCGAATCATGTTATGATCAGATAAGGTGATTAGCATTGATGGTCCTATTAACCTGTTACCTGTGATAATTGCAATCGGATAGATTACATTAGTCACTAGGAGCTTTAGTCCGGACCAAAACAGACTAGTAATTCTGTGCAATAAAACCATCTAGATATACTTGCTAGGTCTAGACTAGAACTACATGTCCTGTCTAGATGAGCTATCTGGAATTAAGACTTAATACAGAATTGAAATTGAGAATTACAAGCCGATCCAAGTCTCCACTTAAGTAGTAGAATATGCAGAACCTAGCTAGTGAAATAACTCCCTGAACCTAGAGTACCGTTCACACTCCCAAGACTATCACTTTAATTTATCTGCTATTTACTTCTTGTTACCCATTTGTGAAACCCAAAACCAAAATAAAACCCCCCTTTTTGAGTTAACCATTACCTAAGGCTAGACTTACCACATCAAGTCCCGTGGATTGACACCCAGGTCGCTTCATAATTTGCTATACTATTTCGACCGGGATTTTTGCAACCTGACGATCTATTGAATTATTGAATTCTAGGATTATTTCTAGGCTTTTAATACGTCAAATAAATCGTTTGCAAAATGGCGCCGTTGCCGGGGACTTGACTTTTGTCTAGTCCCTAGCCTTGGTTAATTCGTTACTTTATTGCAACACACTGTTTATAATTGTTTGTTTGAAATTTATTTTGATTTTAATTTATTTTGTGTGCCATTTTATACAATTGTTTTTCATTATTTTAGCTCTAAAAAAAACTCACTCATTTTGTTCTTTTCTCTTGGGCTGATTATAAGCACCTAGTGGATGCGTAGAACGCGTTCAACTGGTCCTCCGGATACAGACTTCATCCTGAAATCGAGAGAGTATACCTCCAAGCTCTGAGAACCAGAAGGCAGCTTGACTTCAATATGGCAGCAAATCATGACCAAATTGGAGGAGGTGCAGTGACCCAATACACGATGGGAAGGATAAACAGACCACCAGCCACACCAAGAAGAGGGCCAGTGGTTCTACCAAATCTAACTGCAGAACTTATAGCCGATTGGCAAAAGGTAAAACCTTCTCATCAATCCAATGCTGTTAGAAATCACCCTGCAGGAACTTTCTCAGGTGCAGACCCAGCGGATGCATTGGACCATGTACATCGCTTTCTGGTGCACTTGGACTCCCTGGGTTTATCACAAGGATTGGAGGAGTATGCCAGACTGAGCCTGTTCCAGCACAGTCTATCGGGAGAAGCCTCGAAATGGTTCCATCGACTACCGCCAGGCATCATTACCACTGGGAGCAGATGATGGATAAATTCTACGAGAAGTACATTCCCATCTCCAGGACACGACAAATGATTGCCGACCTGATGGCATTCAGACAGAAGGGTAGTGAGACAGTCTGTGAGGCGTGGGACCGATTCAAAGAACTACTCCGCCAGTGCCCTCACCAGGTCAGGATATCACTTCTTGGCTCAGGGATTCTTCCAGGGGTTAAAAGACGAAAACAGAGGCGAGATAAGATCCGCCCTAGGAGGAAACCTGCTAGCAAAAAGAGGGGAGGATTTCATGGCATCTATGGAGTCCTACTGTGAGGAGCTTCGCCAATGGAGCAGCAGTGGAGGACGAGTATTTTCAATAGGTCAGAGTTCTTCCAGAGCTCCAGACCCAATGATGGAACAACTAGCCTCCGAGCAAGCACAGATGAAAACCACGATGGGAAGCATGGCGAAAATGCTCGAACAGCTCACCATGGGGCCAACCACCAGCAATCCGCCAAGAAAATCTCCACAAACGAAGCCTGCTGCTCTCAGTGTGGGGATGCACACGATTATGAGGACTGCCCATTAGTAGCCGAGATGAGGCAAACCGAGGAGGCCAATGTCATAGGCCAGTTCAATAACAGGCAACCCTGGGTGCAGAATCAGCACCAAAACCTGAGGTACGGAAATCCGAACAATGCACTGAATTCACATCAAATGCAACCTCAGAGGACGAACCAGGGGGGACCACCGGCTTTGTTAGGCCTCAATACAATCAATTCCGGCCACAGCAGCCTCAAGCTCAGCAACCATCTTTGAGCTCAAACAATGTCAGTCTGAAGGAGATGGTGGATAAGTTAATGGCTTCTCAGGAACAGCAAACGGTAATCAACCAGAAGTTAGAGAATGCCATGGTGGAGATGCAAGGAACAATGAGTCAGTTGACTCAATTCCTCTTACAGCAGAGACCTTCTGGATCACTGCCTTCCCAACCCGAAACCAATCCCAAGGAGCAGTTGAAGGCAGTGTCGGTCTCAGACGAAGACTGTGAGGATTCTGAAGAAGCAGCAGCAGTTACCCTGAGAAGTGGGGAACTTAATAAAGACCAAGTGGCAGGAAGCCGTACTGATGAGGAGACCGAGCCTCTTTCTAATACCGCCGGTGCACCATCAGGGCATCTGCCCCTCCTGAGGTAGTTTCTGAGGAGACCCAGGCTCCTATTCCTTCTTCTTCTCTTTCAACTGCTGTTAAAAATACAAAGGGAAAAATATCTGCAAAAGAACTTCCGTTTCCAAACCGTCTCAAAGAGCGAGAGCTCGATGAGCAATTTGGAAGATTTTTAGATGTTTTTCGAAAGCTGACTATCAATATTCCTCTTATTGATGCGATTAAGCAGATGCCAAATTATGCCAATTTGTGAAGGATCTGATTTCGAATAAGAGGAATATAAAGAGAAGGACACCATCCAGCTGACCGAAACCTGTTCAGCAGCTATCCGACAGAAGCTGCCTCCAAAGCGTGGTGATCCTGGTCAGCCCATCATCCCCTGTTCAATTGGAGACATGGATTGCGGATACGGTCTCTGCGATCTAGGAGCGAGCATCAACCTGATGCCATACACCATGTTTAAAAAGCTTCATGCGGGTGAGCTCGTTCCCATTCATTTCAAACTCCAGTTAGCTGATAGATCATCGATCACACCAAGAGGTATGGTTGAAAATGTAGTTGTTAGTGTGGGTAAATTTTTCTTCCCCGCTGATTTTGTGATCCTTGACATGGATGAAGATGTTGAGGTACCTCTGATTCTTGGTAGACCTTTCCTTAGAACTGCAAAGACTGTTATTGATGTTGACAAGGGGAAGATTACCTTGAAATTTCATGATGAAGAATTAAGCTTTAATATAAAGATGATGCAGAAAACACTTCTTCTCAAGCTGTTTTCTCTGCTGATTTAATTGATAATTCTTATGATCTTGAGGATGACTACACCTATGGGAGTATTGATTCTTGTAATTCTTTGTTTAAGTTTTCTGATATTTTAGAGCAGGTAATAAGTCGATCCATTGAGGATGACAAAGACAGTTTTGAGATGGCCTCGGTCGTCCAGCAGCTAAATCAAGGGAAATCATACTTTCGTTCCTCTCTCCTGTGTAGAAAAGTTGGATCGATCCATTCAAAGACCCATACCTTCAATAGAGAAGCCTCCTACCCTGGAACTTAAATCTCTCCCTTCCCATCTTAAATATGTTTTCTTGGCAGAGGGTAACACCCTGCCTGTTATTATCTCTGCATCTTTGTCTATTTCGCAGGAAACTAGACTTCTGGAGGTGCTAAAGAAACATAAAAGTGCCATGGGTTGGACAGTTGCTGATATCAAGGGGATCAATCCGGGTTTCTGCACTCACCGGATTCACATGGAGGAGAATTACAAGGCAGTGAGACAGCCCCAGAGAAGGTTGAATCCGAATCTAAAGGAGGTGGTCAAGGCCGAAGTACTGAACTTCTTGATGCAGGTATTATCTACCCTATTTCTGACAGCCAGTGGGTGTCTCCAGTCCAGGTTGTTCCAAAGAAAGGGGGAATAGTTGCAGTGCTCAATGAGAAAGGTGAATTGGTACCTCAGAGACAAACCACAGGTTGGAGGATGTGCATCGATTACCGGCGCTTGAATGAAGCCACAAGGAAGGACCATTTTCCACTACCATTTATTGATCAAATGTTGGAGCGGTTAGCTGGGAAAGAGTTCTACTGCTTCCTTGATGGGTACAGTGGTTACTTTCAGATACCCATTGCGCCAGAGGATCAGGAGAAGACCACCTTCACCTGTCCTTATGGTACTTTTGCATACAGAAGGATGCCCTTTGGTCTTTGCAATGCTCCAGCCACATTTCAGCGATGTATGATGGCGATTTTTAATGAGTTTATTGAGAAAAGTATCGAAGTTTTCATGGACGACTTCTCTGTCTATGGACAAAGCTTCGATGTTTGTCTGGAGCAATTAGACCAGATCTTGGCTCGCTGTGAGGACACGAACTTGTGCTGAATTGGGAGAAAGTGCCATTCATGTACAAGAGGAATTGTGCTTGGGCATAAGGTGTCAAGGGAAGGCCTCCAGGTAGACAAGGCCAAGATAGAGGTAATAGAAAAGCTACCCCCACCAACTTCAGTTAAAGATGTAAGATCTTTCCTTGGTCATGCAGGGTTTTACAGGAGATTTATTCAGGACTTCTCAAAATTGCTAAACCCCTGTCAGACCTGCTTCAGAAGGATATCAAGTTTCAGTTCACAGAGGAGTGCTTGACAGCATTTCAGACTATCAAAGAGAAGCTCTGCTCAGCACCAATTGTGGTCCCACCGGATTGGTCTGAACCGTTTGAGATCATGACGGATGCAAGCGACTATGCTGTGGGCGCTGCACTGTGTCAGAAGAAAGACAAGATGCTGAGGGTAATCACCTATGCTAGCAAGACCTTAATTGACGCACAGAAAAATTATACTACTACAGAGAAGGAGTTGCTAGCTGTGGTGTTTGCTCTGGACAAGTTTCGACCATATCTGCTTGGAAGCAAGGTGATAGTCCACACCGATCATTCAGCCCTCAAGTACCTTTTTCAAGAAGAATGAATCGAAACCAAGACTTCTGAGGTGGATCTTACTTCTCCAAGAATTTAATTTAGAAGTTGTGGATAAAAAGGGGAAGCAGAACGGAGTTGCTGATCACCTATCTAGGCTTGATATCCCAGATGATGGAATTCCAATCAACGAGTTCTTCCCTGATGAGACGGTGTTCAAGATTGGAAAAGTAGATGAACCATGGTATGCTGACCTAGTCAATTATCTGCTACTGGTTTAATTCCTCATGACTACAGCTATAACCAGAGGAAGAAATTCTTGTCAGAAACCCGCCACTATATCTGGGAGGATCCATATCTGTTTAGGATCTGTGCTGATGGCTTGATGAGGCGATGTCTCCCAGATAAGGAGATCCAGAGTGTAATAGAATTCTGTCATGCTAAAGAGGCAGGTGGCCATCATGGTTATACAAGAACAGCTGCAAAGATATTAGAGTGTGGATTCTACTGGCCTACTCTACATAAAGATGTCCACCATTTCTGTTCCCATTGTGACCCCTGTCAGAGGATGGGAAACATCTCCAGAAAGCATGAGATGCCTCAGAAAGGTATTCTTGAGGTAGAACTTTTTGATGTCTGGGGCATAGATTTCACAGGCCCTTTCCCTCTCATCTCATGGAAACCAATACATCCTAGTAGCTGTGGATTATGTCTCAAAGTGGGTAGAAGCTATTCCATGCCACAATGCTGATTCCAAGACAGTGGTGAAATTCCTGAAGAAACACATATTCACCAGATTCGGGGTGCCCAGGGCAATTATCAGTGATGTGGCTCCCACTTCTGCAACCGAGCCTTCGACTCCTTAATGACTAAATATGGGGTGACCCACAAGGTAGCATTACCTTACCACCCCCAAACTAATGGTCTGGCAGAAGTGACTAATCGTGAGCTAAAATGGATCCTACAGAAGACTGTAAATGCATCAAGGAAGGATTGGTCAGTTAACTAGATGATGCTTTGTGGGCATACAGACTGCTTTCAAGACTCCTATAGGGATGTCTCCTTTCAAACTTGTGTATGGAAAAGCTTGCCATCTTCCAGTCGAATTAGAGCACAAAGCTTACTGGGCATTGAAAGCCCTGAATTTTGATCTACACACTGCTGGAGAGAAAGAAAATTTCAACTATCTGAACTCGAGGAACTCAGAGAGCAAGCCTATGACAGTTCCAGATATTTATAAGGAGCGCACAAAGAGAATCCATGATCAGATGATCCATAAGAGAGAATTCAAAGTAGGGGATCTAGTGCTGCTCTATAATTCCAGGCTACGCCTCTTTCCTGGTAAGTTGAAATCACATTGGGCAGGTCCATTCAAAGTTGTGGGGATCACTACTTATGGTGCCTACGAGCTAGAGAACAAGACAGGAGAAGTTTTCAAAGTGAATGGTGCTCGACTAAAGAAGTACCTAGGCGATACCTTTTCTCAGCCTCCTGCACCAGGTATATCCTTGATTGAAAGTTCCAATTCCATAAATTCTATATCTGCTACTGTACCGACTCCCCAAGCATCCAAGAAGCCGCGCCCGCAATGGTATTTCAGACTGAAGAAAGCCATTGCTAGCTGCTGTGGCGGTCCTCCTTGACCTTATCTGTAAAGTCTAGCCAGAGACTTTAACTCCGGGCAGCTTGGTGGGAGGCAACCCACCGGTTTTGTATCTTTTCCTTGGTTTGGTTAATTATTTTCTCTTTTGTTCTTATTTAGTGAAGTGTTAATCACTGTTGTGCAAATTGTAAGAGCCATGGCTCTTACTTTACACTAATAGTTTTATCTAGTTCCACTTGAGTTCTTTCTGGTTTTTGCAGATTTAATCCTTCAGGTACTTCACTCTAATGCTAACTGAACTCAAGTGTGAGGAAAATCATAAATGTTCACCAAGGATCAGGGAGTCCTTAAACACTCTTGCTATTTAATTTCTGCATTTCGTATGCTTTGTTTATATTTGATTCTTTGTGGTAATTTTCATTTATTAATGAGGTATTCAGAGTAGTGGTTTTTTAATTAAAAAAAAGACGTTTAAACTGTCCGGCCGGACCTTAGCCGGACACAAATCCGGTCACACAAACCCAAGTCGCGTCCGGATCCGGACTCAATCCGGACAAGACTAAAACGCGTCCCGATTTTAATTTTTTCTTTCTTTCTTCGGTCTTCCAATCTTTTCTCACCGCTTCACCTTCTTCCCCCGACGAACTCGAACCCCGAAAACCCAACATCCATTTTAATCCCTTCCTTCCACTTCCTCTCCTCCACCACCCCACCTCAGTGACCGCCATCCTATCTTTATTGCTTTCTTTTATTGGTTTTCTGTACTCTTCTTTGTTTATTTACTTATTTTACTTTTGTTTGTTAAAACTAACAGTTAAACACGGAACTAACAGGTGAAGTGATGGTGTTTATATTTGGTTGTGCTTAAATTCTAAATTGCTAAATTTCTTGTTTCTCTGAGCAGTAAAGCCGTCGTCAATATTTTATTTACATAACCTATCAACTGCGAAACGAATGGCTTGGGAAACTCGCAACTTGTGCTCTGGACGAAACGCATACTGTCTGTGACTCATGAGGAATCTCTCGACCCCTGCCAAACTTCAAGTGTGAGGAAGAACATCTTCCTCAATCCATAACACCAGGGGAGTCTCAGTTCCACCTTTAACTTTTTGATGTTCCACCTTTGTTGCGTTGAGGGTTCATTATTGCATATGCATCTATTATGAGTATAGCATGTTTTGAAAGCTCTTTTCTCTGTTTTTCTTCTTTGACCAATGAGGACATTGCTCATCTTAAGTGTGAGGAAGGAGAGACCTTTCCCTGAAAACATGCTAATTGTTCTTTAATGCCACACTTGCTTTTTGCTGCTCTAATACCTGTGCACACCGAGTGATATTAAATCAAAGTGAAAACCGTAGGAATCTTTTTGCTTGATGAGGTTTGTATAAAAATTGTATAATTTTAAAAATACTCTCTTTTCAAAAAAAAAATGGTAGATTGGCTAGTTGTGGAAACCAGATTATTTTAGCTTGGGATTTTGGAAATGAAGTGAATGTTTGGAATGAAAAGGGTAAGGCAAGGTACTCCACTGATCAAATTTTTTTCGTAACAATAGCAGGCCTCGTCTATCCGGTTATTAAGTCTTAAGGGTGCCTTATCACCTATCTACCTAAGGTCTCGTGATCTGGGATAGTTGGCCCAACACCGTTACAAGGATAGAGAGAAAAGTCTGGGTTACGGAATAACTCTGCAATTCACAATATTTCGTTTGTTTTGTATATAATTCTTGGAAGAAGAATGTTTTTGCATGTGAAAGAAAAATTAATTGCAGTTTAATTTTTGTTTTTGATCACGAGTACGTGGTGTTGAAAGGTATTGCGGAATAAGGCATTACTTCACACCCCTTGTCATCCAAAGGTTAGAGGAATGAAAATGGTGGAAAGTCCCAAGCTAAGTTAACTTGTTTTCTACAATCTAGTTTCTCTATGCTTTTACAAAATCGTTCTTGCTTCACTGTTTGTGAAAACCTACCTCTAGAGAGCAAGATTATTCTTTCATTTATCACTTTGTTTGATTTCGCTCTGCACTTGTTTAAAATTTGAGATTATTTGACGGTTTTAGAGATATTCTTATTCCTATTTTGCTTGAGGACAAGCAAAAGCTTAAGTGTGAGGAAGTTGATAAGTGTGAAACATATAGGTTTTTAGGGTTTAAATACCTTATAATTTGTAACAATTCAGGCAATGTTTCCCACTTATTATGTGTTTTTCCCTAAGATTGATGTTTTGATAAGAACTAATGTATTTTATATGCTAAATACAGGAAAAACCCAGGAAATAAAGATTATACATCATAAGGATTACAACACAACAAACGGGGAACAAATCAGGAGAAGAGACACAAAATTGGTCTTGTCCGGATCAGTTTGGCCGGACACAAAGCCGGACGTCTCTTGTCCGGATCTGTTTGGCCGGACGCAAGCCGGACGTGACCTAAAAATCCAGATCCGGAGTTCACGTTTCAGATCTAAAACTCTGTGTCACGTCAGGATCCGGACACGATCCGGACACGATCCGGACGTCACACATAATTGAAAAATAAAAATGCACGCACTGATAATTAGCCTTTCGGCGAAATTATCAGGCGGCGCAATAACTGGGGAACAGAAGAGCGGCGCAACATTGATTAATTCAACGCTCCATGCTCAATCAAACTATGCACTCACCATTTACACCCAACTTCCACTAACCTGTGTTTCCCCCCTAATCCTATATAAACCCAACTTCAGCTTCATTCCAATTCGCACCTGACTACACAGTCTCCTCCCTCTCTGTTAACCCTCTCACTCACGATACACTCCATCTCCATTCATCAGCCTCCTCCACAAAACTGCATCGTTCACCCACATAATCCGTAATCATTCCAAAACCTTCATAATCTTCACCACCTCACTCACACACACATCCCGTACTCATACGCACCATTTAGCCGCGTCCGACCCTTGTCCGGATCCGGACACACACAACCGACTCACGTCCGGATCACGTCCGCCTGGACTTAGCCGGACACCTCACGTCCGGACCTACGTCCGACCCTGTTGATCCGGACAACTCACAAAACTCACCAAAAATTTCCACTTCGCCCCATTTCACCCATTTCACTCCATTATCACCAAGATCAACCTTCAAGCCAGCACAACGCAAGGACAAAGGACGGAGCGAGCAAGAAGATCTTCGTAACAGATGATTTCTCTCAACTCTCTCTCATTTATGATTATAATCGCTATGTCTAGCTAAAAGGATTTACTCTAGGGGAAGGGATGTTGTAATTAGTTAAACTCTGCATTATTTACTGCTTTATTGAGACAATTTGGATTGTTCAGGTTAATGCTTTTAAGTGCTTTTAATAAACGTCATGAATTTATTATAAGCCTTCGAATCATGTTATGATCAGATAAGGTGATTAGCATTGATGGTCCTATTAACCTGTTACCTGTGATAATTGCAATCGGATAGATTACATTAGTCACTAGGAGCTTTAGTCCGGACCAAACCAGACTAGTAATTCTGTGCAATAAAACCATCTAGATATACTTGCTAGGTCTAGACTAGAACTACATGCCCTGTCTAGATGAGCTATCTGGAATTAAGACTTAATACAGAATAGAAAATTGAGAATTACAAGCCGATCCAAGTCTCCACTTAAGTAGTAGAATATGCAGAACCTAGCTAGTGAAATAACTCCCTGAACCTAGAGTACCGTTCACACTCCCAAGACTATCACTTTAATTTAGCTGCTATTTACCTTCTTGTTACCCATTTGTGAAACCCAAAACCAAAATAAAAACCCCCTTTTTGAGTTAACCATTACCTAAGGCTAGACTTACCACATCAAGTCCCGTGGATTGACACCCAGGTCGCTTCATAATTTGCTATACTATTTCGACCGGGATTTTTGCAACTGACGATCTATTGAATTATTGAATTCTAGGATTATTTCTAGGCTTTTAATACGTCAAATAAATCGTTTGCAACTTTGTTTATAGTTTTTGCACAACACCGAGCATCACTGGTTATGTTTAGTGAAGAAATGAAGGGTCAGAAATTTGCGGTCCATTTGCGATACACCATAGAGGTAATCAGAACCTCCCCCCTAACTCCAAATCAATAGATTTTTGACATGCTCTTTGAAAGATTGAAGTGTAGATGAATCATAATTGTGGTGAATAAAAGCCGAGATGAATGAGAAATATGGAAATACACACCAGAAGTATCATATCTTAACTCTACATTTAAGAATATAGTGCATGGAATTTCCATCAGAAATTGACTTGTATAGAAAGAGATTACAATGAAAGGTTGAAATGAAAAGGTTCAAACTAAAGATTCCTTATATAAAACTTTCAGATCTAACCGTTGTGAGGGTGGGATATTACCATTGGGGATTGCAAAGAGAGAGTTTCTCCCACAAACGCCCAATGTACAATTCACAATTCTGAACAATGGAAGTTTCTCCCATAAACGCCTATTGTACAAAGTGTAACGGTTAGATTTCATATTTACGCAATGGGCATTTTTGGGGTGAACGCCTATTCAATGGTAGTTTCTACCACATACGCCTATTGTTCAATTCTAAGTTTGAAACACCTCTGTCCGGGAATTCCCGAGACAGACACTCTATACAGGTAATTGACAAATCAATTCACCATTGTCAGGAATTTTTCCTTGATTCCAAAGCCTATTTGCATAATCATTCCTAACCAGAATGTTAATCATCCGGTCTTGCATATTATCAAAGCCAGTGCTATAGCTGCCTAGTATAAATAGCATGTATCATAACATCTTTGACGACAATGATGTTAGCATGTTGCACCCTACAGGTGTTGTTCTAATGCCTTATATAGCAGCAATTGGGTTGCCATTGCATTCTCGAACCAATTCTCCCAGTTTGAGGGGGGAGCTTTGTGGAAGCTTGACTTTCCAACTAATCTTAGTTCCACCAAATGGCTGAGTTTTCCAACCTCTATATATCACTGCCTAGTGTTTGGGGGGGGGGGGATTACTACATATTTTGAGCTGAATGATAAAAGCCTTGTTAGCTCATATAATAGGCCACCAAGCAAAAGAAGGATTATGCATAACTTTGTTTCGAGCATCATAAATCACCCAAAGCAAATGAAGACTTGATGCATTTGAGATTTACTAGCTGATGATCCTAGAGCTAAGCCAAACAATACTATCAGCATCCTTAAGCTTAGAAAGATCTGCAATGTTCACAATATTTTCCCAGATATCAATCACCGAGCAACATTAAGAAAAAAGAAGTAAAATCTTGTGCCCTCTTTGCCATAGACAAAACAAGAACTGCCTCTAATTCTTCTAGCAACATTTGTCAGTGGCGAATCCAAGAGCTTTGTCTCGGGGGGGCAAATTTTTTTTTGACACTGTCACTCTTTAAAATATTATATCATTTTGTACTTTTTTTATTTATAAGAGCATTTGACACATTTTTAAAAGTTTGGGGGGGCCCGGTGCCCCCGCGCCCCCCTCTTTAGATCCGCCACTACAGGGAGTAATAGCATGTAGCAGTTTCCAAGCTTTCAATTTGACTATAGGATTAACCTTAAACTGTTTGATCTTATGAGAGATACTTGTTGTTGGAGATAGAGAGGAGGGGGCCTCGGCTGAACTTTCTACTGGGTATGATTGATGGGAGTAAACCTAATGGCAGTGGCGGATCCAGGAGTTTTGTCTCGGGGGGGAGGGGGGCAAATTTTTCTTTTGACATTATCCTTCTTTAAAACACTATGTCATTTTATACTTTTTCAAAAATTTATAAGAGAATTCGACAAATTTTCAAAAGTTTCGGGGGGGCCGGTGCCCCCCGGCCCCCCTCCTAGATCCGCCCCTACCTAATGGTAGTGTACTGGTTGGTTATAGCAAGTTTAGCCCTTGGTATCAAACCCAAGGGAGGCAGATATTGGTTGAGCCTTTAATAAATTAAGGGAAATTTCATGAAATGTCACTATACTTTTGGCTAATTGATCCAATGCCACTAAAAAAAAAAAGAAGTCACGAAATGCCACTATATTTTTGTAAAAGTCCATGAAATGCCACTATGTCATTGACCATAAGCAAAAAGAGACAAAAATACCCCTCATAGTTAACAAAGTACTTTTAAAGTTCACAATATGCCACTAAAGTTAAAAAAATCAGTAAAATCACAAAAACTTCACAATACTATAAAAATATAAATAACTATAAAAATATTTAAAAAAGCATAAAAAAATTTAAAAATAAATAAAAAATATATTAAAATATCATAAAACATTGAATAAAAGTAAATATTTCTTAGATTTTTTTTCAAAATTATTTAGTACAAAAAAAATATAGAGTTTTAAACACATAATTTATGCTATTTTTTCTACAAATTTTAACCAATATAGTACCTATAATTTATACCAATTAGTTACCATAATTATACCATTAATAACCATAATTTTTACCATAATTTTTACCATACATTTTTAAATATATTTTTTTCTTCCAATTTAAATTTTTTTAATTAATATTTGATAAATTATTATTATTGATTTATATTCTATTTTACAGATGACTTTATAACATATTATAATTTATTTCAAATAAATAATTTAAATAGATAAAAGAATATAATATGAAAATGTATGGTACAAATTATGGTAGTTAATTGGTACTAGCTATGGTGCTTAATTGGAATAAAAATTGATATGTTATGTTAAAAATTATGACTAGTACCAATTTTTCTACCAATTAAGCATCATAACTTGTAGCAATTAACTACCACAATTTGTACCATCATTTTCAAATTATATTTTTTTTTACAATTTAAAATTTTAATTTGAAATAAATTATATTATGTCATAAATTCATCTGCAAAACAAAAATATACATTAAATTTATTTTTCCCAATTCTATTTAAAATTGAAATATATTTTTTTTGAATAAATAATTTAAATGGGTAGAAAAATAATAATTTAAAAATGTACCGTAAAAATTATGATAATTAATTGGTATAAACTATGGTACTATATTGGTATAAATTAGTATAAATTTTGTGTTTAAAACTTTATATTCTTTTTTATGGTACTACATAATTTTGAAATAAATCTAAGAAATATTTACTTTTTCAATGTTTTATGATATTTTAATATGTTTTATTTATTTTTATGATAACAATTATGGTACTTATTTGGTATAAATTATGGTACTAAATTGGTAGAAAATTTGGTATAAATTATTTGTTTAAAACTCAATATTATTTTTATGGTATTGAATAAATTTTAGCAAATGAAATATTTATTTTTTAATATTAATTATTTTAATTTTTTTTTCAATTTTTAATTTTTAAATTTTTTCAATTTTTTTTAATTTTTGTCAATTTTATTGATTTTTTTGATAATTTTTTTATAATTTTTTTTATTTGTTAAAGTTTTTTATTATTTTTATAATATTATACTATTTATAATTTTTTATATTTTTATTGTATTTTGATATTAATTTTTGTTAATTTTCAACACTTAGGGGCATTTTATGAATTTTAAAAGTACTTTGTTAACTAGTAGGGGTATTTTTGTCTTTTTTCTAACTATAGTGGCATTTCAAGTACTTTTAAGAAAATATAGTGGCATTTCGTGACTTTCTTTTTTAGTGGCATTTCATGAATTAGCCAAAAATATAGTGGCATTTCATGAAATTTCCCTTAATTTTTTTGTGATTTTTTAACACTTAGGGGCATATTGTGAACTTTAAAAGTACTTTGTTAACTAGTAGGTGTATTTTTGTCTTTTTTCCTTCTGGTCAATAACATAGTGGCATTTCATGGATGTTAGCAAAATATAGTGGCATTTCATGACTTTCTTTTTTTAGTGGTATTTCATGAATTAGCCAAAAATATAGTGGCATTTCATAAAATTTTGCACAAATTGATAAGCAAAAAGGGAAAATAATGCATGTGTGTGTGTGTGGGGGGGGGGGGGGGGGGGGTATTTGTAACACCCCTAATCCTAAACATGTAATAACGTCGCAAGTCGTAGCATAATGAATAACAATCGCAGTGGAAAATAAAACTATCTACCTTGGTGTTACACGCCGTCACTCGCCCTTGTGAGCAACAAGGCAACCTTACTCTTTCCAACAATACAACACCTCACGCTGTGATGAACAGATACTGAGCACTCTCTAATATTACAACCCAAATCCAACTAAATGAGCAACTAACTGAATACAACAACCTTCTTAATACAATACATAGTAAAACCAACGGTGTTTGCTGAAAACACTTCAGCTACCCCCGTGTCCCGCACTCCGGCTTGAGTCTTCTTCAATAACCTGGAATGTTTGGCCCATTGAAGGGCTCAGCAATCGAAATGCTGGTATGCTAAATGTAGTCTTAAATCATTTGGATTCCTTAAGTCGTTAGCCATCTTGATATTAGATTCATTACATAAAATACCGGTTTACAATGATAACAGTAATATCTGTAAACATTTAACAATCACATAACAACTCTCCTGTAAACATCAGTGTACGATAACACACAACACCAATAACCACACAACAATAATCCATAGCAATAACCAATAGTCACACATTAATATCCCATAACAATCACCAAACAAGATACGCGTATTAAACTTGTACTTGTCAGTTAGCCACCTGACCCTTATCTTTTAAACCAATCACTTAACCTTTGTAATTATTAATCAACCACATTACCTTTTTAATTTACCAAATATCCACCTTAATTTTCATAAATTACAATCTCATTATACCAACTTTTATAAATTACAAATAAACCCCTTAACTTTCGGTTTTCACTTATATTTCCTTATTCACTTTTAAACCCCAAAATTTTATATAAGTTACATATTAACTTATAAACTGTAGTTTGAATATTTTATTTCTTTAAATAACCAAAACAGCCCACCACTTTCTTCAATTATATTTTCCGCCCATATTAAATTCTATTTTTCATATATACTTCCATAAATACATATTCACCCAAAAACTTTTATAAACTTAATATTTTATGTCATAAATCATTTTAACCCAAAGTTTTTGGTCAACACTTTGACCAAGACTTAATTTCACAATTAATACTTTAATATACCCATAAAATCATAAGTAATTCTCGGCCATACTCCAATCTTCCCAATAATTACAAAATAGTCCCAAAACTTTATAAATTGTTATTTTAACACTTAAACACTTATTTAAATTCACCAAAATTCATAATATTAGTTCTTGCCTTATATTATATCATAAATATACCAATATACTCCTTAACTCTCGGCAATCCCATTTAATACACCAAACTTTTCAAAATTTTACATTTTAACCAATAATTTTATAAACAAACTAACTAGCCATTTAAATACTTGTAGCTATTTTTAATATTGCCAAAATTTATAATATAAGTTAATACACTTATATATATCTCAAAAATCATCAAATGCAATACTTTGCTCTCGGTTTTAATATTCCTTTACCATATAGTTTTAAAACTTGATTTAAACCTTATAATAAATACATATAAATGTATATAAGCCATATAACACTTCTAAAAATTATGCTAATGACTTAGAATGATTATAAACTCAAAATAGAACAAATAACTCTTAGATATTTCGTTTTATTTATATATGCATCTTAATTAATTTTTGTGACACATATTTATACCTTAGGTAATAATCTTACCTTATATGTTATAAATTATTTTCTTGGCATTATAACCCATATATTTTCGGCCTTAATTTATTTAGAGGTTCTGTATAATTTTTATACCAAAGTTTGAAGCTTAAATCAAGCTTAAACTTAATAAACCTTAATTATATATACTTACTCCTTAAATCAAGACAATTCTTGTGTACTTGATTTCTCCTTGAACTCCAAGCTCTCCAAATGCTATTTTGATGAAGAGAATTCGGCCACCTTATATATATTTAGGAGATCTATTTGTTAGACTCCTAACAAGGATTTATAAATAATATTTGAAGTAATTTTACAAGAGTTTACCTTAGGAATTTATCAAGGTATTTTTGATACACCTTGTGATGATTGTAGATCCAAGTTTCCTTCATGAAATAATGAAGAGAATATAGATTTAGAAGCTCTTAATTTTCGAAAATGATTTAGGTAATTACTTAGGATTTTTCAACATGAAAATATACCTTAACTTGATCTTGTTGTTCCTGTGTTGTTGTTGAATCTAAGAACCCCCTTGGAACACATAAGCTTGGCGAAATCTTGTAAGATTCTTAGGATGATTTCTTGCTTCAAGACTTAGGAGATTTAACTAGGAATTTACATAGAAATGGTGTTAGAACTTAAATCACCATTAATGGAGCTTAGAAGCTCTAAGGAAGAACTTAGCAAATGAAGAAGAAAAGAGAGGAGAAGGAGCACTTACACAACCGGCCAAGGTGCTGGCAAGGAAGAAATGAGAGTTCACGTTGGTATTAGAAGAAGTAATTGATAGGATTCTTCTTTTGCTTAATTAATGTCTTAGTTGACTAGTCTTTGTATTTAGTTTATTCATGGATTATTAGCTCAATAATGCCCTCATTTAGTGGTTGTATTCGGTTGATGATAAGGGAAATAATGGAGCTTTGTTGGCCACTTGAAACTAGAAGACAAGAGTAGATATAGGTAAGTGTTTCTTTTGAAAATTAAATGTTGTTTCTCCCTTGTTTCTCCTTATGTTTTACGGTAATATAGATACCAATGGGGCACCAGATTTTCTTTGTTTTGAGACATAAGATCATGCTATGTTTGCTAGGTAACTAGGTTATGCATTTCTTTAGCATTCCCATGCTTGATCAATCATGCTAATATTGTCTTCTTCCTTGTAGGTGTGCGGCATTAATTGGTAATCATACTCTCCTTTCCCAGATTCCAGTTGGCACTCACATGTGGTAGTAAACAACTAGTTCTCATTAAGTAATCTAAAGTAGATTCTAGCTTTACTTTTAGCATTTTAATTTCATTCTTGTCATATACTAATCTTCCTTGCTTATCCCTTGCAGGTTATACGTGGATGAAGGTTCAATTGACAGTATTTATTTGATACTTTATCATGTAACACATGCTGGATGAGTCATTATCTACTAAGACATATTTTTGAATCAAAACTAGTCAAAAATGACTAGAAATGGCGCATGGGTTAGGGGCCAAATGGAATTAATTTTTCATTTGATTTTTGTTACACTATATTGTACTAAGACCATACTAATATGTGTAATAGGTTCCAGCATTTAATTGGTACATTTATTACCATGGTAAAGTTTTAAGGTAAAAATGCTGATTTTAGGTACCTTTTGATGATAAAATCGCCCCCCACTTATACTATAATTTAGTACTGCCATCAATTGATTTAGATGTTCAATTTATCCCCTTTTAAGATTATCAACTCGTGGCTACTCAAAAACTTCAAGGCAATTGCGTAAAACGCATTTTTGTGACACCCGAAGGTGCGTTTTTGTGCTTTAAGGATTTTTCTGGGAATTAATTAGTCGCTATGAGTTCCAAGTGTTTATTGACATTGTTTATAGTCAATAATATATGTTAAGGAGTTACATTGAGTTATATAGAGTTATATCAACTCTAAACACAACTCCCGGGCTAACCGGGCAAAAAGGAGCGTTAAGAAATTCGTCCGAGCACTTTGTTTATTTTTGAGGAAGTAGCTCGTGCATTCTCTTTTTAATGTTGAATAATGATGTTAGGAACTCTAAGAATTAATTTTATAGGAGTTCGTGCCACCTGGCACTCCTCCTGGGCATTCCCGAGGGTTTATGGGACCCTCATAAGGCATCTCCTAGCACCTTGCGTTTAACTGAGAATTTAGTGTGAGTACTTCATCTTAAATGTTTATTAAGGTGTTATGGTGCATTTGGAAAGAAGTGTAATGCTTTACTTCATCCTATAATGTATTTCCGGGACTTTCGGGCCCTAAGGGCCTTAAGGGAACTCCCGAGCATTTTGTATTTTACTACTCAGTTTTAGATGAGGTCCTGCATTCTAAAGATCATATAATGATCCTTGGTTAACTTCATGTGAAGTTTATAGCTTATATAACTTGTTCATCTTAAGGTCGGGCTTTAACGCACGTTTTTAACCTTAAGGAGTTTAGGTGCGTTTTAACGCCCAGGTGTTTATATGCTTTCTTAGGGTTTAATAAACCCCCAAATAATATTTATTTACTTATATTTAATTATTTTAACGTTAGGGGTATTTCATTATTACTAAATTACTAACTACTAAAATAAACAAGAATTGAAAGAGAAATAAAAACAATTCAATAAAAATAAAAATAAATATAAAAAATAGGAAAAATTCATGAGATACCACTAAAAAGTTTGTTAATTCACAAAATACCATAGTTTTCTAAAAGTTTTCTCGATACCACAAAAAGTAATTTTAATTCACTAGATACTACAAATTACTAACCCAAATTTTTTAAAATAAACTAAACTACCCCTACTTATTAATAAACATAGTTCACGGTATACCACATAAATATTTTTAATTCACAAGATACCACAACATTTATTAAAATCTACTAAAAATAGTAAAAAATAATAATTTATAGGTTTATTAATATATATAGGTTGAAATTTAATAGATTTAAAAAATACCAAATATATAATTTTAACTTACTAAAAAATATAAAACTAAAAATACCCAATAGTTAAAAGAATGATTATCCAAAATTTGTATAATATATTTACTCTAATAGTTTTAATAATATAAAAAATTAAAAAATTTATTATTATTAAAAATTTAAAATTTGTCATATAAAGTAAGGTTATAAAAAAAGTAAATTAGCATTTCCTTTACTATTTCTGTCAATTTTTAATCAAATTTTGTAATTTCTCAAATATAATTATACCTTTCATTATTCTTCATATTCTTACTGATTTTATAATAATAATAATTATATTATGTATTTTTTTTTTTTTCTTTTTAAATTGTAACCCATATATAAGAAAATTTAACTTTTGCTACTTACTATTTTATAAAATATAATTAATAATGTTTCTTGAATTTTTTAATTAAATATATATAAAGTGATATTTTATAAAAATATTTTATACTGTATACAAGCTAAATAATTTGACAAAAAGTCAATAGTTAAGAGTATTATAGTCTTATATTTTTTTTATAATATCTATCTATGCTGAAAAAGTAACTAGTAAAATTTAAGGTTATTCATATAAGGGTTAAAATTGAAAAAATAAAAAAAAATTATAGGGAAATTTCATGAAATGCCACTATATTTTTGGCAAATTCATGAAATGCCACTAAAAAAAAAAGTCACGAAATGCCATTATTTTTTTTGAAAAGTCCATGAAATACCACTATAGATAGAATATAGACAAAAATACCCCTACTAGTTAACAAAGTACTTTTAAAGTTCACAATATGCCGCTAAGTTTTAAAAATTAACAAAAAAATCAAACTATAAGAAAATATATAAAAAATATTTTAGGGAAATTTCATGAAATGCCACTCTATTTTTGGCTAATTCATGAAATGCCACTAAAAAAAAGAAAGTCACGAAATGCCAATATATTTTCCAAAAAGTCCATGAAATGCCACTATAGATGGAAAAAAGACAAAAATACCCCTACTAGTTAACAAAGTACTTTTAAAGTTCACAATATGACTAAGTGTTAAAAATTAAAAAAATATCAAATACAAAAAAATATAAAAAAATATAAAAAATTATTAAATTTTTTTTAAAAAATAAAAATTTCAAAATCATTTAAAAAAATGAAAATATCATTAAATATTAAAAAAAATATTTCTTTTAAAAATTTATTCAATACCATAAAAAGAATATGAGTTCTAAACAAATAATTTATACCAATTTTTTGACCAATATAGTACCATAATTTTTATCATACATTTTTTAATTATTATTTTCTATCAGATTCGATTATTTATTCTTCAAAGTAAATAATTTTTTAATATTGCTGATAAATTTTAAAAAACTAAATTTCTAAATATAATAATTTATTGGAAATATAGTGACTAAGAATATATATATATATATATACATATAACATATAATATTAATAGTAAAACTTGTTTGAAATGTAGAATAAAACATTTTAGCAATTATTATTCTGAAAATGTTTTATTCTACATTTCAACAACAAGTTTGATTTATATATTTAATGTTATATTATATATCAGTGCTCATCTCTAAAATAAATTATATGTTTAGCATTTTAGTTTTTAAATTTTATCAGCAATATAAAAAAATTATTTACTTTCAAGAAATAAATAATCTAATCTAAATTGATAACAAAATAATAAAAAATTGTTTGATAAAAGTTATGATACTTATTTGTTAAATTATGGTACTAATTTGGTAAAAAATTGGTATAAATTATTTGTTTAGAACTCAATATTCTTTTATGGTATTGAATAAATTTTAAAAACAAAATATTTATTTTTTAATATTTAATGATATTTTAATTTTTTCAATTTTTTATTTTCAATTTTTTTTTATTTTATGTAATTTTATTATTTTTATAAATTTTTATAGTTTTTTTTTGAATTTGTATAATATTTTATATTTTATCGTATTTTGATATTTTTGTTAATTTTTTTACTACTTTAATCATTTAGGGGCATATTGGGAACTTTAAAAGTACATTGTTAACTAGTAGAGGTGTTTTGTCTTTTTTTTCTATCTATAGTGGCATTTCTTGGACTTTTCAGAAAATATAGTGGCATTTCGTGACTTTCTTTTTTTTAGTGGCATTTCATGAAAATTTCCCAAAATTTTATAACAATTAATTTTTTTATCAAATTAAAAAATTTATAAACATTTAAAAAATTAAAGATTTATAAAATTTAAAAAATGATAATATCATTAAATATTTAAAAAATACATTTTTCCTTTTTCAAAATTTATTCAATAGCATAAAAAGAATATTGAGTTCTAAACAAATAATAATCTATACCAATTTTTCGACCAATATACTACCATAATTTATACCAAATAAGTACCATAATTTTTACCATATATTTTTAATTATTATTTTTTTATCAATTTAGATTATTTATTTCTTCAAAGGAAATAACTTTTTTGTATAGGTGATAAATTTTAGAAACAAAAATTTCTAAATATAATAATTTATTGGAAATAGTGCGACTAAGAATATATATATATATATATATAACATACAATATTAATTAGTAAAACTTGTTTGAAATGAAAACGTTTTCAGAATAATAATATGCTACTTATTAAGAGTAGTAATGATAACCAAAGAAAGAATAAGTTGCATATTATTATTCTGAAAACGTTTTATTCAACATTTCAAACAAGTTTTACTATTTAATATTGTATGTTATATATATGTTCTTAGTCGCTCAATCTCAAATAATTATTATGTTTCGAATTTAATTTTTTTAATTTTATCAAAATATAAAAAATTTATTTAATTTAAGAAATTAATAATCTAAATTGATAGAATATATTAATTAAAAAATGTATAATAAAAATTATGGTACAAATTTGGTATAAATTATGGTACTAACTTGGTAGAAAAATTGGTATAAATTATTTGTTTAGAACTCAATATTCTTTTTATGGTATTGAATAAATTTTAAAAAATTAAATATTTATTTTTTTAATATTTTTATTATATTTTATTTTTTTTATAATTTTATAAACTTTTTAAATTTTTTTAATTTTAATTGTATTTTTGATATTTTTGTTAATTTTTAAAACTTAGAGGCATATTGTGAACTTTAAAAGTACTTTGTTAACTAGTAGGGGTATTTTTGTCTTTTTTCTATCTATAGTGGCATTTCATGGACTTTTCAAAAAATATAGTGGCATTTCGTCACTTTCTTTTTTTTTCGTGGCATTTCATGAATTAGCCAAAAATATAGTGGCATTTCATGAATTTCCCATAATAATAAAATCTCTAAAGAATTATAAAAAGTAGGGAAATTTCATGAAATGTCACTATATTTTGGCTAATTCATGAAATGCCACCTCTATTTTTCTGAAAAGTCCATGAAATGTCACTATAGATAGAAAAAAAGACAAAAATACCCCTACTCGTTAACAAAGTACTTTTAAAGTTCACAATATGCCTAAGTGTTAAAAGTATAAAAAAAATAACAAAAATATCAAATACGATAAAAATATAAAATATTATAAAAATTATAAAACTATAAAAATTTATAAAATAATTAATTTAAAAAATAAAAAAATTGAAATAAAAAATTGGGAAAATTAAAATATCATTAAATATTAAAAAAATAAATATTTTGTTTTTTGAAATTTATTCAATACCATAAAAAGAATATTGAGTTCTAAACAAATAATTTATACCAATTTTTTTACCAAGTTAGTACCATAATTTATACCAAATAAGTATCATAACTTTTATCAAACATTTTTAATTATTTTTTGCTATCAATTAAGATTATTTATTTCTTCAAAGTAAATAATTTTTTTATATTGCTGATAAAATTTAAAAACTAAAATTCTAAACATAATAATTTATTTGAGATAGAGCCACTGATAATATGCAATTATTATTCTGAAAACGTTTTATTCTACATTTCAAACAGTTTGACTATTTAATATTGTATTTATATATATATTATATATATATATATATATATATTCTCAGTCTCTCTTTTTCCAATAAATTATTATATTTAGAAGTTTTAGTTTTTAAAATTTATCAGCAATATTAAAAAATTATTTACTTTGAAGAAATAAATAATCTAATCTAATAGAAAATAATAATTAAAAATGTATGATAAAAATTATGGTACTATATTGGTCAAAAAATTGGTATAAATTATTTGTTTAGAACTTAATATTCTTTTATGGTATTGGATAAATTTTTAAAAGGAAATATTATTTTTTAATATTTAATGATATTTTCATTTTTTATTTTTAATTTTTTTAAAAAATGTTTTAAAAAATTATTTTTTATTGTATTTTGATATTTTTGTTAATTTTTAACACTTAGGCATATTGTGAACTTTAAAAGAACTTTGTTAACTAGTAGGGGTTTTTTGTCTTTTTTCCATCTATATGGCATTTCATGGACTTTTTGGAAAATATAGTGGTATTTCGTGACTTTCTTTTTTTAGTGGCATTTCATGAATTAGCCAAAATATAGTGGCATTTCATGAAATTTCCCTAAAATGTATAATACATTAGAGAAGCCACAAATTTGATCAAAAATAGACAAAAATAGTAAAAGAATGATAATTTAATTTTTTATAATTTACTTTATATAAATTTAATTTTCTATAACACTATTTTACATTACTAAAGATACTTTAAGTAAAAATATAATATAAAATTTAATATATCATTCTCTTAACTATTTTTATTTTAACCATTAAAAATATCAACTTAAATTTTTATTTATTTTTACTATTTTTAATATATTGTAATAAATGTTGTGGTATTTTGTGAATAAAAAATATTTATGTGGTATACCGTGAACTATGTTTATTAACAGTAAGGGTATTGTGGTCTTAATAAGTTTTGGGTTAGTAATTTGTGGTATCCCGTGAATTAAAATTATTTTTTGTGGTATCTGGAAAACGTTTTAAAAACTGTGGTATTTTATGAATTAACAAACTTTTTAGTGGTGTCCCGTGAATTTTAAGGTAAACAATGCTTATTGAATATTATGGTTTTCTTAACAAAAAATGATGTAGAAATTCCAGTTCACTATTTCTTCATAATTCTCTAATTTTCCTTCCTATGTAATTTCTTGATTCCTAAATGACACCATAAATTTAATTCATGTTCGGTCTCCCACTCGGTGATTTCTAATTAGCAAGACCAGACTCTAGTTAAGAATTTCCTAATTACAAACAGCATTAAAAGCAAGTCCAGTTAATAGCATGTTTGTTAATAAAAGAATCTCTTGTCTAGACTAGCTGGTACTGATCCCATAGTCTATTGATTGTTGCATTTCTCACTTGTATAAAAACAAAGTAATAAATTCTAGTAATTGACCAAATCGCTAGAGGTTAATAAATAAAACAAGGAAAGTACTTCTCTCTATTAAGTCGGATAAATCACAAAAGAAAGTGGAATTCATGAACTAGGGATCCATAGCAAACCAGAAATTAAAACTAACTACCCAGTCATAAACGTAATGACAGTGTAAAATTCTTTTAAAAAGAGTATTAGAAAGAGAAAACAAAGGAAAACACTCTAATTTGGAACGCCCGTTGGAAAGCTTCAGCCTCAATTCTCCAAGATCCTCTTCTTTCCTTCAAAAATCTATCAAAAACCCAATCTTGATTCTAGTAAACCGCAGTCTGTTATGTGTTCCCTTCGAGAGGTTGTCATTAGGCTCAATTTCTAAACTTCCCCAATCATTATCACCCTAAATTATACATTTATTGGCACTCAAAAAAGCATATTCATATCATAGCAAGAGAAAAAACAAAAAGCAGTGTGGCATTAAGTACTACTCAAATATTTTTAGGGACAGTTCCCTCACTTCCTCATACTTTAGAGAAACAATGTCCTCATTGTTCATAAACTTAAATTAGTAAAGAAGACCTTTCAAAATATACCAGACTCATTAAGAATTATAATTCAGGACACACTGACAGACAAGTTAAATAAACATCATAGGCTGAACACAAACAAAAATAAAAACTAAAACTCCCCTAACAATGCATGGTTGAGGAAGGGAGGCCTTTCTCACACTTAAGTTCAACGGATGGGTGGAGACGTTTCTCACACTTGCATTCTGGCAATTGTGCAGCCATGAAGAGATGGGATCATCATCTAATAATAATTAGAAACCTACACACATATAGTAAACCACAACAAATGCTTGAAGCGTTACGTAAGAGAATGGGCACAACCGCCATTAACGAGTAAATGAAAACTAAATTTAAACAACGATAAAGAAATTGATGCAGTATTGAATTGGTGAAAAATAAAAGCAATGCTGAATAATAAAAGAAACGAACAAAATTATTGTATTAAATACAACTCTTTCTTATTATCTTTCCCAATTGGGTGTCCACAAGATTTGAATACTAACAGTCTTTTGGGTCGTCATCAACATCGTCAACATTCACATCTTCCAAGCTTATAACGGTATAAAAGGTTCCCCACCAACAAAATAAAATGAGGAGAATTTGGTGATCTCTCTCAAAAGATACCCATTGCAAATCGAGCCTACAACATAGCGACTGTTTAAGATCTTACCTTTTAACTTTTTACCTATAACACATTAATTGCATCCTTTCGTATCAATAACCATCCATTTGTGTGTTGTTAGTTTAAACAAATGCTTGAAGATCATTACATTGTATACCTCTCAAATGGGTACATCCATCTGTATTGCATAAGACCTACTAGTCTCGCTTCATACGATAGGTGTACTGGAAGAGGCTCCATGGAGTCAAACAAGCTAGGAGGGAATATTTTCTTCAATCTGCTCGATATAACTACCTAGTTTTGCGGTGCATGCTCTTGTTTATGGATGGTCAATACATGGTCTTTGACATAACCTACGACGTATGCCTCTTGTCTGTAGAAAATATGGTGTTTTTACATATAACCTCCAAAACTTCCCTAAAAATATTGATCCTGATGATAAGGAGGAGGAGCCTTAAGGGATATGGTTTTCCACGGAGGTGCACTTGGCATGATCGAGACTAAAGGACACTGCCACTAAGCCAGAAGCTTCGACGACCATCTACGATCTCTTTGGACAAGAAGATACTCCAATCTCTCCTGAAACCGGTCTAGGCCTCTACCATCCCTCCAGCCCCTAGCATCGTCCACTGGATCAACACCAGCTCCCCAAGAAAACACCCTTGTTTTCCACCTGGGAGATTTAAGCCTTGCGCCTCTAACTCCAACTCCATAGTCAATCCCAACCCATCTCCATGCCAAGTACTATTCTCAACTGAAGGCCTTGGTAAGCGCCCCTTTCATCAGCTTCTTTCCCATACATTGAGAGTTGAGATATGGGACATTCGTTGGCCTGAAACGATCCATAGAGGCAAGAGGACTTCAAATGCCCTTTGTGCGCCCCCAGCTCCAAGAAGGCCTAGAGGATGGAAGATCATTGAGCTGGTGGGAGAATCTCCGGCACTTAAGAAGCCCTCAAGTTAGTAAATAAATTTCCCTTCCTAGTACTTTATCTGTTTATTATCTTGAGACTGTTTAACTTAATCACATGACTAATCTGCCCTCATGGTTTCTCATGTACGGTTTGAGCACATCCTTTGGGTTCATCTTTTGGGGTGCTCCATAGGGGCTGACCTCCTTTTGTTGTTGTTCCTCAAACTTTTCAGTTCTCAACAAACTTTACTATAGTTACTTAGTTCTTAAATGAATGATGGTAAAGACTTTGCTACTTTGGCATTGTTTCATTGGGATCAGCAAACTTACGTAGTTGTTGTAGCAAGCTATGAACCTTGCCTCTTATGTACATATATTTTTTTCTTCCGAATCTCACCTTATCATACCACTAAGTTGTTAAGATCATAACAAATTACAAACACCCAAGAGTACCTTATGAGCCAGACGCACCTAATCCTAGATTGGATGACATGTTCTTCCCAAAGATCAACTGGTGGTAATAAATATTAATCAAACTTTAACTAACTACCCTAGGATACTTAGCTAAAGCAAAGACCAAGAGAGTCTCCAAACCTCAAATGAAGTAGTCGGTACATACACAAGTCCAAATACTTAATTAGACATACAAGGAAATTGAGATAGGTTCCCGGGATATCACAATGATCCTTGGAATCCCTTCCACGCAAGCTCATTTATTCAAGCAACCCCTTGGATCCGGGGTTTGCCAGTTAAGGGTACGAGTAGCTTTCCCAAAAGGATCACCACACTTCATATGATACACTAGTTCCACAACGAGTGTCAAAAATGGTTGTCCGTTTACTGTTTTACCATTCTTTTAGGACAACCTAGATTTAAGCAACTTACCACCTCCTTCGCTGAGCTACCAATAATACGACGATCTAGGTTCCACTTTCGTGGGCTTCCATGGAATTGTGGAGCTTTTGCTTGCAACGATCTGGAAGGGTATCACCATGGAGATTTTCGACATATATTGATTGGGGGCCAGAATTCTTGTCAACGTGATCTTGATTTGGGCCCTCCACCTCCATTGGCTTCTTTGTTCGTAGCCAACTCTATTTTCGTGAGCTTATCCAGGGTGTCCAGCATGCTTTGTCAGGCCACAAGCCGGCTTCCATGTTTCATCATAATCCTCAAATGTTCTTCTTTTGTCCATAACGATAGCTCATAGCTCTCAACCAAGGTACATAGGTGTAAATTCCCCCTTCCACGGAGTATGGTCCGTGCAGTCCTTGGTGGGATGTGTAAATAGACCACAACAGAAGCAAATATAAGGCGTATGTTCATATGTAACTCTAAGTACAGAGTCCACTTCCTCTAAAGTTATTGTAACACAGTGAAGTAGTGGTTTCATAATGTCATGAAGGATTTTGATGCGCATTACTCACCCCCAAAACAGTCTTCTTCTTCCGCATCGTAGTCTAGGAAGCAACCAAATCTGTTCCCAAGTTTGTGAAAAACTTCTTATGATGGAAAGAAAATGGGACATTGTAGACTCTTACCCATAAGGGAATCCAATTGAAGTCATGGTCCCTCGACGTTTTGTGCTTATCAATTCTCTAGAAGACTATAGGGAGCCTTTAAATACCAAGGAACTATAAAGAAAATGTATGGACCATCTCCATCTTTTAAATTTGAAGAGTAGAGTTCTTTTCCTTCTTGCCCTGATTATGAATTCTCCCTCAAGTTTCGAAGCTCGTCCAAGAGAGATTTCAAGGCCTCAAAGATCGGTGTGCTTTGATGCAAAGGACTTGCAAAGAGACACCATTTGAAAAGCAGTGAAAGGGGATGATTCTCTATATCCTGTAGATCCGTAGCCTCCCTTTCTTCATTAGTTAGGAAAGGTCCACATATTGAGCTGAAAGGCCTTCCATTGGTACATGAAGACATGACTTGGCCATTGCAATGCTGGGAATGGATGCAAACTGAAAGATGGTGAAGAGGTGAAAAAATGTATGATTTAGTGGTGAATTTTGGGTAGATTAAAGGGAGGAAATAAAAGTCAAGAGATGGAGTTGCAAGGGTTCAACACATAATGTGCATGCATAATGTCATCATGAGGGCTCTAGAACCTAGGGGCCACTGTAATGATGGTATTTTAAACCTCTAGAAGTGGTAGACTTATGAAAGGAGACAAAAACATGGTAGATGGTAGAGATCCGAGCACAACAAGTTGTTAAAGGAGAAGAGCGAGGAGATGGAGGCGGGATCAGCCATGCAAGAAGACGGAGATGGAATTGGAACAAATGCTCTCACTAAAGGGAGAGAAAATGATGGAGAAGAATATCCCCCCCTAATTAAGTATGTGTCACCGTAAATTTTCTTACATCAGTGAATTGGTTGTGTAACCTCTTATGTACATCTTGATTTATGCATATGAATATATTATATGATGCTTCGAAAAAAAAACTCACTCGTTGGTAGAATCCCAACTCAGTATAAACTTATTCCTACGATAGCGTTTTTTTGTCATTAATTATCCACTTCTTTTCCTCTCTCAAAAAATATGCTCTAAATGTATTATGATAGTATTGATATATACTGGTGCATACATAAAGTACCAAGACAATTTTCCACAAAATTGAAATTTATTTCGAATATGATCATCCTAATATTTGAGATCCTAAACATAATTACTTATTTTTAAAATAAATATGGAGAATATCTAACGACAATTGCCAGTGGTAAAAAATAAATAAGGAAAATTACATCCCCCAACCATGATGTTTGACAAATTACACACCTCACCCATGAAGTTTCTAAAATTACTTTTCCCACTCATGTGGTTTCCCCCATTTCTGTTTTGTTCAACTTATGAGACATTTAAATGTTATCCAAAATTGATGAAACTTTACATAGACTATCCTAAAGTGTTATATTTTTGGTCCAGCGACAAATCCAAAGTTTTTTAAATGCATATGTGATATGTGAGACCCAATGACAACATATTCACATGTCACATGTTTCATTGGGTCCCACGGATCACATATGAGCGTATAAAACTTTGGATTTGCATTAGACCAAAATATAACACTTTAGCATTGTCCTGTAAAGTTTCATCAATTTTGGACAACATTTAAGCATCTCATAAGTTGAACAAAAAATAGAGAAGTCGGCGAATGTGAAATGAGAAAACCCACATGGGTGTAGAAAGTTATATTTAAATCCCTCATGGGTGGAGGGTGTAATTTTCACCAAACGTTATATATGGAGGATTTAATTTTCCCAATAAATAAGATAGAGGGTAAATAGTGGGGCAAACACTGAAATAAGTATAAATGGAGACAAACGAATATGATATCAAACAGAATCAAAAACATGATACCATACAATACCATTGTTGCTTTCCTACACGCCTACACGCGCCCGAGTTTAGGGAGATTTCCACCTCTCTTCCTTCATCATTCTTCTTCCTGCTTTCCCTCTTTTCTTTGTGGCTCCAACCTAGCGCCGCCCTTAACCGTCGAGCCTCCACCGCAGCCCCACCGTGCCGCCAAGCCACCGTTTGGTGGCTAGGTACCTGTAGGAGGTGCTTCCCCATCCTTTTCTCCCTTCCACTCCTAGCTTCAGTATGGTTTGTAAACGGCCGAAACTCACTCAACTCCGGTGGTTCTTTCCCTGCCTGGTGGTGCTCCGGTGACTCCCCCCCTCCCCCGCCTCCCTCTACCTCGCGTCTGCTTGTCGATCACTTCCCCGTCGTGTCTTTTACTGGTAGCGGTTTGCCCAATATCATCTCTGTGAGTCTAAGACTTTTCCGCTGATTGTGCGAACCCAAAATCTAGAGACAACGATGGCGATAGTAGGGGCTATGTGACTTCTGGCTCTCGGCTTGCAAGTGAAGCTATTCCAGCCCTTGCCGAAGCTCCTTCCGGTGCACCCCCTTTGTAGAGAAACAAGGTGGCAATTGTTGTGCTTTGCCAAAATCCCCAGTTACTAGTAAAGTTGGTGGTGCTTCTTTGTCTAAGCTTACTTTCGATCTAATTCCCATAGCAGCACCCACAAATACTGGTCTCAGGGGTTATGATCTTGCTGGTTCTGGGGTATCATTTCAGAGTCCTGTTTGTGTTCAGGGTGCTATTTGTGTTAGGTGCAAAGTGTGCTGGTGGCTCTGATTCAGGAAATCTAGACAAAATTTATGCCTCTGATCTGAGAGATAGCAATGTTTGACACTGTAATGCGTGGGATACATTGTGTGGTCAACCCAATTCCTAATTATGATCCTCCTGTTAGGCAGGGGACTGCCCATCCAAATCATACTATTGATGCCTTTCAACTAGGCAAAGTGCTGCTATTATTGGTCCTTCTAAGTTGGTTCAAAAGCCCTCTAAGCGGGGTGGACTTAATTTGAGTAAAACTATTAATAGTGCCGATACTAGCACCGTTGGCCTACATAAAATGGCAGGTTCCCCTGTGGTCTCTCTTCTCCCAGTTCTAAAAAGAGTTGTCTGTTATTCCACAACAATGAGTGTGTTCAGCCGATCCTCTAACTACAGATTAGCAGTTCAGTTGATGGGGAGGTGGTATCTATCCAAGAGCAAGGCCTTGATCTTGTTGTTGACCTCACTGCCCCTATTGATATGGTACTTCAAGATTTCCTAGACCGTCCAGACTCTCCTTCCAAGAAGTTGGGCATGTATTCCCTCCCATCCCCGAGGCCCACGGTGTCTACTGCTCCTCTTCTTCGAGATCCAAGTCCTGCTAGAGAGCGTACCACGAACACTAAACGAAGTCTGAGACCAATCATCGCAGTTAAGGTCCCTAACCAACTAGTGCTAAAATTTAACTTTCATTTCTCGATACACTCCTAGCTAAGCAAAAATCAAGCTTTGGTAAGTCATTACGTTCTGACCATAATGATTATATTGATACAGATAGTTCCTTTGTTACTATGAGGAGGATGACATATGTCCTGAAATTGATTACTAAAGAATGCTTTAGTCGGTCATATTTGGGAAGAATTTTGGTTTTAACATTGTCAAAGAATTGTGAAAAGGGCCTGGAGCTTTGTGCCCACTCCCAAAATACTTCTTCATGAGGAAGGTAGGTTTTTATTCCGATTTGACATAGAGGGGGATCTCCAACATTCCTCGATAAGGGGCTCTGGCTCCTTCACTCTTCCCCTTGGTTCTTAGAAGATTTTCCCCGATATCTCTTTCACCCAAAAGACTTGAATCACATCCATATTTGGATCCGGCTTCCAAGACTCCCCATAAGCCTTTGGTCCCAATCTAGCCTTAAAAATATTTTCTCTAAGATTGGCACCCCCCTTCACTCTGACCAATCTACAACGACTAATCAGGAACTCATTTGCTAGAGCCCTATTTGAAGTGGATTCCAACCTTGATATTATCAGAGAAATCAAAATTTGCACCCCTGGAAGCATTATATTCTAGCAGTTCGTATATGAATGGGAACCAGTTACTTGCTCCTCTTACAGCCTACTTGGTCACCTTTCTGTGCAATGTCCGGCCCTACCCCCCTCTGGTCCCCTGCTCTGTCCTTCCTTGAAGACCAAACCTCCCCCTTTCTTCTGCCCGCCTATTCTAGTCACCCCTTCCTTCCGCCTTTCCTAACTATTCCTTCTTGTAATAATTTGTCCAGCCCTAAAAGCTACCATTACCCCCGCCACCTTCTTTTATGTCCATCCTCAGCTCCACCGCCGTCTCTCTGACGTCACCCAGAGGACTCCGTCCTTATATCTTTCGAGCCACCACCTAGCCAGACATCCTGACATGCTTATGTCTCCCTCTCTCCAGTTATCCCTCGCCCTCCTCCAACCCCTCCTGGATATCCTGGTAGATGGTCCCCCCTAGAGTGAAATCCCTCATAGAGAAAGCGCTTGCCCCCCGGAAGATCTGTCCCTCCAGCTATCTAACACATTCTCTATCATTACTCAGGGCTCTGCTCCACCTGTCCCTTCTCCTCCTCCTCCAACCCGCTCCTTATGAATATTGCGGTTTGGAATGTTAGGGGTAGTAACGATCGCCCCAAGCTCTGTGAAATCCAGAAATTTGTCTTAAACAATAACCTCTGTGCCTTTGGCCTTCTTGATACTCACGTTTCAATTACCAATCACCAGTCTATATTATTGTGCTACTTTCCCTCTTAGAACTTTGTTCACAATTATGTTACGCACCCTAATGGGCGCATCTAAGTCCTCTTCAACGCCTCCATTATCTCTCTCTCCCCTATCAATCTCTCTTCCCAAATGCTAACCTGTAAGGCCACTCTCCTTGGTTCCTACGACTTTACCATTTCGTTTGTTTATGGGAGGAACAACCCTTTGCATAGATCTCAACTATGGGAAGAGATCACATGTCTTAGTTGTAACCCTATAGGTCCCTGGGTGATTGCTGGGGATTTCAATAACATTCTCTATGCTGATGGTAGGCTTAGCGCCCGCCCCTTTCCCTCAGGGATCACTGTAACTTCGCGCACTGTATCTCTGTGGCTGAGCTATAAGATCTTTGCTTCTACAAGCGCTTTTATATGTGGTGGAATAATCAATTCGACCATAGGCGTGTCATTGGTGAAAATCGGGTTCTTGTTAATGAGGACTGGATCATGGCCTTTCTGACCAGCTTTGCTTCCTTCCTCCCCCCTTGTTTCGGACCACAACCTTATGATTATTTCCATTCACCCCTCCATCCCTTACAAAAGGAGTTTTAAATTTCTCAACTTTTGGACCAATGACCCCTTTTTACTTCCTCTTGTTCGTGATGCCTCGGATAGCCCTCCCCATGGGAGCCGTCTATATACCATTATGCATAGAATGCGTTACCTCAAAGGCGGTCTCTCTTCGCTCCACAAATATACATTCAGCTCTCTTTGTGTTAAAGGTCAAATTATCAAAGATGAGCTCAGTGATATTCAAAGGAAATCAGACCGGGACCCCTAGAACCCTTCCTTAATGTCTTATGAAAAATCTTTGAGACACAACCTCCTTACTAGGAACAAACATGAGCACTTATTTCTTTACCAACTCTCCAAAACCCGATGGCTCAAGTTTGTTGACTCCAATTTTTCCTCTTTACATAGAGCCATTAAGGGGAGAAGGAATAAAAATTTCATTGCTTCCGTAATAAATGACATGGGGGTGGTTCTCAATTCCTCGGCCGATATCGAGAACTGTCTTGTCTCTCATTTCAAACATTCTCTGGGCACTAGGGTGACACTCTCCTGCTCTCTTATGAATTCCAACCTGGAGAACTCTAGATATCTGGACAGATCCAGATGAGCCCCATTAACCTGGCCCGTCAACAATAAAGAAATTAAATCGGCCCTTTTCTCCATCGGAGATGACAAAGCACCGGGGCCGGATGACTACTCAGCCAAATTCTTCAAAGCCGCTTGGGATAATATTGGGGAAGATGTCTGTCGGGCAGTCAAAAGTTTCTTCCACAGTGGCAGGCTTCTCAAAGAGATTAACTGCACCCTTATCACACTTATCCCTAAAACTGGTGCTGCCTCCTCCCCTGAGGATTTCTGGACCATCTCTTGCTGTAATACCATATACAAAAAGCAAAATCCTCGTGAAGAGACTTAATGATGCCATCCCCTCCCTTGTCAATGTCAGCCAGGGGGCCTTTATTAAAGGACGCTTCATCTCTGATAATTTCTAGTTATGCTCTTGCCTTATGGAAAAATTCCAAAGGGCTCATACATCCTCTCGTTGCATGATGATGATGGACATAAGAAAAGCTTTTGACACCGTTGACTGGACCTTCCTTCAGAACACTCTCTCCTTCCTAAACTTTCCCCTAAAGGTTAGTAATTGGATCATGCAATGTGTGTCAATGACCTCTCTTTCTCGATTAACATCAATGGCCCCCCTTCTGGGTTTTTCAAAGGCAAAAGGGGGTTACGTCAATGAGACCCCCTGTCGCCGTACTGTCATCTTGACCAACTCCACCTTTCTCCAGCCTTCCGATATCATCCATCATGCAAACCCCTTCACATTTCTCACTTTTTCTTCGCTGATGATGCCCTATTATTTTGTAGAGGTGACCAGGGCTCTATATCCCTCATGCTCAATAAAGTTAACCTTTTCTCGGAGGCTTCAGGGCTCAAGCTTAACCCCTCAAAATCAGACCTATTTCTTGGAGGGTTAGCCCGTCCCTTGCGGATTCAATTCTCCATTCTACTGGGTTTAGCATTGGCTTCTTTCCCTTTTGTTACCTTGGCATTCCTATAACTGCTAGGAAGCCTAGAACTTCTAATTTTAACCCCCTCATCGACAGCATCCATAAGTCTATTGCCTCTTGGGGTGTTAAATCTCTCTCATTTGGGGGTCGACTTTCCCTCATTCAAAGTACCCTGTTTGGTATTGTGGGCTTCTGGGCTTCCTGCATCTCCATCCCCAAGAATGTCATCAAGAACATCATCAAACGGTTTCGCTCCTTTTCTGGTCGGGGGTGGCTAAGAGTAACACTACCCCCTTGGTGGCTTGGAAAGACATCGCGGCCTCCATGGAAAATAATGGCCTAGGGCTTAAGGATATTTACAAATGGAACATGTGCTTCATGCTCATGACTATCTCCTCTATCATTAATGATCACGAGCGTAAGTGGATCCAATGGATTCACAACCTTTTTTTGTCGGGTCATAGCATATGGACGACTACGGCTAAAAGGAATGACCCTTGGACCTGGAAATCTATCCTTTATGTTAGAGACTGGTGGATTAAACAATGTGGGTCAGCTAATGACGCGTGGTCGCTCCTCCTAAAGCTATCATTTGGATGAAGATAGGTCACTCCACCACAGACTTTGAATGACTGGACATAGTACTTGCTCCTAGAGCTATTTTGTGGGAGGCATTTTTTTGTATATGCCCCCCTCCATGTTTCACTCATATTGTCGGATCTCTGCCGTTTTTGTAAATACTAGGGAAATCTTTGTACACCCCCCTGCCCTAGCTATTTTGTGTCTTCATAGGTATCCGAAATATAGGTCCCCTATGTATCTGCTTCTATATGAACTCTCATCATTATTTATATATCATTACCTTATTAAAAAAATGACATCAAACAGACCATATACTTAAACTCGTTTAGCATATTCAGTAATATATATGTCTTATTCAATTTACATGGGTGTGGAATTGTATTCACTCATATGGCATTCGTGATAGTCGCATATGTGTGTGTGTTTCAAAGAATAATAGATAAAATCGTTAATACAGACCCATGTTTCTAAAACAAAGGTCAATGTGTAATTTAGAGTAAAAAGAACAGAAAACCGAGATATTACTATATATAAAAATTGTATTTAGAGTAACAAAATGTTTGATTAAATTTGCCTCATTTCATCCTGGGGGAGTAAATCCCTCTCTTTTGCGGGTCGACTTTCCCTCATCCAGAGTACCATTTTTGGTATAGTGGGCTTTTGGGCCTTCTGCATCACTATTCCTAAGAACGTTATCAAAAGAGTCATCAAATGCCTCCGTTCGTTCCTATGGTCAGGCGAGGCCGACACTAACATCACTCCTCATGTGGCTTGGAGTGCAAATCACGAACACCAAGAAAAATGGTGGCCTCGGGCTCAAGGACATCCACAAATGGAATATGTGCTTCATGCTCAAGACCATCTCAGCCATCACCCACGACTCAGTGCGTCTTTGGATTCAATGGATCCATAAGCTCTTACTGCCCGACCGTAGCAGCATCTGGACGACTAATGCTAAAGGTAATGATCCCTGGACCTGGAAAGCTATACTTCATGCCAGGGATTGGTGGACCGAGCAATGTGGGTCTTCCAATGATGCCATTTCTCTCTTCAGCTCCAACTCTACTCGCCCTAGGGTCAGCTCATTATATAATGATGTCTCCATCCCTTCCCAGCCCTTTTACTGGTACAACCTCTGTTGGAAAGCCTGGTCTATCCCCAAAGTCAAATTTATCTTGTGGATAACCCTCAAAGGTAGACTTAAAACATGTGATAAGCTCCAATCATGGGGCATATGTCTTACTAACAGATGCTGGCTCTGTGAGCGTGCTCAAGAGACAAGCAACCACCTTTTTTTTCATTGCAGGTACTCTAACAGGGTTTGGTGGGCTATCTGTGATTGGCTGGGAATCCATACTAACCGGAAAAGTCTTCGCAGCTGCTCATCCTAGATCAACCGCTATTGCAAGAGGCACCGACCGACTGACTTAGTGAAAAGAGCCGCTGTCGCCAATGTTGTCTACCATATATGGATAGAAAGATGCAAGCGAGTCATGGTCACCCAAACCAGAGACCTCCCTCTCATTATCTCTGCCATCAAAGCTATCATTAAAGCTAGCATTTGGACAAAGATGAAAAGTTCTAACGCAAACTTTGATTGGCTTGATAGGGTTCTCTGGAGCGATATGTATGGGCAGAATTTGTGTACATCATGGTGTATTGTATTTTGATTTTTGGGCAGGGTATTTTCTTTGTCAGCTCTATTCTGTTTTGTTCACTGCTATGTAGGCTTTTATATATGTCCACCATTCCCTCAGCTGTGATGCCCATCTTTAATGGTATGATATATACAACTTCTATGTATCTAATGCTACCCTAACTTTTACCCGTATATATACATCATCTTATTCAAAAAAAAAAGAAAAGAATTTGCCTCAACAAATATTGATAGACTACCTACAAAAGTACATACAGCATAAGTAAGATAAAAAAAAAGGGGGATACTAATAATTAATTAGTTAAAGAAACCCGATGCGAAGTTTGTAAGAAAAAATGGTAAGGAAGTACAAGAAAGTAAGGAGTAATTGAATAGAAGGGGAGGTTTTGTTGTATGTGGAGTCAAAGCGGTAGACGTTTCACACAGCACCACACATCATATATTACGAGTTACACATACACACCCACCAACGCCCCATAACAATAACTGCGCCAACGAAGAGGGCAGAGAGACAGAGACATGTAGTACAGAAAGAGAAATTCAAACAACAAAAATATATATAATAATGTCTCTCTATCTGTGCTGTGCTGTGTGTGCATGTTGGAAGGGTGCAATTACACCTCTCTCAGTCTTCCCACCATCCTCCCCAAGCCCACCATTAAATGCTATGCTGTTGCATCCTCTCAATACCCATCCGCAGTTACTCCTCACATATACTATATGCCGTATTACCCTTTTTCTCTGTCTTCCATAACTCCTCTCTTCTTTCCTGCCTTGTTCCATTCATTAAAGCCCTTTCTAGCTCTTCCTCTTTCTCCTTTAATTTGCTCTTCAACCAACTTCTTCAACCCTTTTTCTTTTCACTTTCTTCTCACTCTAGCTCATCGATCGCTCGCTGCAGTTTCTATGAAGTCAAAATGGATTCTGCATCCGAGATAGTTTATATTTCTCAAACAGAAGATCACCGCGCGCGGCTAGCTAATTAGTTACTGGCCGGCCGCTTATCCGGTGGGGAAAACCAGGCCATTAGCAGTAGTAGTAGTAATACTACTACTTTGCTCTCCTACCTTGCGAAAAACCCAGATCGATCCACCGACCGATCGATCACGCTGCGTATACCTAGCTATCTACTACTTCTCACTGGGTCGGGTCAATTCTCTACTCCTCTTGCAAGCTGTTGCAAGCTGCTGTGAAGACTGTAAAACTTGTAAGTCATCCAAACCTTCATATATAGCAGCAGCTTCTCCCTTTTGGAATTCTGTTTCTAAACAAAACCCTAAAAAAGAAATCGGCGGGCGTAGAGCAACGATGGGGATCTAACTTCTAAGAGAGGAAAGGACATGAGCCGTTTAATGAACCATCGATTCGGGAGATGACGCGTTTATCTTGACTTATCTCCTTTTTAGTTTGAAATTTTCTTCAGTCACCAATCCCTAGGTTTTTACACAGTCACACCAGTACTCTACTCATCCAAACTAGCGCGCACTGGGCTCTGACAATTTTGCAAGTCAATGGTCTTACTTAAGTGTTAGTAATAAACTATACTACATACATATATACTTTTCGGTGAAGGAAAAGCTTATCTTTAATCCTAATTAATAATAATATTCCATACTTTTTTTTCATTTTTTAACCTCTAAAAGCGAACATGTGTCTTCCTCTGACGTCACATTTCCTATGCTGTTCTACAGATAAGATCTAACTAACATCTTCACTTTATACTGATACGCACATCTGTCTGTTCTCTTCTTCATCCACACAAAAATTGGTTAGATTACGACATTCTATCTCTTTCACAAACACGACACGAGCTTCCATCCAAACTGTTTGGTCATGCATGCTGGCTGCTTAGTTGGTTGTATCAATCTTCATCATAAAAAGCTGATAGAAACTCCATCATCCCTCGCAAGGATTTGTCTGTCACTGTTTTTTCTTATGAATTTGGGGCTATAATTGAGGGGAGAGAATGTTAGGTTAGAACAACCCTTTTTAACAAGGTAGACAATTCTATGAATATACATAAAAAAAGAAAGAAAGAAAACTTATTTAATTAGATAAGAAAAGAAATTAGGTTTTACATCGAATAGTCTGGAACAATTGACGGTGTTTATGATAGGGTTTACGAACTAGTAGCTGAGCGAAACAAAAAACAAAGTCTCCTTATTCTTCCGGTAACTTGCTCGCTGAGCTGGATTTTAATCGTCATTCGAAAAAGTATGTTGTAGTAGTATATTCCTCAAACAACGGCCAAGATTTCAGTCGATTAAGTTGCTAAGTAAATTAATACTAGTATAGTAGTTGTATTGTATAGTATATACCCTATTGATTCTATCTATCTAGCATAGCTAAAGAGATCTCTCCTCTACTCTACGTCCTCCACCTTTCCCGTTTCAAAAAAGGGCTTTTAGATAGTAGTAGTATGCTATAATAATATGCCCTACCAACACCTACTTTCTGGTAGTGGGTCATTGAAGAAAATTACCCTTTCAAAAATTAGGTCGTGTTCTCGTCCTCTTCCTCTTGTTTGTTTTGTGTAAAACTACAGTCCCCTCGTACTGACGCGTTTTTACATCTATTCTCATATCCTTGTTGTGTGTTAAGTTTAGCTGACACAGAAAAAAGCGGAACATCAGGAAAGACACCATAATTTTGGCAACCTAGGCAGGGAGGCACGTGGGTGGTTTTGAGTCACTAGCTAGGAGACGAAGATCCAAACAAACATGTTTCAACCTAACATCTTTGAAGCTCACCAGCATCTGCTTGACATGGCGGCAGCTACATCAGGTGGTCACAAGATTCCCGGGGATAGTGATTTGGGAAAGATGAGAATGGAGGATGAATTTGAGAGTAGTAGGTCAGCAACTGATAACTTAGATGTCCTTTCTGGTGATGATCAAACGGACCCTAATCAACGCCCCAAGAAGAAGCGTTACCACCGTCACACCCAGCATCAGATCCAAGAGATGGAATCGTAAGTCTTTTTTTTTGGTTCCTATCTTGTATATAGTTGGAGGTTAATTTAATTACATCTTAATTAAGTAGTTCATTTTATGGGATTTTGTTATTTGATGTTCGGTTTAAACCTGCAGGTTTTTTAAGGAATGCCCACACCCAGATGATAAACAAAGGAAGGAGTTAAGCAGAAGGTTAGGGTTAGAGCCTCTTCAAATCAAGTTTTGGTTTCAGAACAAGCGGACTCAAATGAAGGTAACCAACCCTAGCAAGCTAATTAAGCGTATCCTCTACGTATATTTCCGACCCTTGTTTGCACGCGTGCGGTATATATGATAGATAATTGATTATATACTATATAGGCTCACCACGAGAGGTCAGAGAACCAGCAATTAAGGTCTGAGAACGATAAGCTCCGAGCCGACAACATACGGTTTAAAGAAGCTCTAAGCAATGCTTCATGCCCTAATTGTGGTGGCCCGGCTGCTCTTGGAGAGATGTCATTTGATGAGCAACAGTTGAGGATTGAAAATGCTAGGTTAAGAGAAGAGGTACGCATGCGCCTAACTATACGATTGACTATACATAAACTTTATAGAGCATCTTCTAAATTATTATGTTGAAAACAAAAAAAAAAACAGATTGACAGGATATCAGGAATTGCGGCAAAGTACGTTGGAAAACCTTTATCATCATACCCACATGGCCTCTCACCTAATATGCCACCAAGGTCCTTAGATCTCGGGATGGGAAGTTTCGCACCCCAAATGGGGATGGCGGGAGGTGACATGTATGGTGGGGGCGGAGTAGGGGTAGGGGTAGGAGTAGGTGACCTTCTTCGTTCAATTTCGGGTCCATCAGAAGCTGACAAACCTGTGATAATTGAGCTAGCTGTTGCGGCAATGGAAGAGCTGATAAGGATGGCTCAAGCTGGTGAGCCGCTTTGGTTGCCAAGCCATGATAACTCTACCGAGATGCTTAATCAAGAGGATTATTTTAGAACATTTCCAAGAGGGATTGGACCTACTCCTCATGGGTTGAAATCGGAAGCGTCTCGTGATCAAGCTGTTGTGATTATGAACCATATGAACCTTGTGGAAATTTTAATGGATGTGGTGAGAGCGTTGGCTAGCCTAGCTCTTTTGCATTTTTTAATTACTTTTTATTTTTTTTTAAAAAATTCCTTGTTGATTTGTTTCGTCTAAAGTTTATAGTGTTTTTGTTGACTCAGAACCAATGGGCAAGTGTTTTCTCTGGCATTGTGTCACGAGCAATGACACACGACGTTCTATCAACCGGTGTTGCTGGGAACTACAACGGAGCCTTGCAAGTGGTACAACATTTTCATCCTATAAAAGAAAATTTTAATTGATATATAATCTATTGTCAATTTATCTGATGAACCATTCTTGTTTTCTTTTGGGAAACTACGTACGTACAATAAAGATGACAGCTGAATTCCAAGTCCCTTCACCACTAGTCCCGGCCCGAGAAAACTACTTTGTTCGGTACTGCAAACAGCATGCGGACGGGACATGGGCAGTGGTTGATGTTTCATTGGACAATCTACATCCAAGCTCTATTCTTAGATCTCGAAGAAGGCCATCTGGTTGCCTCATTCAGGAGCTACCCAATGGTTACTCCAAGGTCATATGGGTTGAACATGTTGAAGTTGATGATAGAGAAGTACATAGCATATACCGAGCCCTAGTAAGTTCGGGTCTTGGATTTGGAGCTAAACGTTGGGTTGCTACTCTCGAACGTCAATGTGAGAGACTTGCAAGCGCAATGGCTAACAATATCCCATCTGGGGATGGTGGAGGTAAATCATCATCAATTCATTTTTTATTTTTTTAGCATCCCATGTCCCAGCTAATCCCTAATATAATTAGCTAGGATTAACTTGCTATATACATTCAGTTATAACCAGCCCAGAGGGAAGGAAGAGCATGCTCAAACTTGCTGAGAGAATGGTCATAAGCTTCTGCTCAGGTGTTGGCGCTTCCACAGCCCATACATGGACTACCCTATCTGGAAGCACCGCTGATGACGTCAGGGTGATGACAAGAAAAAGCATGGATGATCCTGGTCGACCTCCCGGTATCGTCCTCAGTGCTGCCACTTCATTCTGGTTACCTGTACCTCCCAAGAGAGTTTTCGATTTCCTCAGAGACGAGAAATCCAGAAGCGAGTGGGATATTCTTTCAAACGGTGGTATGGTTCAAGAAATGGCACACATTGCTAATGGCAGAGACCCCGGCAATTGCGTCTCTCTTCTCAAAGTCAATGTACGTAACCCTAATTCACCATCTTCCTTCACATTAACGTACGGTACAGCTGGTTATTTATACTAAAAACCCTAACTCTTAAACAGAGCACAAACTCAAGCCAAAGCAACATGCTCATACTCCAAGAGAGTTGTACTGACCCAACAGGCTCATACGTCATCTACGCTCCGGTCGATATTGGAGCGATGAATGTTGTGTTAAGTGGAGGTGATCCAGATTACGTGGCGCTTCTTCCTTCCGGTTTTGCTATCCTACATGATGGACCTCCTCAGATGGGTAGTGGAGGACAAAATGATGGGATTATGGATGTTGGGACTGGTGATGGTTCACTCTTGACTGTTGCTTTTCAGATTCTAGTGGATTCTGTACCTACCGCTAAGCTTTCGCTTGGATCTGTTGCGACGGTTAATAGTTTAATCAAGTGCACTGTTGAGAGGATTAAAGGTGCAGTTATTAACTGTGACCCGTCTACTGCCGGTTGAGTCTCGTCTCATGGTTTGGTAGTCTCATGCCACCCTTAATTAGGTATGGAATTAAAATAATGACGTATTTCATTTCTTTATTTGGATTGATCTGATTAGTAGTAGTATTCACGGCTTTGTATCTTAGTGATTTTGCAGGGAGGCAGATAGGCCATAGGGCCAACTGGCCAAGGAATTCGTGGGAGTTTTGTTTTGTGTTTTTCGTTTCTCTGTCTGTCCATTTTGGGATGTGATTTTGGTTGAAATGCATGATTGGGCCTGGAAGAAGTCAAGAACGCACCTGGTTGCCACATCTTTTTGCTAAGTCAATGAATGGTGGTCGTGTAGCAACAATATTGGAGATCAAGCTGATCAGTGAAGAGTGGAAACCCTTGTGTAGCTGCAGCAATTCCTTCGCTTGACATGAAAAAAAAGCGTAATTGGGTTCGGGTATTGACTTTGCCCAGGTTCTATATATATAGAGACAAATGATGATGATCTAGAAGAAGCTAGAGACAGTTAGGAAGGGTGAACCTAGGTATCAGAAAACATGCATTCGTTTTCTGTCATCAAGACTTGTTATCGATTTAAGCTAAGCTAAGCTAAGTAGGATTATATATATTTGTCTTTTTTTTTCTAATTTGTTTGTTAGATTTTGGGTAAACATTGAATAGTCCGAAGAACCCAATGCTAATTAGGACCGTTCTTTTTCCCCCTTTTTTTATGGGTATTATTCTTAACTGTCTCTACATGTCATATCTTTCTTGTGTTTGTATGGAGTTAGAAACTGTTCATCTTCATGTCCACAACAAATTAGCGGATAATGAATTTCAATATCCTTGGATTTATAGCTTTTCTTTTTGTCATAAGACTAGCTACTTCACCATAACATGCATAACCATAAGATTGTATTTGACATCAAGTTCATCATATAATCTGTTATTTCGAGGAAGTTGACGGTTTTCTCCATGGATCATGATTGGTGGAACAATCATTTTTTTTTTTTCAGAAATAAAACACATTAAACTAAACAAGAGAGATTACTAAGTCTAATGACTAAAGAGAAAGACTATAAAATCATTATAGTACTAGTAGAAAAAAGTCTATTTCGACCGTTCAAAAGGGCTTATTTCAGCGGCACTACCACCGAAAAGAAGACCGCCAAAATAGATGTGAGGGCTAATTTCGGTGGTTGTCTCACGAATAGCCGAAATAGACACTCGCCGAAATCATGAATTTAGGTGACCCTGACCATTTGGGTCTGATAAATCCCGAGAGTCAACCGACCTATATGGGTGAGACTTATTGATCGGACTCTCTATTTTGGCGGTTCGTAGATAAGAACTGCCAAAATAGGTCTATTTTGTTTTCAAATAGACAACCTATTTCTACGGTTCTTAGCTAGGAACCGTCAAAATAAACTGTTTTTTATTTTTTGTTCATTCCAGCTTATAAATGCACTAAAATACACCACAACATCAAGCAAACCTGTATATTAATTCAACAATGCTGTCACCACAGTGGGGCGTGATAGGATCGGAGTGCTGACCGAGTAGGTCTGAGGTGTTAGTCTCAGACCAACCCTGCTTGGAGAACAAGTATTTGCAGAAGATAATGACGCGGAAGCTTTTGTTAAACTTAACAAGATAGGATTCTGCTTGTATTGAAATTCAATGTGAATTACAACCTAGCTTCCTATCTTGGGATTAGACAGAAGTATTCTGTCTCATCCAACACTCGCTCTACTCTCGGCTTAGATCAATGCATAACAAGGAGTAAAGGGGAGTGTTCTATGTGTGCTCTCTAGGTAATAAATACCTAAGCTAATTGACTGAATCTCACTAATATCTCCCGAAATACTTTCTCTCCCAAACAATCCTTTTCTCTCTCTCTAAAGCTTAGTCTCGGATGCATAATTAATCTAATTACAGATCTTTGCTTATATACAACTTAAAGGCATCCTAAAATCTCGGAAGTGATATCATGGAGCAACGTCTTGAATTAGGTGCGCAAGAATCGGAGGCACTTGCTGAAGCACGATCTCCATAGCACTTGTCATCCACGTCTCCGTGAAAGTCAGAGTCGACTGGTTCTAAGTTCGCGCCATAGGTTGATCAGGAGTGGGTGCAGAGCTACTTGTGCTGGAAGAACTTGAGGGCTAGTGGTTCTGCAGTGCGACTCTGACTGAGGAGGCTATCATCTGTAAAACCTAGTCTTTAACAAAATTCCCCCTTTTTGCTGATGATGGCAAACTCAGTGTATCCAGTGTGAACTTTAGTGGTCTCAACGATTGTACCTGAAAAGAACAAGGCAGAGCAACTATCTTGGGAGAACAACTTACTGTTTGTTCCCCCTTAAGCAAATATTCCCCCTCAAGATAATGCAGTTAAATAAAAGCTGATAAAAGTAGAATACGTTACTACTTCATAATTTACTTAACAGGGAATATAAAACCAAATCCAAAGCATAGTGAAATACCCCAAACTAATAAAACATTGATTAAACATCTAATCAAATTAATTAAGGCCTAAACATGCCTTAAAAGTCAATTGAGAACAACAATGGTCAACACAAAGCAAGAATTGCACCCTTTGACCGTTTAGGGTAAATACATACCCAAATGAACTTCTTAGGACCTAAAATTTTGTCCTAAAAATATTAACACATAAAGGAAAGTGTTAAGATTATTGGACAACACTCCAACACAAAGAACATGCAGTTACATGCTTAAAAGTCACTTATGGCAAAAATGTGCTCTAAGAAACCTTAAAGGTCTTATGACCTCCATTTGATATAAAATTGGATTCCTAAGTTCAATTATCATGTAAGGAATGTAAGAAACCATTCTCAAAGAAAACCAAGCTCAGAAACACCTTGAGACACAAAATGTGCACTAAAACACCTTAAAACACTTTTTTGTGTATGAGCTCTAAGATATTGACTTTTTGTCACTTTAAAGACTAGATTACATTCTTTATAACATTAATGTGACATGATAGACTATATTATAAAGTCTAAATCAAAGTTTAAAAATAAAATCAAAATGGGTGATTTTGGGTGAATAGTACCCAAAATAACATTTGATTACTTAACTTAAACCATGGTCAAATGTCATCCCTTGACCAAGCCACCCATTGCCGCCTCTTTAGGCTGTTATACTCATCCGTTATCCAACAACAAATATCTACTAATTGTAAGAGTGGCTGATTAGTTTCTAAACTAGCTTTTGTCTATCTGTACTAGCGCGTGTATGCCTAAGTGTTCTAGGTGTATATATACATGTGTCCTGTTCATTAGTTAGTTAACGATTGAAATGAGAATGAACTGATCCATTGTTTCTTCATGCTCTCTGTTCTGTCATTTGCAATCTCATTCTTTACTTTGGTATCAGAGCAAAGCTCTAGATCCAGCTAAAATCAAGAAAGTTCCTCTGTCGATCTAATGGCACTCCAAGACTGCAAGTTGTCGTCCTCAAATCTACACCAATTGGTTGGAATTTCGACCATTAAGCTTCTTGGTGAGAAGAATTACCTCAGCTGGCATACACAGATGATGAATCTGTTTGAATCCACCGGAGTTGTCGAGCTAATCAAGGAGGAAGAGATACCGAAAAAGAAAATCTTGAGCGAAGCTTCCGAAGTCGATAATCCAGACTTCAAGAAGTGGAAGGAAGTTGATGCGCTGGTCCGCACCTGGATTATTGCAACGCTGTCTGAAGAGTGCATCGCTCTGACGATTGGATGCAATACTGCTAAGAGTATTTGGGAAGAATTGCGAAACGAATTTCTCCAGTCAACTAAAGACCGTGAGTTCCAGTTAAAGAATCGCCTGAGATCTCTGAAGCTTGGAGATACTCAATCGGTGAAGGAATTTGTCAAAGATTTTAAACTGGTGTGTGACAATCTGGCTGCGATCGGGAAGCCAGTTTCGGATGAAGACAAGGTCGTTCAACTCGCTCAAGGCTGTGGTTCCCGATTTAGTGTTCTCCGATCAATCATGCTTAGTAAGGCTCCCTATCCTACTCTGAAACAATTCATAACTGCGCTGGAAGACTATGATGCAAGAGAAGGAGAGAGTAAAGAGGAAAAGCAAGAAAATGTGCTAACAAATGCTGCGTTTACTGTTGATACTTCAACTGGCAACACTGAGAATTTTGGTTATGCTAGAGGAAAGAGGAAGACGATATAATTCAGGAAAGGGAAGATATCACAATCTCAACAATCATACTCCAGAACAACCTCATAACCAGAAGCATGTCTATAGTCCAGCCAGATATGCGGTTAGGACAAACCACACTGTATTACCTGTTTTTACCGCTGAGATCACTCGTATCAGCCTTATAATCCAAGCCAGTCCACAAATCCTCCAAATTCTGAGCTTAATTCCCAATCTGGAAACACAACACCCCAAGCCTTGACAACTGTGTCGTACAATCCTGCAGAAGAATCATACTATAGGATTTTGGAGCAACAGCTCATATGGTAACAAACACAGGTATGGTCTCCTCACTTCGACCTTATAAAGGAACAGAAAGTGTTTTTGTTGGAAATGGTAGTGAACTACCAATTGAGTACACTGGGAAAGCAGTAATCCAAGGCACTAAGAAAGATTTAGTTCTGAAGGATGTTTTGGTTGTTCCTGAGTTAAAGAGGAATCTGCTCTCTGTTAGTAAACTAACAAAGGACAATTCTTGCATTGTTGAGTTTAATGATTCTTGCTTTGTTGTCAAGGACCGTGTGACAGGACAGACATTAGCAAAGGGCAGTAAAGTTGGAGATCTGTACAGTCTGCGGAATTCAATGTTTGAAGCTCTGCAGGCTGTCAAGAAAGGAAAAGGTACAGATGACATTTGGCATCGTCGACTTGGCCATCCAAGTCTGAAGATTTTGCAGTTTCTTAATACTAGAGATCATATTGATATTACTAGTTGGAATAAACCACCTACGGTGTGTAATAGTTGTCAACTGAGCAAAAGCTGTAAATTGCCATTTGCAACAATTGAAAATAGGGCATCTGTTGTGTTGGAAAAGATACATTGTGATTTGTGGGGACCTGCCCCAGTAGCTTCAAGTCAGAATATGAAATACTATGTCATTTTTGTAGATGATTTTTCAAGATTCACATGGTTCTATGCTATCAAAAAGAAGTCTGATTTCTTTGAAGTATTCTCTCAGTTTCAAAAGATGGTGGAGCTCCATCTTAGTAAAAGAATAAAATTCTTTAGGTGTGATGGAGGAGGAGAGTTTGTTAGTAATAAGTTCACCAGTCTACTGCAGCAGAGTGGCATTGTTCAACAACTGTCCTGTCCACATACTCCTGAGCAGAATGGAGTAGCAGAAAGGAAGCATCGTCATATAGTAGAGACTGGTCTAGCTTTGCTTCTCCAGGGAGGATTACCAACCAAATTCTGGACTGAAGCATTTATGACTGCAGTGTTTCTTATTAATCGACTACCAGCTGCTCCACTTGATTTTCAAATTCCTTTCACAAAGGTTTTTCACAAGGAACCTGACTACAGCAGTCTCAAAATCTTTGGGTGCAAATGTTATCCTCTTCTGCGTTACCAAAGCAAACATAAGCTAGAACCCCGGTCTCTTCCTTGCGTTTTCATAGGTTATAGCAATCTTCACAAGGGTTACAGATGCTATAATATTGCCTCCAAGAAGATCTTTATCTCACGACATGTTGTATTTGATGAAACGAGCTTTCCTTATGAAGAAACTTCCACATTACATTCACCTTCTGTCTCAAGTTCTAACACAGATCAGCAACTGTGTGTCACTACATTCAAGCTGTTTCTGGAAGAACAACCTGAATTTCTCAGTGAAGATCAGTCTCCAACTGATAGTGCCAAATTGACCAATCTTCATCCTAGCATCACAAATCTTAACCAACTGACCCTACAGGAGTCCACACCTGAACCAACTCAAAATCACCAACTTAATCCGAATATACCTGAACCTGAACTACATACACCAGACACACCTGAATCAGAACCAGAATCCGCTGAAAATTCTCAGACTGAACCTCAATCCAGTGAATCCCAAACTTTAAGTGAAAATCCATCTACAGAACCCCAAACTACAGAGTCAATTCCTAACATCACGATTCCAAATCTGCCCACTCCTGCTATACCCATCACTGGTATTACCATCGAATTACCCAGTCTTCCCTCAAGCCAACCAGCTCAAATCTCAAACACTCATTCCATGGTTACCAGGTCTAAAGGTCGAACTGCCCTAAATAGTGTGGAAGACACCGAAGTCGAACCTAGAACAGCAAAAGAAGCACTCAAACAGTCAAAATGGGTGAGTGCTATGCGAGAGGAAATGGATGCTCTCAAGCAAAATAACACCTGGACTTTGGTACCCAGACAACCTCATATGAATGTCGTGGGAAACAAATGGGTTTTCAGAATCAAAAGAAATCCAGATGGATCTGTCGAGCGCTATAAAGCGCGCCTGGTGGCAAAAGGATTCCATCAATTGGAAGGTATTGATTTCACCGAAACTTTTAGTCCCGTTGTTAAAAATGCAACTATACGTATTGTGTTATCTATTGCTGTAACTAAGCGATGGGAGATTAGGCAATTGGATGTCAAAAACGCATTTTTGCATGGCGAATTGAAAGAACTTGTATATATGGAGCAACCGCAAGGTTTTGTAGAAACTGGTGATTTAGTATGTAGATTGCAGAAATCTCTGTATGGGTTGAAGCAATCTCCCCGTGCTTGGTTTCAAAAACTAAGTACATTGCTGATGCAGATCGGGTTCAAATGTAGTAGGGCTGACACTACTCTCTTTTACTGGCATACTGGACAAGGAATTGTTCTACTTCTGGTGTACGTTGATGATATTATCATCACAGGAAGCTCTACTACTCTTGTGCAAAGTGTGATTGCAGAACTAAGTCGGGGATGTGCCTTGAAAGATTTAGGAAAACTGCGGTATTTTTTGGGTATTGAAGCTGCGTTTACATCAGATGGGTTGTTTCTTAATCAAGCCAAGTACATTCGAGACTTACTTCACAGAGCAGGTTTGAATACAGCCAAAACTGCAAGAACTCCTCTTAATACCAAGTTAGACCTTCATGATTTAGAGTCTGAATTTGTTGATCCCACAAACTACAGAAGTCTCGCTGGAGCCTTGCAATACATTACCCTCACAAGACCCGACATTGCCCATGCTGTTAGCCTTGTCTGTCCGTTCATGAATGAACCCAGGGAGATCCATTTGCAAGCGTTAAAACGCATTCTGAGATATTTATCAGGAACATTACATTTTGGAATGTATTTCTCTGTTCAAAGTTCTTTGAATCTTGCAGCTTATTCAGATGCAGACTGGGCTGGCTGCACTCTTACTCGTCGATCAACAACAGGTTTCTGTCTGTTTCTGGGTTCCAACTGCATTTCATGGACTTCCAAGAAGCAACCCACAGTGTCTCGCTCAAGTACGGAAGCCGAATATCGTGCTATGGCTTCTGCTACATCTGAGATCACTTGGATTGGGTACTTGCTGGATGAGATTGGCATTCCTTTAGATACTACACCAGTTCTATTCTGTGACAATCAGAGTGCCTTGCATCTAGCTGCAAATCCAGTGCTACATGCTCGTACGAAGCATATTGAGTTGGATTATCACTTTATTCGGGAAAAAGTTATCAACAATCAACTCCAGACCAGATACATTTCTTCTGCTCGCCAACCTGCTGATATCTTAACAAAGAGCCCGCCTTTTAACACATTTACATATCATAGAACCAAGCTGGGCATTCGTTGCACTCCAGCTCAGCTTGCGGGAGGATGTAAGAGTGGCTGATTAGTTTCTAAACTAGCTTTTGTCTATCTGTACTGCCACGTGTATGCCTAAGTGTTCTAGGTGTATATATACATGTGTCCTGTTCATTAGTTAGTTAACGATTGAAATGAGAATGAACTGATCCATTGTTTCTTCTTGCTCTCTCTCGCACTTCTCTCTGTTCTATCATTTGCAATCTCGTTCTTTACACTAATGAGTCATCTAAGTCTATTCAATAAAGTAACCAAACTTTACCTTATAAGTTTAATTCTTTCTCTTTCCTTTCATTACCTCATTCCCGGCCGTGAGAAACTGCCTCCATTCTCTCATTTGCTCCTCCTTGACCGTAGGAACACACCAAACTCAGAGGAGAACACCAATTGATCTAGGTAAGCTTACTAAGCCATTTTATGTTCATTCTCTTCACTTTTCTTTCCTCTTTCCATGGAGCTAAACATCAGCCATTTCCATCCATGAATCTAGTGTGTTTTGGAGGTTATAAGGAGGGTGATTCTTGGCTGTAACAAGGGAAGAAGGAGGGAAGTTCTAATATTGATCTTTTAAGGTAAAAATGTGCTTTAAGCACATATCTCTTCATTCTCTTCATTACCGGTTGTAAACCTTGGTTCCTTAGGCTTATTATCTTCTTCTTTACATGCTTATTCAGTTGGTATATCAAGAGCTTCAAGGAATATCCAAATCCATGCCAAAAACACCATTTTTGGCATCTTAATCAAGGTGAAAATTAGCCATCTTCTAATCTGAGTTGTACCGGTTTTAAACCTTGTTTTAGTAGCTCTTTTGATGCTATTTTTATTCTGTAAATTTAGGCCGAAGAACAGCCTTGGTTGCCCTTGTATTCTAAGGTAAATTTAACCTTGAAATAATACATTAAAACAGTTCTTATGGTTAGCTCTTGCTTGGAGACTAATCATGCCTTAATTGCTGTTTGAAAACATGTAAATGAAGCTGTGGAAAAATTATCCCAAGCTTGCCGTGGCCAAACAAGGCCTTATCTTGGCTAAAATAAGGTATAAATCACTTAAACCTTCACTTGGTATATTAATATGTGTTTAAACATATGTATATAAAATTGCCGTGAGTGAATAAGGTATAAAAGGTCATATTTTGACCTTAGGTGATTAAGGAATGAGTTAGTAAATTTATATAAGTAATTAATTAACATAATTGTCAAATTTAAGACATTATGTGGAAAATTGGTAAATATGGAGAACTTATGGGAGAGGCCGAGAGTTTAAGGCATTTTTGAGCATTTATGTCTAATTTATTTTATAAGCTAATGTTTGTAATAAGGCCATGTACTTTAGGCCATTTATTTATGTATATTAAGTTTCAATTAGATTTTAGGTAGAAAATATATATTACCGTAGTGAATTAGGGGTTAAACCATAATTAAATTAAATTTGGGGGCTATATAATAATAAAGCCGAAAATTAGGCGTTAAAAGGATTTAAAATAAAAATGATAAGATTTAATAAAGTTTTGGGGTTAAATGGTAATTTCTGGAAAATATGGGTACAAACCGTAAATAATGAGAATTGATGGTCAAGGCAATATTAAGGAGGTCAACCTTGACCATATGGTAGGTTTTGACCAAATTAGATAAGTTAAATAATTTATTATAGGTTATATAATAAGTTATGTATTTAATTGTAACATTTTTATAACATATGGGGTATATATGTTACTACCGAAACTTAAGGGTGTAAAATGGTATTATAAACACCCATGGGCTATTAGGAATTTTTAGGAATTTATTGGGTTGATTTTGGAATTAAAATAAACTATATATGTATAATATATAGTTATTATGTCATTGTTACACTTTGGATAAATATATGTGGTCAAATTGTAAATTTGGAAAGTTAAAGGGGCTGGGAACTAAATTTAAAACAGACATGGTCTGTTCGGTTATTTTAATTAAAATAACTATAGGTTATACCATTTTATAAGTTAAAAATGTTATATTATATGGTATATATAACATGGTATAAATAATGGGGTGATTTTGTAATAAACATAAAGATATGGAAGTTAATGAAATTAAAGTATAGGTATGTGCCTATGCGGCATTAAAAATAGTTTTGTATAAAAACTATAGGTTATAAGTTAAAAGAAATAAAAATATCATATTATATGATATTAGTACATGGTATAACATTACATAATGTTATGGGGTTAAAATGAAATTAAAGGAAAGTATAGTGCTGTACCGAATTATTAAGGTTGGAAAATGAATTTTAGACTATGGTCTACAATGTTATAAATGTTATAACAATTATATGGTATTAATGGGATTTAGATGGAATTAATATAAGTAAGGGTATTCACATCAAATAATGTGAGAAACTATAAATAATAAGATTTATAAACTAAGGTATATATTGAATAAACCTTAGGGGTTGTATATATACAACATAAAATGTTACATAATATTAGGATAAGGATCTTAATATAAGTTGTATAATATAATACAATTAATGGGAATGATCATCTCATATAAGATGATAAAAATGTAACATATAATATAAGAGTTTTACAACTCATGAAACTTACCTATATTGGTAAATATATACATATGCGAGAATAATGTATATAAGGATAGATATATATTATGGTTGGAAACCATATAATATAATGGTGGAGGTTACTACATGAATATAGTTTACAAACTATAAGTTATAAGTTTTTGAATTCAAATGTAGTTTACTAAAAGATTAATGGATTATAATACAAAGTATTATAAGGATGGTGGGAAAAATAATACAATATAATAAAATGATGCATGCATACATGCAACTATAGGTTATATACCTAAGTTCAATAATGGACAAGATTACAGATTTATAATGAATTAAACTCAACAGTCGAAATATTACGACCCACGAGTTTAAGTAACAAGCCTACTGGTTTAGAGGAACCCGTAACAATTAACTGTAGAAATCCGGGGATGAACTGTCGGGATTACTTGTTATTCGGAAATACCGGATTTAGTTAGTCATGGAGACTGACTTATGGTTATATTATAGTTTAGACCACCTGTCAGACGTGCGTGCTCGAGAAGCTTAGTGGACTACAATGCGCATCCTAGGTCTGAGGTGTACAGTATGTAAAGGGGTTTGATCCGGGTTGTCCTGAGGAATTCCTTGGGCTCGGATTTGGTTGATATAACTTGTGTGTTATGTGTGTGGATACGTGTATGTGATTATGTGTGTTACTGCATTAATTATTTATGCACGAGCGTCCTACGGGACTAACACTACGTCGACTATAGATCGACTTATATAAACATACATATGCGTTTAATGTGATGACATGTAGGTTACTTAATATAATACCCTTAGTATTAATATTAAGTATATGGTAACCTAAGTAAAACACTTAGGTACGAGTCACGACATTGTCGGTCTCTAGAGCATGGATCTCGAACATGAATATAACCTAGATTACTTCTAGGTATGCGTGAGACCCATTGGGCAGCTAATTAATAAATTGTATTCTCCATAAGACAAAGAGTTTATCATAAACATTATGAGAGAGTTGGTATGAGTTGAGGGGAGGAATCCCGGTAGTTTATGAACTACTTGGTTGCGCATTTGTGATCACTGAGGGGTACCCGATTGGGTTCCGCTCTAGGTATTTATCCAACGAGCCCTATTTGGATCATGGGTCAGGTGGCAACGGCCTTTATATGGACGCCTTACGATGCAAAGTGAATAGTCGGGGGTCTCCAGACCTCTGGCGAAATGAGCACCTTTGTGTGTACGGGAGGACTATTGTCCATTGGTGAGGTTATTGGGTTGTCCCAACATGACGCCCAACTGGTAATTAATTAAACATGGTTTGGATGGATGGGGCCTTGAAGGCCAAATTAAATTAATTAAGGAAGACGTTCGCTACGGCGTTTATACAATACTATAATTCGATACGTTCGTTTATACAACTGTTATTTGTGATATGTAATGACTGTATTGATTGGATGGATGGTTATGTTTTTATGCATGTTTATTACAGTATTGATTATAACTGTAAAATGGTAAAGCATGAAACCAATCTAATAATAAGATGGTTAAAATGACTAAGTGACCAATAGGGTCCAGGCCCGGCATACTCAGCGTTTATCGCTGAGACTACACTCATTGTGCAGGTTGTTGATCATCGTCGAAGCCAAAGTGCGGGAACAGGGTAGTTAGGGTTTACTTTAATTACCGCACATGGAGTTTATTTGTATAACAATGTTAGACTGTGGATTGTATTATGGTACGGTTGTATATATTCGGATTGGGTAGACGCTCACTTGTCGACGGTTATGGTTTATGGAGTTAGTATGATGTATAGGAGTTATCTCGTTATCACAGGTTAAGTTGTGTTGTTATTGTTGGGTTGTTGGATTATAGTTCTACGTTGTTACTCGCATGGGGGGTAATGGCAGGTGACACCCGAGTGAGTATTGATGTGTTGCTTATTCTTCGCTGTAAGACTTTTATTTAGCTCGTAGAGATTTTACGTGTTTATGGAGGGGGTGTTACAAAAGTGGCATCAGAGCGGAGTACCGCTTTGATGACAAGATACTAGGTTAAGACAGTGAGCTTAGGATGTGGGAAATTACGGGAAACGTTTGTGAGGTATAAGACGACTCGTCTTAAAAAATATTGTGCTTAGTAACGCAAATTGCGTGATATATTAGCCTTAAAGGCAATTCAATACCCACTGGTTGTGTACGGTAAATTACCGAGTATTCATGTGACATACTGTACTATAGATGTCTGGAGGGACTAGAGGCCGTGGTGCCGGTAGAGGTGGAGGTGGTGACCCCGTGATTCCAGGAGTTGCAGAGACGATTGCTGCCGTTCTCGCACAGCTTGGTACTCAAATTGGAGGAACACCAGCCCACCCGCCACAGCCCAGGGAGACGAACTGGCTGAAGTTAGTTTCTGGGACCCGACCGCCTACTTATTCAGGGGAGCCAGACCCCGTAGCCTTAGAGCGTTTTATAGTAGAACATGAGAAGGCCTACGAAGCTTTGCAAGTACCTGCCGACAAGAGAGTCGTCATTGCTGCTTTCCATCTGAAGGATGCAGCCAGCACTTGGTGGAGGTTGGTCAAGGACCATCACCTGGCTACGCCCGACTTTTCGTGGGCTGCCTTTATGGAGTTGCTGATGGGGAAGTACTACCCGGCACATCTCAAGCAGAAGAAGCGCCGTGAGTTCGAGACACTCTCCCAGGGAGGTCTGGCCGTGGATGAGTACTACGCTTGATTCATTGGTCTGCTGGACTTCATCCCCGGAGTTGATTACTCAGAGACCGTGAAGGTCGAGAAGTTCCGGGGGGGTTGTTGTTTAGCTTCCGGATGGCGATGGGTGCTACCCTCTATACTACTATCCAGGTATAAACATGAAAGCCATAAATTCTTTACTTACTACATTACCGATGGACCTTGTGAGAACTTACCAATGAGATTCCAGGAGTGTTATGACGCTGCCTCGAGGACGGAGCTAATGCTCCAGACTCAGGAAGAGACTCTCGGGACAAAGAAGAGAAAGAACCCTGAGGGAGATTCTGAGGGTGGAGGAGCATCTCCAGGCGATAGCCAGAAGAAGGGAAAGTAAGGACTTATCCCATTCTAAATTACTTACTATATTAAACACCTTTATGAATGCTGACCTGAAACCTTAAACAAGAAATTCTTCTAGAAGAAAGGGCAGCAGGGTCACCAGGGAGCGAAGGGGAAAGAGCCCGTCCCTCTGTTGACCGGCCCAGCTATAGATGCTCAGCCTTTGAGATTTGCGCCTCCTAAGGGTGAGAACACCTTCCTCTTAAATTAAATTGTAACCTTAGCCTTTGTACCTACAACTATTAACTTAAACTAAATGCTACCATCAGGCACCGGACAGCCCCAACACCATTTCTATTGCAAGCGTTGTGGGAAGGATCATCCTGGGGTCGACTGCAACGGCCGCAAAGTTGAGTGCCGGTACTGCAAGAAAGAGGGCCACCAGGAGTTCGAGTGTTGGATGAACTCTGAGGGCCGTAACTACAGGCCACCAAAGAATACTCAGAAGACCTCAGTTGGAGGATCTGGAGTACCGCGAGGCGGTCATGAGGGCCAGACATCTACTGATGCTGGAGCCCAGAAAGGAAAAGGGGTCTATAGGGCATGAGTACCCTGAACTCCGAGAGACCGCTAGTGGAAGACTTTTGTTATTTGGATATGTATTTAGCTTTGGATTGTGAGAGAAATATGCTGTAAGTATGTGGGAATGTGTCAGTGACCGCTCGCCTTTTGTGTATGACTTTTGAGACTAGTTATGTGGACTCGATACCAGTAACCTTGGAACCTTGACGGATCAGATATATATGAACATAATGTTAATGCTTACATTATCATGTAGCTCATACTCAATGACGAAAGAGTCAATGAGACCGGTAATTACTGAACTAATGTTTCCACCTGCATGGCGCACTTGCTATTGCAAGCGCTATGACAATCAAACCACTGAAATTTCCATCTACCTTGCACACTTGCCACAACAAGTGCTGCAACTACCACTAAATTTTAATCTCCTATTAAATACCAAAATTTTCATATCAACTTTTCATACAAACCTTAAGATTAGAGATCTGTGGAACCTCGGAAGACCGTTAGTCCCACCACTACAACTGAAGGAATTATACAGCCACTGTAATTGTAAACCACACCAGTTTAATTGTTCGAGAATTTTCGGACATCGCTTATTAGCCGAATACGAGAAGCGTATACTAGCATTTAATGCTAATCACTAATAGTGATGAATGTTTAGTCCTTATGGACAAGCATAACCTTATGTGAAATAGAATACCCTTTGTAGATGCACCACCGTCAGTGAGGATGGTTGGGAAGTGAAGAGCCAAGTTGCTCAAGCTATTATGCAATCTGCAATATATCCAATTAAATGGATGAGGGAACGAATACGAACTATGGATGAGATGTGATCATGATTAAACAGGGAGAAAAGGAATATGTGTCGTACTCAATGAGATCGAAATAGGAGAACCAATTTTGCTAAATATAGCACAAATTTTACTTACACCATGCCACTAGGGCAATAGCACTTACAACAAGATAACCGATAACACGAACTAATAAACAACTAAAAGGACATCCATCAAAAGGGAGATTGACAACAGAATACTTCATAATAACCGTGTGACGGACATTACCAGTTTACTAAATGAGACATGGGACGACCGCACTCCGATAGGAGCATGTGGGCCCGACAGACTTATTTATGAGTTAGTCGGGTAAGTAGTAATGTATCAGTACGGTACCACATGTATGTAGACAAGTAGTGTTAGGAACACGAGAAGTAGTCAACTCCGTACTAAGGACAGTGATGCAGATTACCTCGAAGATGGACGAGAAGAGCCGCAGTTAAACCAACGGGCTAGAGAAATCAAGAACCTTCAACACAGAGTAGCAGACAATATACAATGGAGATGTGAACACTAAGGATAGAAACATGAAAACCCATTATGGACTAATAATATGTAGAACCCTCATAAGGATCGAGCAAATTCTTGTAATCCCAAGGAACCTACCAGATGATGTGAACATAAACGCGTGACTACGCAATGATGAGAGACAAAGCTAATATACTAGCAGATACCTTAAGCAAGGAACAACGTTATGATAACTAACGGACTTGAAATGTACAACTCACGTGATAATTGGTTCATCTTATCTGTTTGACTCATTAGATAATAACTGCTGAGGGTTTACGCCTCTACACTCTGTAGGACTGAGTGTTTTGGTATTGCACTTGTGCAGTTATTAATCTAGTGGGAATACGGGAAGATGTAATGGATATCAACACGAAGTGAGTATCAAAGAACTACAACAGTGTGTTACTCCGGAACAAAACCACCAGGAGACACGTATGACAAGCTTTATCTCCGCGGACATGTAGGCTAGTACGTCTCAGTATTACAAAGACAAGTGCAAAGAGCACTAAGTACTAACAATAGCCAATGTCATACTGCACCTCAAGCTGAATATCAGTGAGAGAAGACACACACATGTACGCTAGTAATCCAAACGAGAGGATACACAGCAATGAAAGGAGGCAACTGAGCCTATGTTCATGGGTCTGCACCTCAGTACGGAGCGAGTGGGCCGATTAGAATGAATCCAGGAGAGAGCACAAGCAGATCAGTGCCTCACCCTTTATGTATTATGGAGCCCAGAAGGGCTAGAGTCATACCCGTCTCTCTGATATGAGAATAATCCACTCCAAAGGTGGAAGATACCACACGGGAGTTGGAGAACTCTATGAGAGCCAAGTATCCAGCACTCCTTGTGGAGCGGCTGTGGTATACTTGTGGGGTATGGGGGCGTAACCCTTTTTAAGGGGGGTAGAGCCTCTTGGTTGTGCACGTTTGTGCACTAAATTTTGTTGTTTCGTATGCGGGCATACAGTAGTTTGTGGTACGCGGGGCATACGATGTTTGTTTGTTTGTTTGTTTCGTATGCGGGGCATACAGTGAATTGGTGGTATGCGGGGCATACGATGTTTTGTTGGTTTTGTTTGGTACGCGGGGCATACGTTGTTGATTTGTTTGTGTGTGATGTGCACTTGTATGTATGTATCTTATGAGATACCTGTTTGAATGATATGTATACACCCATGTGTGTAGTACCTTTCTTATGTTACTTGTGATATATATATATTACCTTATAGATTGATTACATATGGTATCGCCTAGATACGAAATGAATCATTAGATATGGAATGTGGAAGGATGGTATGTTATGGACACCTCGGGGAGGTTGTCAGGGTTTGTAGAATTGATAGGAAATAATGGTGCTGATGGATCGCCTATATCCATATATGATTGAACTAACACCACAAAGTGATGGCTATGTGCTGTATAAGCACAATACGATGTGTGTAAATGATATATCACATAGATATACATTATGGGTTATATAGGTAGTTATTAAAACACCTATTTGAATGAAGCGACTTCGAGACGAAGTCTTTTTAAGGGGGGTAGATTGAAATACCCCAAACTAATAAAAATTGATTAAACATCTAATCAAATTAATTAAGGCCTAAACATGCCTTAAAAGTCAATTGAGGACAACAATGGTCAACACAAAGCAAGAATTGCACCCTTTAACCGTTGAGGGTAAATACATACCCAAATGAACGTCTTAGGACCTAAAATTTTGTCCTAAACATATTAACACATAAAGGAACGTGTTAATATTATTGGACAACACTCCAACACAAAGAACATGCATTTACATGCTTAAAAGTCACTTAGGGCAAAAATGTGCTATAAGAAACCTTAAAGGTCTTATGACCTCCATTTGATATAAAATTGGATTCATAAGTTCAATTATCATGTAATGAATGTAATAAAACCATTCTCAAAGAAAACCAAGCTCAGAAACACCTTGGGACACAAAATGTGCACTAAAACACCTTAAAGCACTTTTTTGTGTATGAGCTCTAAGATATTGACTTTTTGTCACTTTAAAGACTAGATTACATTCTTTATAACATTAATGTGACATGATAGACTATATTATAAAGTCTAAATCAAAGTTTAAAAATAAAATCAAAATGGGTGATTTTGGGTGAATAGTACCCAAAATAACATTTAATTACTTAACTTAAACCATGGTCAAATGTCATCCCTTGACCAAGCCACCCATTGCCGCCTCTTTAGGCTGTCATACTTATCCATTAGCCAACAACAAATATCTACTAATGAGTCATCTAAGACTATTCAATAAAGTAACCAAACTTTACCTTATAAGCTTAATTCTTTCTCTTTCCTCTCATTACCTCCTTCCCAGGCATGATAAACTGCCTCCATTCTCTCTTTTGCTCCTCCTTGACCGTAGGAGCACACCAAACTCAGAGGAGAACACCAATTGATCTAGGTAAGCTTATTAAGCCATTTTATGTTCATTCTCTTCACTTTTCTTTCCTCTTTCCATGGAGCTAAACATCAGCCATTTCCATCCATGAATCTAGTGTCTTTTGGAGGTTAAAAGGAGGGTGATTCTCGGCTGTAACAAGGGAAGAAGGAGGGAAGTTCTAATCTTGATCTTTTAAAAAATGTGATTTAAGCACATATCTCTTCATTCCCTTTATTACCGGTTGTAAACCTTGGTTCCTTAGGCTTATTATCTACTTCTTTACATGCTTATTCAGTTGGTATATCAAGAGCTTCAAGGAATAGCCAAATCCATGCCAAAAACACCATTTTTGGCATCTTAATCAAGGTGAAAATTAGCCATCTTCTAATCTGAGTTGTACCGGTTTTAAACCTTGTTTTTGTAGCTCTTTTGATGCTATTTTTCTTCCGTAAATTTAGGCCGAAGAACAGCCTTGGTTGCCCTTGTATTCTAAGGTAAATGTAACCTTGAAATAATACATTAAAACACTTCTTATGGTTAGCTCTTGCTTGGAGACTAATCATGCCTTAATTGCTGTTTGAAAACATGTAAATGAAGCTGTGGAAAAATTATCCCAAGCTTGCCGTGGCCAAATAAGGCCTTATCTTGGCTAAAATAAGGTATAAATCACTTAAACCTTCACTTGGTATATTAATATGTGTTTAAACATATGTATATATAATTGTCGTGAGTGAATAAGGTATAAAAGGTCATATTTTGACCTTAGGTGATTAAGGAATGAGTTAGTAAATTTATATAAGTAATTAATTAACATAATTGTCAAATTTAAGACATTATGTGGAAAATTGGTAAATATGGAGAACTTATGGGAGAGGCCGAGAGTTTAAGGCATTTTTGAGCATTTATCTGTAATTTATTTTATAAGCTAATGTTTGTAATAAGGCCATGTACTTTAGGCCATTTTATTTATGTATATTAAGTTTAAATTAGATTTTATGTAGCAAATATATATTACCGTAGTGAATTAGGGGTTAAACCATAATTAAATTAAATTTGGGGGCTATATAATAATAAAGCCGAAAATTAGGTGTTAAAAGGATTTAAAATAAAAATTATAAGATTTTATAAAGTTTTGGGGTTAAATGGTAATTTCTGGAAAATATGGGTATAAACCGTAAATAATGGGAATTGATGGTCAAGGCAATATTAAGGAGGTCAACCTTGACCATATGGTAGGTTTTGACCAAATTAGATAAGTTAAATAATTTATTAAAGGTTATATAATAAGTTATGTATTTAATTGTAACATTTTTATAACATATGGGGTATATATGTTATTACCGAAACTTAAGGGTGTAAAATGGTATTATAAACACCCATGGGCTATTAGGAATTTTTAGGAATTTATTGGGTTGATTTTGGAATTAAAATAAACTATATATGTATAATATATAGTTATTATGTCATTGTTACACTTTGGATAAATATATGTGGTCAATTTGTAAATTTGGAAAGTTAAAGGGGCTGGGAAATAAATTTAAAACAGACATGGTCTGTTCGATAATTTTAATTAAAATAACTATAGGTTATACCATTTTATAAGTTTAAAATGTTATATTATATGGTATATATAACATGGTATAAATAATGGGGTGATTTTGTAATAAACATAAAGATATGGAAGTTAATGAAATTAAAGTATAGGTATGTGCCTATGCGGCATTAAAAATAGTTTTGCATAAAAACTATAGGTTATAAGTTAAAAGAAATAAAAATATCATATTATATGATATTAGTACATGGTATAACATTACATAATGTTATGGGGTTAAAATGAAATTAAAGGAAAGTATAGTGTTGTACCGAATTATTAAGGTTGGAAAATGAATTTTAGACTATGGTCTACAATGTTATAAATGTTATAACAATTATATGGTATTAATGGGATTTAGATGGAATTAATATAAGTAAGGGTATTCACATCAAATAATGTGAGAAACTATAAATAAATAAGATTTATAAACTAAGGTATATATTGAATGAACCTTAGGGGTTGTATATATACAACATAAAATGTTACATAATATTAGGATAAGGATCTTAATATATGTTGTATAATATAATACAATTAATGGGAATGATCATCTCATATAAGATGATAAAAATGTAACATATAATATAAGAGTTTTACAACTCATGAAACTTACCTATATTGGTAAATATATACATATGCGAGAATAATGTATATAAGGATGGATATATATTATGGTTGGAAACCATATAATATAATGGTGGAGGTTACTACATGAATATAGTTTACGAACTATAATTTATAAGTTTTTGAATTCAAATGTAGTTTATTAAAAGATTAATGGATTATAATACAAAGTATTATAAGGATGGTGGGAAAAATAATACAATATAATAAAATGATGCATGCATACATGCAACTATAGGTTATATACCTAAGTTCAATAATGGACAAGATTACAGAAATATAATGAATTAAACTCAACAGTCGAAATATTACGACCCACGAGTTTAAGTAACAAGCCGACTGGTTTAGAGGAACCGGTAACAATTAACTGTAGAAATCCGGGGATGAACTGTCGGGGTTACTTGTTATTCAGAAATACCGGATTTAGTTAGTCATGGAGACTGACTTATGGTTATATTACAGTTTAGACCACCTGTCAGACGTGCGCGCTCGAGAAGCTTAGTGGACTACACTGCGCATCCTAGGTCTGAGGTGTACGGTATGTAAAGGGGTTTGATCCGGGTTGTCCTGAGGAATTCCTTGGGCTCGGATTTGGTTGATATAACTTGTGTGTTATGTGTGTGGATACGTGTATGTGATTATGTGTGTTACTGCATTAATTATTTATGCACGAGCGTCCTACGGGACTAACACTACGTCGACTATAGATCGACTTATATAAACATACATATGCGTTTAATGTGATGACATGGAGGTTACTTAATATAATACCCTTAGTATTAATATTAAGTATATGGTAACCTAAGTAAAACACTTAGGTACGAGTCACGACATTGTCGGTCTCTAGAGCATGGATCTCGAACATGAATATAACCCAGATTACTTCTAGGTATGCGTGAGACCCATTGGGCAGCTAATTAATAGATTGTATTCTCCATACAACTAAGAGTTTATCTTAAACATTATGAGAGAGTTGGTATGAGTTTAGGGGAGGAATCCTGGTAGTTTACGAACTACTTGGTTGCGCATTTGTGATCACTGAGGGGTACCCGATCGGGTTCCGCTCTAGGTATTTACCCAACGAGCCCTATTTGGATCGTGGGTCAGGTGGCTGCTGCCTTTATATGGACGCCTTTCGAGGCAAAGTGAATAGTCAATGGCCTCCAGACCTCTGGCGAAATAAGCACCTTTGTGTGTACGGGAGGACTACTGTCCATTGGTGAGGTTATCGGGTTGTCCCAACATGACGCTCAACTGGTAATTAATTAAACATGGTTTGGATGGATGGGGCCTTGAAGGCCAAATTAAATTAATTAAGGAAGACGTTCGCTACGGCGTTTATACAGTACTATAATTCGATACGTTCGTTTATATAACTGTTATTTGTGATATGTAATGACTGTATTGATTGGATGGATGGTTATGTTTTTATGCATGTTTATTACAGAATTGATTATAACTGTAAAATGGTAAAGCATGAAACCAATCTAATAATTAGATGGTTAAAATGACTAAGTGACCAATATGGTCCAGGCCCCGCATACTCAGCGTTTATCGCTGAGACTACACTCATTGTGCAGGTTGTTGATCATCGTCGAAGCCGAAGTACGGGAACAGGGTAGTTAGGGTTTACTTTAATTATCGCACATGGAGTTTATTTGTATAACAATGTTAGACTATGGATTGTATTATGGTACGGTTGTATATATTCGGATTGGGTAGACACTCACTTGTCGACGGTTATGGTTTATGGACTTAGTATGATGTATAGGAGTTATCTCGTTATCACAGCGGTTAAGTAGTGTTGTTATTGTTGGTTGTTGGATATAGTTCTACTTCGTTACTCACATGGGCGGGTAATGGCAGGTGACACCCGAGTGAGTATTGATGTTGTTGTTTATTCTTCCGCTGTAAGACATTTTATTTATTGCTACGTGAGGGATTATTACGTGTTTATGGAGAGGGGTGTTACACATAGTGAGGCCATCAGAGGCACTCGGTGTTCACACATAGTTGCCCGCATAAACCAGCCGTGGGATACACCGCTTCCCCCTTTTACCAACATCAGGGGGAAACACATGAGCAATATCCAAAAACAGAGTATCTGAATGTCACATAACAAACCACCAGAGCAACAAAAAACAAATTGTTTCATGAGTCTGTTGATAAGTGGTGAAATAATGCTATTTTGAGAGCTTCATTTACTTCTATTCTATTGCATGCATGACTTGTTTCACCACTTAAGAGAGTGTTTTAGTGATTAATAGTTAACTATGGAGTTTAATCTCTTGTTAGGTAAAAGCTCATTTTGAACATACTTACGAGCTTCCTTGGAGTTAGTAGCATGCATCAACGGATCCCTCATCCTTCAAGCTTTCCGACGCCGCAAACGGGGAGCAATTCCGAGCTATAATGAAGATTCTAGGCCCCGTGCAAGTTAGAGCAGTAACTCTGGAACAGGACCGACCCACAGGACCGACCCACACTGGGTCGGTCGTTTTGGTTTTTCCAGATGCCAAGTTTCGGGAATCGACCGACCCATAAGCTTGGGTCGGATCTGGGTCGGTCATACTTAAAATGACTCACGTGCCTTCTTCTTCGAAGACCGACCGACCCACGGGACCGACCCAGTCTGGGTCGGTCGGGCAGAAAATTTGCCCAGATCTGCGTTTTTAAAAGCTGATTCTGGGGCTTCCTTCCGGATTATCAAATTCACCCGACTCCAACCCTAAACAGACAGAGAAGAGGCGAAAATAGAAGGGAAAAGAGAAGGAGAAGAGAAGAGAAGAAAGTGAAGATTTCTACCTCCATTGAAGCTTGGAAGCTCCTCTAATGGCTAATTCTTCCTTTTCCTTGCTCTTTCCTTTAGCTATGTCTGAGTAGTTCCATTTGTATCCTAGGATGAGGGTTTGAACCCATTTTGCTCATTGAATGCTAAGAACCTAACTCATGTGTTACTCTTGTTTTATTTCCTTCAATATCAATGAATGCACTAAATTGATCTCTTATTGCATTTATGGTGGTTCCATTCAACATTTGAGTTTGAGTTTGGAACTAGACCAAGAAGGGAGTAAACCCTAACCTTTGCTTTCTTGATTTGGAAGTAAATGCTTGGGGCTATTGTTTAAGAGTGCTTGCTTAATGCTATTTGATGACTTGAACCTCCTTTAATTAAGGGGTTTGATTATTTAAGTAAGAATTGGATTTCCCATGATTTGGGAATTCATGAGCTAAACTCTAATAGGCATTGAGATGATGAGTTATGGTTTTGAAGTTCTTTGAGTGAATTGGGTGATTCCCACTGTCCTAGGGTACTCTCTCCAACCATTCCATTCACAAACATTTTACTGTTTTTACTGCATTTTAGTTAACAAAACAAACAACCAAGCTTGCCTCTGGCTAAACCCCCATTTAACTGTTATTTTGCACTGAACTTTTATACCGAAGCTTGGGATTTAGAAACCAATTTCCTTGTGGATACGACACTTGTTTTACTGCAACGAATTGGGTGCACTTGCCCATTTTAGCTAGGTTCAATTACTATGTATGTAATTTTCCCAACATCTGTCATCCTGGGTACTATGGGTTACGAGGGAGTGGGGCAAATGTTAGACATCTCCTTGGTCAATTCCTTTATCAGCAGCCGGCTCTCCGTCTTCCCCTGAAGCCTCAGCATCATCCATCTTGTTTGCAGCTGCAAGCGCCACAGAAAAAGTGTCTCTGAACTCCTCGACCAGATGCTTGACCCCTCATTCAAATATGTTCATCATCTTCTTGTGATTCGAATTGAGGACATCGATGAGCATGTCTATCTTTTTGGCGAGGGTAGCCAGGTTTTCTTCAATCACAGTAACTCTATCAGCGAGAGTTAAAGTGTCAGGAGTGGGTGTTGGTTTTGAAGCCGAGTGTTTTTTGGATGTGGGATTTGGTCTGGAGACAGACTTGGTATGAAAGGATAGAGTTTTGTTGTACAGAATCTTACCAAGTATGTCCGTTTCAGTTATACGGCTGGCTTTGGAAGGATCGAATGTGATGCCACAGTGGAGGAGGATTTTTGGTAACTAGTAGATATACCCTAGAGAGTGTCGGGGTGAAGAGATAGCTGAGGCTATGTGATTGAGGATGAGTTTGGGTAGGTTTATTATTTGATTGTGGATTAGGCAGTACATGATTGCAAGGTCAAGAGGTCTGACAAACTGGTTTTCTTTTTTTCTAGGGACGAGGTTTTTGATCACCAAGGTGTGGAGCATTTGGTGAGTTTTTGAAAGAACGGGCCAGTCTAAGGAGTGACCGACGCTGCTATTTGGTAGAAAAAATCATAAACCTCTTTCACAGAGATAAACCCTAAATCAGGAAAGACGGCCCTATCTTAAAATTCTAGTCCAGAGGTTGGTATGGCAAAATGAGTTGCAATAGCTGTAGAATCAAGGATAATGGCAGTTTCATGTACCTCGGTCATTATTTTTCCCTTCCTGATGACGCAGTTTTGGTAGAACTGGTAGGCCTTGTCTTCGTGGAAGGTCTGGATGTCGTGAAACAGATGGATCCAGTTCTGAAAATGGAACATCTCTTCGAACATGGTGAAGCCCATTGAATGAAGCCACTCAAGGTCCAGCAGTTTGCCTTTGACCAGATTTCATGATTCGGCGGAGTCATCAGTCGGCAGGGTGTAGACCACGTTGTGGGTATCAATCAGACCTAGCCTTGGAGGTGGTGTTGGAGGGACGGACTCAGTCTTAGGATGTAGTCGCTTTCTTGTGGAAGTAGTAGTAGTGTCCGAGTCAGCTTGAGTAGATGAGTTGGTTGCGCTTCGAGTTCTATTACCCCGATGCCGAGAGCTGGCGGCATCAACTCATTAAGTCCCTGGTTATTCTTACCCCGATGTGCGGGCGGCACATCGTTAGAGCCTTTGTGGCTCACGCAGGGATGAGTTGGATTTTGGGTGGAGATAAGTGTGTTGGTATTCGCCCGATGCCCTCACCCTCCGGTCATCGGTACTTGCTTTGGCTGTGTGGGCGAACCCCGTGGTTCCCCGAGCACTGGCATTACTTGTACTTGGGCTGCGCACTTGGGCAGGAGTTGCAAGTGGTGCGCGGATCCCCTTTGACCTTGACGCTTGAAGTTAAGGAATTGGGATGGCCAGGAGAACTTATCTAATAAGGGTGGTATAAGTCCACTCTCATCCTTGTGGTTATGAGTGGCGCATTCCGGCATGCAGGCATAGCGCTCCGGTGGAGCGAGTGCTGGGATTACCAGAGAAAGTGGAGTGACCGTGACGACAGGTGTTGACTGATAAGATGTCAGTTGGGTTTTGGCTCTAGATCGAAGAGTTATAGTGGTTGGAGGACGGGGAGCATTGGCTTTGGTTCGTCGAGTTTTCTTTGGGGGGGGTGATTGCTTAGGAGCAGAGGGTTGGGCTTCAAAGGTAGGTTCAGTGTCGGGATTCTTGGTTTGGTTGAGGGGAAATTCAGGTTTTGGGTTTTCGGATGGGGGCAACCTCATTGATTGATTCCCCCTTTGTCCAATATTCCCCCTAAGTTTGAGCACGTTATTTAAGACAAAACCAGTAAGAGAAGAGCATAATAGAATTAAACTAAGTTTAAACAGAAATAGTTTTCTTGACCATCAAGCATGGCAAAATCCATAAGTTCAATTCAAGTCTTCCGACCACCAAAAACATTAACTTGTCTTACTGAAAATGGGATTCACCGCTTCCCCCTTTTTGACATCATCAGGCAAAACAGGGTGAGTTTGCTTGACATCCAAAAGCAATCACATGGCTAAATAGCCAACCGACAAAGTCTGCCAAAGTTTGATAAAAACGCCACCAAGATAAACAAAGTTCGAGATAGGTTAAAAGTATGGTTAGGGGTGTAGGCTAGGAAATGGGGTGAGGGACTTGGTCTGCATCTTGGTATTGACTCATTCATTTTGAATCTCAAGAGAGTTCTAGATGTGGCTAACCGTTGTAGTGAAGCGTATTAGCCAAAGAATTCATACTCATATGTAAACTAGTGTTGTTGTGAAGCACAAACCAGAGTCACACAAGTTCCACTCTTGGAAGTGGTGGCTGGAGCAAGAGTATGTCTTCTTCAAATTGAATATAAGTTGAAGAGATGATTATAATTTACTTTGCTTTAGCCTTCTCATGGGATTTCTGTCTTTCTTTCTTTTTCTTTTATTTCCCCTTTTTTTGGAAATTCACTTCAACTACGTGGATATTTTTGCCAGACCGATTCTGTCCGCAGATTGACTCTATCAGTATTTCTTGGTCGAATGAAGGGAAAGGGTTGTGATGGATTTAGGTAGTAAGAGGTAGTGGATTTTGCTTCATTGGTAGTGGTAGTGGGTTTGGTAGGAGTGACAAGGGCTTCGGCTGAGATAGTAGTGGAGCTTGGGCAAGGTAGGTTGGGTAATCGACTAGGGCTATAGGGTGAGTTGGTCATTAGTAATGATGGACCCAAAGTTGATGGGATTTTTATAAGTTGAGACGGCCATGGGAGACTCAGTGATGGTTTCGGGAGTTGGGATAACAATAGTGCCTTGTTTGGAGGATTTTTGGCTTTAAGTGGAGAGTGAGTAGGAGTAGTTTGAGGGTTAGGAGAATATGTGCTTTGGGGTCATGGGATGGTTGATGTGGGTGTTTTGATCGAATTGGTAAAGAAAAACTTGACGGGTTTTCAATAAACATTTATAGACAAAGTTTAGTTGGACTAGTTAACCAAGGAGAGTATGGTGTTAGAGAGATTATACCTGAATACTCAAACTCTGTCTCCAAGAGGGAGATGAGATACAACCACACTCAGTCAGAACAATTCATGCCATGGTGTGTACGAAAGAGCTCAAATGCAACCATGGGTGATGCCTTGGTGATGATATCAGCAAGCTGGGGTCTGTGGAAACATAGTTTAATTAGATTAAGTTCATCTCCTCACGATCTCATAACAAATAAGAACTCAAGTATATAAATTTAGTGCGAGCATGAAATTTAGAGAATTTGATGACCTTAGCTGGTATTATCATACATAATGGTAACATTTTGATAAAAAAATACCGTAGTCTTCAAAGTACTTGAAGCTGGAGCGAGTCAGCTTGCTTTCTGCACAATATTCGCAATAGTTGGCTTGCTTCTGCTCATGATTTACAGACCGAGTCTGTGCTTTCTTTATGCACGTGATTCTCATATATATATAGGATATTCATATCAACACGTGCCATATAGCCTTAAGATCACCAGTATTAGAGTCATAAACCATATTTCCTTATGATCATGAGTGATAGAGTCATAAATCTTATACCATAAGATTGGAGAAATCACAAATTTGAGAGACACTTGAGAGACTATGTGCAAAAACAATTAAGTAAACATTATGAACTTTAAATAAAGAGTGGTTACCAATGGAGCCAATTCTTATGATTTTTTTTTCGTACATGTTGTCTCTAAAAGTAACCTTTCCCCCTTGATGGTCAGAGTGAGTCGTAAACTCAACTTGGTTTCCTGTCATATATCTTGAACAACCACTATCCAGAAACCAAGAGTCATTGTTCCAAGCCACTTTGTCTGCAAAAAGCTACTGGTTAGTTTTGGGAACCCAAATGTACTTGGGTCCCTTCATAAACGATGATGAAGAACAATTACAGTAAAGATCACGAGCTTTGATAATTGTAGACACACGAGATTTATTAAATGAAAAATCATGACGAAGGTTATTACATGAAGAGTCCGTATGACCATCATAACTACAATATCTGTAAATTTTCATTACAGAGGGAGTCTCACTTACCTTATCATGAGCAGTTTTCTCACCATCGTGAGCCATCAAGCACACCAAACTGGTGGTGCTTGACTAAGCCTTTTCTGAGTAGGAAATTTCTGCCATCTTGAGAGATTTGTCAGCCAACGTAGGCTCTGATACCACTTGAAAGGATCAGGTTGCTGACCGAGTAGGTCTGAGGTGTTAGTCCCAGACCAACTCTGCTTCGAGACAAGTATTTTCCAAGGAGATAATGCGGAAGACTTTTGTGTAAAATTGACAAGATAGGATTTTGCTTATATTGAAATTCAATGTGAATTACAACCTAGCTTCCTATCTTGGGATTCGACAGAGGTACTCTGTCTCATCCAACACTTGCTCTACTCTCGGCGTAGATCATTGCGTAACAAGGAGTAAAGGGGAGTTTTTTGTGTGCTCTCTAGGTAATAAATACCTAAGCTAAATGACAAAGTCTCACTAAGATCTCCCGAAAATGCTTTCTCTCTCAATATGACTCTCTCTCTCTCTCTCTCGAAATGTGGAAGTGAAAGCTCCAAAGATTACAAATGATTTCTAGGTGCTCAAATACTAATAATACCCGAAGTTTCCGCTTCCATAATGTGTAAACTAACTTTTCCACGACGTCCCATAATTTCCTACTATGTTTTGGGCGGGAAATATCTCAACAGCTCTACAGTGGGACTCGTTTTGGCGCTCTTTCACCTTGACCGCCTTGATTTTTGGGCCTGATCATATTTGAACGTGTGTGATAGTTATTTCCTTGTTTTTCTCTATGTTTTATCAGTAGAGGTTCACCTTATAGCTTCTAGAACTTTCCAGGAGAATATTATGTCGTAGAAAAACTCCATCCGCAGTCAGACTCCTTCGTCGCCCAGACTTACTCTGATGCTATTATCAACGATACTTCTTCTGTCACCAGACTTACTCAGTTGCCATTATCAGCAAAACCTTGGGTTCTAACAGGGCGCTTCAACACATATTCACAAACACATAAAGCGACCAATAACGACCCACCACAATATTGATAAGAAGCAAAATATTTTACATGATGCAATAAACAACCAAATATCTTCAGTACACATCACCACATTTGACTTCACTACTAATAGCTACAATTGAAATGAATTACAACTACAATACCCATCTAGTCAATATAAAATCATGATCAACTAAGTAAATTGGTGGAGACAAATTATGACCATTCCTTGAACACCTCAATTATGTGACGATCTTCACATTGTCCACCGCCTACTAATGGCTCGAAATCCTTGCCAAAATTGTAATGTGTAACCTCTAAAAATGGAAAATTTTCTCGTGACAAGACATCACAAGACAAACATTCCACTGATCACATAAGCACGCAAGCACACAAACAAGCATTCACAAGAACACAAGCAAACAAGCATGCAAGTTGACAAGGTTAGCATCACCGGCATCGGACACAAGGCTCGACCAGCCTTATGCATGCCTATCCCGGGCAGGGCAAGACTCGTGCCTCAAGATAGCCACCACCATAGCCTGACAGGGACTAGGAGTGGACTTTAACCACCCAACGACGAGCTCTCAACACCGACTCCCTTATCCCGACACTAGACTTCGGGACTAGTGAGGCTGGGTCCTGATCGTTTAATTAACACTGTCCCTAGGACCCAAGCCCAAGTCCAGAGCCAACAACACCCAAACGGACTAGCCATGAGTGGGGACTAAGCCCAAGTCGGGTCCGTGTAGCTCATACTCTAGGGAGTGAGCTGACCCAAGACCTGTCTCTAAGGGAGACCCCTGGACCGTCAACTGAGCGTTCCAACATGGGCAATGTAGAACACTCGCCTCCACCCTAATCCAAACCGTTCATGTCTTAACCTTATATCGGGTCGAGTCACCCATCGCACCATAAGTACAAGGGACTGGATGTCAACAAGGTGCCAAGCATCTTGTCGGCTCCACCTCATGATCACAATCTCTGTCGTTAACACCACAGGCTATTGACAAGTGCTACTAGCCCTAAGCCTTACGGCCCAGGTCTAGGTCTTTGCTGAAATGCTTCGTCTGACAAGGGTCTCTCGTCCTCAACATACCTGCAAGAGAACTCAAAGGCGTAATACATGGGTGACTGAAGTCATTGCAACATTGGGACAACTGAATAGAATGTGGCTACTTCTTTTATTCATTAAGTAACTTGATTACATTCGGTATCATTACATTAGTACAAATGACCCCCACCTTAAGCTACATTACAAAATAGGGCATGACAAACCACCCCCACCTATTCCTTTGTTGTCCCCGGCAAAGCGTCTAGATACATTTTTATCTTATCATGAAATTGCCACAAATCTTTCTGCTTTTCCCAAGTTGCATCTTCCTTAGCTTCGCCCCTCCAATGGACTTGGAACTCCGTCGAACGATTCGATCTCCATCCCCACATTCAATGATGAAGGATTTCATCTATGTCCTTCGTGTATTCCATCACCACGGCAGGCGGGGCTCTAGCTCTTTCCACGTGAACCTTTTCGACATCTGCAACGAATGGCTTTAGGTAACTCACATGGAAAGTCTGGTGAGCTTTCAGTCTTTCGGGGAGCTCCAACCGGTAGGCAGAGTTACCCACTCGACGGATCACCTTGAATGGTCCATCAAAGCACTAGACCAAACCCCTGTGTCTAGGATGCTTGATCTGCTTCAGAATCTGAGGCGTTAATTTCAGCATCATTTTGTTACCAACTTTGAACTTGAGGGGACGCCGCTTTTGGTCCACAAACCTCTTCATTCGGTTCCTTGCTAGCTCCAAGCTTTCTCTTGCTACCTTCAACATAGCATGATGATCGTGTACTAATCGATAGGCCGCCGGACATTCACCTGTGGCCGCCTGCTTCGTAACTTTGACCTGGGTCAAGGGCTGCCAACCCATGACCAACTCAAAGGGGCTTTGCTCAGTAGCTGAACTTTTGTGCAGGTTATACCTTTGTCTAATGAGTTTTCTGCCAAAGGGGTGCACGCTACTACTAAGTCATGCATAAACCTCATTACATAGTATCCCCATTCTGAACCTGAACCTATAAGCTGCACTGGACACTATACATACACACATGTACATTTTTAGTCATTCGTGCACGTCTATTATCAATATGTGTTAACTATAGTTGACAAAATTACACAAATTAAGTAAGAATACCTCCACTAGGGTCCACTTGATGTTCTTCACTTGCCCTTGCATTAACAACAATTCAGCTTTCAAGGCACTATACTAAACAAACAGTTTGTAATACACATAGTTAAATTATCCCTAACAGACACTCTAAGTGATTTGAAAATCAAAATGCGCTCTCTTCTTCCTCCAACCCCCTCGTCTCCCTCAGCCCTTCATCTTCCCCTGTCTAGTCTACCAACATGCTTCCACCACTGAACCTCCAGCTACAACCCATTGCCGTCTTCCCGTCCCTTTGTGTCCAGCCCCGTCAATATCCAAATAACCACCACCACATTAAGCACCATAAATCAACTATGATAGCCACTGATGCAGCTCTCCCTCCCCCCTGTTGAGACATAAAAGTGTTACAGAGATAGTCAATCACCTCGACGGAGTCACTCGTCTATCACAAAACATATAGAACAAGTTCCATGCCAAACTACAAAAGAGTTTGTGCAACTGAAGAAGCGACACGGACTCTTTCATGCCATTGTGAATATTAAGGAGCGAATTCGTCAATACGTTCACGCTCCAACGGTCACAATACCGCCCCAGTCGACTCCAGAGTTTGTGGCCCAAGTCTGGCGTGAGTTACCTGAAGACGCTTCCACTAAGTTAGTTCCGACAATTTCGGAAATGACTCTTTCGAGCCGTTGTCCTTAGAAACAATATAAATAGGCATGTAATAGTTAGTTTATATCTACGCTTTTGAGAGAGAAACATTTTAGAGATTAGAGAGAGAGCTACCTTTGTAATTCAGAGAGAGAATTCATACCAAATTAGTGAGTGCATCTAGATAGACTCTTTCTAGGAAGATCCTAGTTTTACTACACTTACCATCGAGTTGATCAGAGATTGTATTGGGTGAGTGAGTGAAAACCGCGAAGTAGATCTTTTATACTGAGTGGGCATTGTAAGTTATTTTGTTTTGGCCAGAAAATAAAGTAGCTTATTTTTTGTATCTTGTTGAGTTCCACAGAGTCTTTCTACCTTTTCAAATATTAATCCACTTAGCTCCACTAAGTCTTCCGCACACTTAGTTCAACTAATTCGACTAAGTGTTTCTACGTTATAAGTGTTCTTACATACAAAGTTCAGTTGAGTCAAACCATCTCATAGACTAACACCTTGAGTTGGTTTGAGTCAGCGTCCAATCCTACACGTGGTATCAACGCCTTGCTTAGGCTGACAGTCAATCAACTAGCTATGGCAGACCTCTTCGCCAATAAAAATAACAAAATGCACTTCGAGCATCCTAGACTCACCTCCACAAACTACGATCATTGGAAAAATGAGATCGAGTAACACATTGAGTCAGTCAACTCTGAACTTTGGGAGATAGTCACCGGAGGAGATCTTGCAGTCAATCCAGATCGATCCACATGGACTGCTGCAGATCGCAAAAGGTATGAGCTGAGTCGACAAGCATCCCGTGCAATCTACACTTGTCTGTCCATTCCAGACAAAGAAGAGTCAATCACTGTAAGTCTGCAAATGAGATATGGACTCTCCTTCAAGCTACCCACGAAGGAGTCACTGAACTCAAGAAATGCAAAGCTCAAGAACTTCGAATGAACTATGATAATTTTCTGCAAAAACCCGGTGAGTCTCTGGAAGAAGTGCTTGATCGTTTCTATTTACTAACAACTACTATGCAGGAAGTTAACGTCTTACCGGATAGAGAGAATGTCTTGCACAAGCTGCTTGACAGTCTCAGAGAAGAGTGGGTAGAGAAGGTAATCTCCACCAAAGCATGCAAGGACTTATCCAAATGAAGCTGCCAAGACTTAGGCTCTTATCTACAATCTGTAGATAAGTACAAGAAGAATGTTTGAAAGAAGTGTGGTAATACATCTTCTTCTTCTTCCAGTAAAACTACTACTTTGAATGATCAAGCCTTGCAGATTAAATCGACTCAGTACAGTCAAGAAGGAGCCTATGTGGCTGATACTCAAATCAGACGAGCTAAGGATGATTTGGTGGATATTATTGTTGAAGAAAGTGAGGTTGAGACTATGGAAGACTTTGTCTTCATAGTAAAGAACTTCCGAAAATTTATGCGTAACCAACCAAATCGACAGAGTCGGTCGTTCTCAAATACCTCCAAACAAGTCTTCAACTCTGTCACTTGTTTTAACTGCAATAAACCCGGTCATTTCAAGAAGAACTGCCCGCTACTCAAAAACTAGTATGAAAAATCTCAAGGGAGGTCACTGATGGCAACCGTCAGTTGGGGTGACTCAGACTCTGACGATCAAGACACAGAGTCAAGCGGTCTAGTATGTCTCATGGCACATGATCCAACTGATTCCATGATCCCCGACAATGAGGTAACTCGCTCTCATCTTGAGACAGATCTTTATCGTATATCTCCTATGGGCTTTATGACTTTAATCGCTAAAATTGTCTCTGAGACTAACTCTCTTAAAGCTAGTCTTACCAGCAAAAATTCTGAGTTAACTGATGAACTCGATATCTCAAAGGGTCTCATGTATGCTTTGAGAGATGAAGCTGAGGAACACAAGACTATCTCTTGCTCGCTTAGATTGAACTTACAAGACTTACGGCGCCATGTTGATTTCCTTCAAAAGGAACTCGGCGACACCAAAAGTCTTAGTCAATCCAACCAAAGCGAGCAAGAAGAGTCACTCACTCTGATTGACTCTCTCAAGCATGATCTTGCTATCTTTACCGATAAATGTTGTTCTCTTCAAAATGAGTTAAATGCTTCAAATTCCAAAGTCATCTCTTTAAACTCTTCTATCAAACACCTCACTCAAAAGCTGAAAGAAAAAGAGCATGCACTCTCTCTTAAACTAGTCCATTTCATCAAACAAGTCACCCCCTCCAAATTACTTGAGTGGGCTAACTCCAAAATCAGGGAAGTTAGTCAAGATCGTGATGATCTTCGAAATAAAGTAGAACAACTCTCTAAAGAGATTGTCAATTTACGGTCTGGAGTTAAATCCACTCAATCCAAGTCCAAGTGGCATAAAGGTAAATTTGACATTCCAAAAATATGTCCAAATCCAACAACAAACCCAAGCGCCAACAACAAAAAGAAAATTTTGATTCTTGGTGGAAAGGACAGCAAAAATACGTTAACCTTCCTCCCACTAAGATTTGCGGCTACTACGGGAGTCTTGGACATAGGGACAGTGCTTGTGATAAATTGAACAAATATCTCTCATTTGATCTCAAACGAGTCAGACTAATTCTTGATGCTAGAGAAGAGTTGAAAAACTCTAATTCAAAAAGGGAACCCAAGTACATCTGGGTTCCCAAGACTAACAAATGATCTTGTGTTTGTAGGTGAAGGCGAATGAAGACTGCTGGTACCTAGACAGTGGATGCTCTCGTCATATGACTGGAGATCCAAATCAATTCAATTCACTTTCATCCTACAAAGGAGGTAAGGATACCTTTGGAAACAACAATCAAGGTGAAATCGTGGGAGTCGGCTCTGTAGGTAACCCCTCTAAATTCAAAGTTGATGGAGTCCATTTGGTCACTGGACTTCAACACAGTCTGTTAAGCATTTCTTAAATTTGTGATAGATTCAATTTGGTACTTTTCTCATCTTCAGATTGTAAAGTTTTTGATGAGCGTACATGTTCTTTAAAAGCCATTGGACGCAGATAAGGAAATCTCTACAAAATGTGCTTAAACTCAATCAATCCAGATGACCAAGTCTTTCTAAATGTGCATTCCAAGAATCCACTACTGTGGCACACCAAACTTGGTCACGCAAATCACCGGCTGTTGAATAAGCTCAAGAGTAAGGACTTGGTGATTGGTTTACCCGATGCAAATTTTAACACAGACTCCGTCTGTGAAGCATGTATAAAAGGTAAACACACTCGGTCGTCCTTTAAAAGTAAGTTAACTCTCTCTACTAGCTCTTCATTAGAATTGCTCCACATGGATCTTGTTGGTCCCATGTGTACTCAAAGTAGAAGTGGTAAGAGGTATATTCTGGTCAGTTGATGAGTATTCTAGATGGACTTGGGTCATCTTTCTGTCTGCTAAGGATGAAACCTTTACGGAGTTTGTCAAACTTCATAAAGTGCTTATCAACAAATTCTCATTTACGTTAAAAACCCTGAGAATAGACCAGGGCACTGAATTTTACAACAAGTCGTTTGATAAGTTTTACAGGGATAACAGAGTCGATCATCAAGTTTCATCCGCAAGAACTCCAGAGCAGAACGGAGTCGTCGAACGGAAAAATAGGACCTTGGTTGAGATGGCGCGTACCATGCTTATTGATAGTCAACTAGCTCCATCATACTGGGCAGAGGCTATTAACACAGCATGGTATGTGCTAAATTGCGCCTTGATCCACCCTTTTCTTCACAAGACTCCTTACGAACTCCTCCGTCAACGCAAGCCAAATCTTATTCATCTCAGGCGTTTCTGGTGTAAGTGCTATATACATAATAATGGTAAGGACAACTTGGGTATGTTCTCTCCCAAGAGTGATGAAGGCATATTTCTTGGTTACTCTTCTAAAAGCAAAGCTTATCGTGTTATTAATCTAAGAACTCAATGTTTAGAAGAGAGGCCCCATGTCAAGTTCGATGAGTCTCACAATGTTGGCTCATCTTCTGATCAACTTGACTTTGCTCCAGACGATTTTCTCACTGACCCACACTTCATCACCGTACCTATAAGAAGACTCCAAGACCCCCAGTCTATCCCACATGAAGACTCCCCAGGAAAGAAAAGCCATACCTCAGACTCCACTGACACTGACAATAACTCTAACACACTCCATCCTCAAAATTTGGATTTTGACTCCACCGACAAAGACACACCCCCTCATGCTTCACATCGACAGTTCCAACAAAAATCACCTCACCTTCCTGAAAATATAATATCAAACCCACATTCAGGTGTTCAAACAAGCATTCAAGCTATGCAAAACCTATGCGCCTTTGGTGCCTTCCTCTCCAGCACTGAACCGTGAAATATAAAAGAGGCTCTTCTGGATAGTGATTGGGTAACTGCTATGCAGAAGGAACTTAGTTCCCTTCAAAGACAAGCTGTCTGGGAATTAGTCCCTCGACCAGCGCATCAACAAACCATTGGTACTCGTTGGGTCTTTCGTAATAAACTTGATTATGCAGGACAAGTTTTCAGGATTAAAGCTCGTTTGGTTGTTCAAGGCTACAATCAAGAAGAAGGGATTGACTATGATGAAACCTTCGTTCCAGTAGCACGTCTTGAAGCAATTCGCATGTTAATTGTGTTTGCTGCATTCAAAGGTTTTACATTATGTCAAATAGACGTTAAGACAGCCTTCCTTCATGGCTATATTGATAGAGAAGTCTACGTCGAGCAACCCCCAGGGTTCACAGACTCCGTCCATCCAGACTACGTCTATAAACTCTGTAAGGCCCTTTACGGACTCAAATAGGCTCCGCGAGAATGGTATGAAAGACTCACTACATATCACTTGCAAAATGGTTTCTCTAGAGGTAACGTAGACAAAACATTGTTCATTCTTTACTCATCACATGATTTACTTCTAGTACAGATTTATGTTGATGATATTGTTTATGGTTCTACCAGTAACACCCTCTGTGAACATTTTACTAATCTTATGAAGAAAGAGTTTTCCACGAATGAGTTAGGTGAGCTAAAGTTCTTCTTAGGACTTCAAGTTCAACAAGAAAAAGAAGAGATCAAAATTCACCAACAAAAGTACATCAAGGAACTCCTTGAAAAGTATAATCTCACAAATGTCAAGAGTATGTCAACCCCCAGCTGCACATCTGTTAAACTTCATCTCGATGACGACGGAGTTGGTGTCAATGCCACAGAGTATAGAGGAATTATGGGGTCCCTCCTCTATTTGACTGTCAGTCGCCCCGATATCCTCCACGCAGTTTGTCTCTATGCCCGCTTTCAGGCGGCGCCAAAGCAGTCAAATGTATCTTTCGATACCTCAAAGATACAAGTACACTCTATCTATGGTATCCTCATTCTCCTACTTTTACCTTATCTGGTTATAGTGACTCCGATTGGGCTGGTTTACTCCAAGATCGAAAGAGTAGTTCAGGTAATGCCCAGTTCCTAGGTCTTTGTCTAGTTTCATGGTCCTCCAAAAAACAAAACTATGTTGCGCTCTCCACAGCTGAGGCAAAGTACATCTCTGTTGCAGCCTGCTGCTCCCAACTTCTTTGGATGAAACAACAACTCCAAGACTATCACGTCACCCAAGAGCGAATCCCAATCTTCTGTGATAATAAAAGCACAATCATAATATCCGAAAACTTAGTCCACACTCAAGAACCAAACACATTGAAATTCGTTTTCATTTCTTGAAGGACTGTGTCGAGAAAAAGTTAATTCAGCTTGACTTTGTCCCCATACAAGATCAACTTGCAGATATTGTCACTAAACCTCTGTCTACAGCAAGGTTTGAGGCACTCCGATCCGCAATTGGATTGACTCCGTCTACCTAGACGGTCGCATCTCCTTGCTCCTAACGCAATCGTCAGCAGGTATGTCCTTAAGTCTCACTGAGTTTGTCCTTGTTTGTGAATAAATCTGTGAAGTGTGTTATGCTTGATCGACTCTGCGTCTCTATCGCTACACACACACGTCATCAACCCGAACCCGTTCTGCGTAATCCTCGCCCTTGATCTCACACGCCCGAATTATATCGCCTGACACACGCAACAGAAAAACTCTGCATCTTCCATCCACCCCTCAGCCTTTAATTAGCCCACATCACTCCCAACCTTCTTTCACCCATGTTTTTTTTCTCTCACTCAACTCAAAACAATGGCGGGCATTAACTTCAACGGCGTCAATATCCCAGCTGAAATCTTCCAAGATCCGCTTCGCCTCCAAGCCTACCTTCAGTCCATAGCCACCCCTTATCCACCCATAAACACCGTCACCACTCATTCGCCCACAAAAACCACCTCCACCCCCTCTCCCACAAAAACCGCCACACCACCGCATTCCACCCACACTACCTCCCCGCAACCCACACCTCCATCTGCAGCCCAGACTAAAGTTCTTGAAACTGACGCCGAGGAGATAACACCAATCCTAGTCATCCATCCCCCAGCCAAACCACCATCCCCGCCACCTCAACAGCCAAACCCTAAACCCAACGAATCTGCCCCACAACCACCAAACCCTTAACCCAAAAAATCTCCAACACCCACCCCCAACAGTCCCACAAAAAGTCTGCAACCACAACTCCTCCACCATCTCCTAAACCTAAAACTCGAAAACGAAAAGCACCAGCAAATAAACCCACAGCCAAACGTGTCCTGCGATCCTCTGTAAAAGCCCAACCAGTCTTCTCTACTTCTGGTGAGTCATCCCCGGTCCAAGAGCTGCAAGCGCACAGTCATGACACTTCCACCAGCGCCACGTCGACAAGGTCTCGGAAACCTCCCAAGCCGCAACGACGCAGTACCAAGATAGACCCCTTCACGCAGCGCTACATGCTCTTTGATCCTGCTGCGGATCGCAATATCGTCAAGGGTAAATTTCTAGACTTTTCTTGGGCACTGTCTACACATCTAGGGGATCTGGTAAAACTGTTTGAGGTTCAGGGTTGGACACATCTGTTTTCTGAGGTCTACGAGTGGTACCCTCAAGAGTCCCTCGATTTTTATCAAAACCTTGTTATTAGAAATGGTGCGGCACAGTCTTTCGTAAATTCCACCGCCATTTTCTTTGATCTTGAAAAACTTTCTGAAGTCCTCGGAGTCCCTCACAAAGGTCTACAGTTCTATGAAAAAGGAGACCTTCCTTAAATCCCCAAAGTCCCACACACCAAAATCTACCGTTTTTTCTCTTCCAAACGAAAAGTGGGTTCTCCAATCCCAAGAGGTGATCTTTCCATACTCCACCAACTCCTGCCTATTTTAGTCATTAAAAACATTGTTCCCAGAAAAGAAGGTAACCACATGGTCAATTGTCTTGATCAGACCTTTATGTACTACATTGTCAACCGTTACCCTCTCAATTTGGCCTACTTAATTCTGAATCATATGGCCCAGTCCATCGATACCCCCAAGCATTCCCTAGGTTATATGTTCTGGCTCCCTTGGGTCTTCAAATTCTTTCCGGTACCTTTGACAAAATCAACGCCAGAGTCCATCAAGGAAGCAGACACCATCATCCTCTATTATTTAAACAGGCTCACTTCAATCGACAAATCTCAGCTACTGCCTCCACCTTCAACTACGATGATGCCTGCTCCTTCAACTTCACAAGAGACGGTCTCTCAAGACAGACTCCTTCAACTTTTGGAGAAGGTCGAGCGACTTCTTACTCAGGCGGCAGAGTTAACACAGAGCAACTCAAGGATGCTGGAGAGACTCACTGGACTAGAGACGACTGTGATGGCGATGCAGGACACACTTCTTGACCATCAAGTTGTGATTAACCCCATCCCCAACCCTTAGCCTAATGGTATGTGTGTGTGGTGCTAGAACTTAGGTTGTTTTTAAGTTCTAAACACTATTTTTTGCTTTGTTCTTGAATATTGTGACTGACTCTATGTGACTGTTAAGGCTTCCCTCTGATGAAAGCAAAAGGGGGAAGCAGTGAATCTCGTCTGGTGTACGGGAAAATCTTTTGTGTTTCAGACTACTTTTTAAATTTTTTGCTGTTGGACTGTGCAGATACGTGACTGTCTGCTTGCTTGACTATGCTCATTATTGCCTATACTTACTATCTGTTGTGCTATTATCTGTCTGGAGCCTCTCAACGATTAAGGGGGAACCACGATGGAGTCTCTGGACTTTGAAACTTTTTATGCTTCGATTAAGGGGAAACTTCGACAGGGTCGGTTCCCCTAGTTCTTTGTGTTTCTGTCTTTTCAGGATTGACTCAATCGGGATTCACGAAGGTTTGCTATCATCAGCAACAAGGGGGAAACTGTTGAGACATAAAAGTGTTGCAGAGATAGTCAATCACCTCGACGGAGTCACTTGTCTATGACAAAACACAAAGAACAAGTTCCGTGCCAAACTACAAAAGAGTCTCTGCAACTGAAGAAGCACCACAGACTCTTTCATGCCGTTGCGAATATTAAGGAGTGAATCCGTCAACACGCCCACACTCCAACGTCACAATACCGCCCCAGCCGACTCTAGAGTTTGCGGCCCAAGTCTGGCGTGAGTTGCCAGAAGACGCTTCCACTAAGTTAGTTCTGACAATTTTGGAACTGACTCTTTCGAGCCGTTATCCTTAGAAACAATATAAATAGGCATGTTATTGTTAGTTTATATCTGCGCTTTTGAGAGAGAAACATTTTAGAGATTATAGAGAGAGCTACCTTTGTAATTTAGAGAGAGAATTCGTACCAAATTAGTGAGTGCATCTAGATAGACTCTTTCTAGGAATATTCTAGTTTTACTACATTTACCATCGAGCTGATCAGAGATTGTATTGGGTGAGTGAGTGAAAACCACGAAGTAGATCTTTTCTATGAGTCGGCATTGTAAGTTATTTTGTTTTGACTAGAAAATAAAGTAGCTTATTTTGTGTATCTTGTTGAGTTCCACAGAGTCTTTCTACCTTTTCGAATATTAATCCACTTAGCTCCACTAAGTCTTCCCCACACTTAGTTCGACTAATTCAACTAAGTGTTTCTACGTTACAAGTGTTCTTACATACAAAGTTCAGTTGAGTCAAACCATCTCATAGACTAACACCTTGAGTTGGTTTGAGTCAGCCGTCCGATCCTACACCCCCTTTCCGCCATGTCTGTCACTCCTCTTCTACCTCTAAATCTGCCTATCAGTCTTGCTTACAAACGCTCATACACAAAGCCCCAAAAATCCCACAATTTCAGTTTGTCAATCCTTCCCCCCCCCCCCCTCCCCCTTTTTTGCATCCGACATTTTTCCCTATCCTACCGGCCCTCTTCTACATCTGTCGTTTTCTTCAGCCTTCCATCTCCTTCTCGAGTCGTCACTGCCATGGGGAGAGTTAGAGCTCATTCGTGGAGGAGAGAGTCCCGGTGTGGCTATTACCTCTCGAAGCGGGGGCGAGACTTACGGCCTAGCAGAAGCGCAAGTGGAAAAAATTGTTTCCATAAGGCAGAGGTAGTTCATGGCTCGGGAGCTTCGACGTGAAAACATGAGCGGGTGTCAACAGGTAGGAGGTATCATCGAGACAAAATCAAATCTAAAGGTATTCATACTACCATAATTTTCATTGATAATATTGACAGAGGTGTTTCGGAGTACCAGCTGGGCAAAATAGTGAGAAGATTTGCTAGATAGAGTAGACTCTTCATTAGTAGAAAGAGGAGATCGTGGAATCGTAATGCTTGTGCCTTTGTCGATGTTTGTTGTGTCAAGGATGCCAAAAGAGTAATTGATGGTATTAATGGCTGGAATATTAATGGAAGTAGTCTTTGGGTGATAATGGAATTTCAAGGTCACAAGGTGAAAGAGAGAAAAGAGGATTCGGCTAGTAAGCCTACTCTGCCCAGCTATTCGGCCTCTCGGGTTCATAGGGAGATCACTAGCGCTAAATTCAGGCTTTCTATTAAGGTTAAAGCCGATATGAAGATGAAGGAATGCTTGTCTAGATGTGCACTGTCTACGCTCCATGAGGACAAGATCCCAAGGAAGCTATGGAGTTCCTTCTTAGCCGATGGCCAAGTCTGTCGGGGCTACTAGCCTTCTAAAGGAGGAAATTGCTCATGCTCTGCAATTCTACTGATGAAGCCAAGGATGTGGTTAATGAGGCGCAGGCAAATGGTGCGGGTCCTAAAGTTTTGGAAGTGCGACATTGGGATAGGGAGGATCAAGTCGAGAAGCGTAGGACGTGGGTCGTCATTAGTGGTATCCCCCTTCACGCTAGAATAAGATCAATGTACGAAAAATTGCACAAACAGTTGGTGACAAGAGGGTAATTTAAAGTATCCATATTGAAACTTCCACACTGCAGTTGATCAACTTGAAAATTTCGGTCATAGTTGAGGGCCACTCCTACCCGTGTCCATAGTTGAAGTTGGTGACAAGAGGGTAATTCAAAGTAACATAGACCCCGCTGAGAGCATTGTTCAGATACCTGTTGCTAATGATGGCCAACAGAGTTTTGTACGGTATGAAACATATTGTAGTAAGTGTACTGGTCTGTTGTAACAAGTTTTCCTAGGTAGTATTCCCTAGGTTATCGAACCAAGGATGCAGTGTCTAGTTTAATCTCTACCATAATCTAACTAATAAGCTATAGAAAATAACAATGATAAATTTGGGGTTTGATTGCAGAAATTAAATAAACTAAAATAAAAACAAAAACAATTAAAAGTGTTTCTCTAACAAATCTAAAAAGGTGAATCCTGATTTACTATTTTTTTCTAGTTTATCAACTCCCTTCCGGTGCAGTGGCGGATCCAGAAATTTTGTTTAGGGGGGGCTAAAATTTTTTTTGACACCCAGAAATTGTTTAGGGGGGGCTAAAAAATTTGTTGACACTAATTTTCTTTAAAACTTTATTATGTTGTATTTTTTAAAAATTTATAAGAGTAATTTGACAAATTTTCAAAATTTTCGGGGGGGCTAGAACCCCCCGAGCCCCCCCTCTGCATCCGCCCCTGTTCCGGTGTTCTCTAAATTCTGCATGGCGGCTCTCGTCATGTCATGCATGGGCCATGCGAGTACATGTTGAAGCCATTTTAATTCATCCGCCCATGTGATATGTTTCACGAGAATAGTGCTGCATAGGTGATTAATCAATAGATGATTAATTAATTCTTCTTCTTATACACGTGTGTATGCAGCCCATATTAATCATTCATTGGTGTGCAGCCCATTATCTCACGAGCCCACATGCAGCTGTCCAGCCCCTTGTATCTCTACATGCATGCGCCACTTCTCTTCACGCGCAGGTGTACATCATGCATGCCCAAAACATTGGCCCGTGCGAGAATTGCAAGCAGCTGCGCCTCTCTGTCAATTTCGTCGGCCCCTCTCAGGTCTCTGTCATAAGTTGTGGCGCCCAGATTTTTGGAATTCCTCGAGATGTCCAGCCCGTAATCATGTGTGTGGCCCATCATGTACATGAGCGTTGCGCGGTCGTATGAAATCATCAGAGACTCGCGTGCTATTTTGTTTACTCCGTTTCGTGGTCCAGGAATATGTCCAGCATACAAACCCCAACCACACCAAAAAATTGGTAGCAGGTACGTCCTAGGGTTGGTCCGGGTTTATAAGTCGGACATAAATCCGATCCACCCTTAAAATATATTAGAATGATCATTTTTGTTCTTATTTGGTTCCGGTTTGACCGTTAACCACTTAACACATACATGTATCTTGACATTTTTTTTCAGTGTTTGTAACCTGTTTTAGCATAAAATCACATGTGAAGAGTAATCTTAACATTTAACATAATTAAGCATTTAAGTGGGGAAATATATAACATTAAAGCTTAAATTAATAAACAATGCAGTATATAAACATAGATAAATTCCCCACTTATCAACTACCCCACACTAGGGGTGTCAAAATCGGGTTTCGGGTCGGGTTGAGCTCAACCCGAACCCGACCCGAAAATAGTTTTGGTCAACCCGAACCCGGAGCGGGTTACACTTCTTTAACCCGAACCCGAAGCGGGTTGACCCGAACCCGACCTGTTTTTTCAAAAATTTATGTTATTTTTTTAACTTTAGATTATTTAATAAAAAATATAATACTATAATATTAATTAATTATTTATGTACAACATATAATCATATGTTATTGATTAAATGTTTATTTTAGTCATAAATTAATAATTAAATACTAATTAAGTCATTAAATATAACATAGTTTCTATTTTTAATTAAATTTTTTTTCAGGTTACGGGTTAGCGGGTTCAACCCAAACCCGAAGCGGGTTTCAATGACCCAACCCGAACCCGACTCGAAAATCATTTCGGGTCAAAAATCTCAACCCGAACCCGGCTTTTTACGGGTCGGTTTCGGGTCAGATTTCGAGTTCGGGTCAAGATTGACATCCCTACCCCACACTTAGCTTTTGCTTGTCCTCAAGCAAATAAAGAATATAACTTCTCCAAACCGAAACATTAAAATCCAGGATTATACATAAGCAGAAGGAAAACAAGCAAAATGACAATCAGAAAAATCAATCTACTTTAAGCTATCAGTTTTCGCAAACAGTGAATAAAGAATAATTTTAATAAAAGCATGAATAAATTGAATTGTAGAAACTGAAACACGTGTTAGCTTAGGACCTTCCACCAATTTCATTCCATTACCCTTTGGATGACAAGGGGTGTGAAGTAATACCTTATTCCACAATACCTTTCAACACCATGCACTCATGATCAAAAACTAAAAAAACTGCAAATAAATATTTCGCATGCAAAAACTTTTCTTCGTCAAGAAAAAAAACAAACGATTTATTTAATTAATTGCATGGTTGTTCCTTCACCCAGACTTTTCTCTTTGTCCCTATAATGGCTTTGGGCCAACTATCCCAGATCACAAGACCTTAGATAAATAAGTGATAAAGCACCCCGAGGACTTAATAACCAGATAAAAGAGGCCTGATTCGGTTTAGAATTTTTTTATCAAAGGAGTACCTTGCCTTATCCTTTCATTCCAAACATTCATAGCATTCCCAAGATCCGAAGCTAAACGCATTTAGTCTCCACAATCAGCCAATCCATCAAATTTCAGTGAAAACAAAGTAAATTTAAGAAAAACAATTCTGGAAAGACAACTTTTAAACAGACATATTTTTAAGGTTGTCATCAGGCTAAATTTCAAACTTCCACAGATATTTTCACCCAAAATTCAGCATTTAACAGCTAAAAGTAGCATATTATTCATCACCTGAAAACAATCAAAAACTAGTGGTCTGAAGTAATAACTGAAGGTCACTCCCTACCCCACACTTAAAATTAAACAATGCCTTCATTGTGTGACATGGCAGAGGTGAAAAACTCAAAGCTCGTAGAAATCATTTATGCCCAAAGGAAACACAACAGAGCAGTCATTAACAAAAACTAAAATTAATAGAAAATTAAAACTAAAACTAGAACTCCTCTGGATTTTGTTGTTGTTGCATATGTAGAACGACCCCACCCTACACTTAAGTTTTACTCAAGTGTTGCAGCCTGGTTGCAGCATCCACATGAAGCATTCATCTGAAAGAAAGACACTAAAAGCAACCAAAAACTGGAAACGAAGTTAAACATTAATAAACAACAAAACCAGGAAAATAACTAAAATACAAATTAAAAACTAACAAAATAAAATATAACACTGGGTTGCCTCCCAGCCAGCTGCCCTTCTTTAACGTCTTTGGCTAGACCATACCTCCCTAAGGTCAACCAGGATCGAAAATGAATGTCGATGTGGGCTTCAAAGGGTGGGCGAGGTGGGCATTATATATCTTCATAAAACAACCCCGATCAAATGGAAAAGTAAACTCAACACTCCAGATGTAAAAGTGTAAACTTCACTAATCATGTATCAGGTGGTTTTGTTGAGGTGGGTGATCTTTAGTGTGAAGATTACAAATTTGCGGGTCCTCCTTCTCAAATTCAAGGATATAAACATCCTTGTCATCCGGTGGAAACTCAAAGGATGAACCAACATGAAAATCAACTTCCACAAGAATTAAGGGCTCCTTGAAGTTGACGAGGTAACTTCTCTCTAACGGCTCATTAACAAGTGCAGGAAGAAAGTCAACTGGAAGACTCTCTTGCTCGGGTACGGGTGGGGAGGGAATAGACTGGGCAGCTTCACAAATTAGATCAACATTTAACTCTGTAGCTGCATCAAATTGCTCAACCTCTAACTCTGGTCTCTCCATGATCTCCACCTCAGGTGTGTTAGTAACTTCAGGGATGGTTGGATCAAGTTGCGTACCTCTCCACTTAGCTACTTCAACAGGTTGTTTGACCTTAGGAATCGGTTCACATCCAAGCTTTGGGGATATTTCAACTATATGGCCTGAAATTCTAGCATTAGTCTCTCGATGCTCCTTCATCTTCATCATAAAGGTCTCATGCTTAGCAGAACGTGACTCGAAAGAGGCATTAATATCTGCAACTGCAGCTTCCAAACTAGATAGATTACCCTAACATTGTGAACTCTCATGATTCCCTCCACATGTTTGGCATACAACCCATTGGTTGTAACTTTGATTTGATGGCTGGATATTACAATCCGCCAGGAGGTTGGGCTGTAGTTAACCTTCTTCTTCCTGTTACCTAGGCAATGTACCTATCATTTTGCAGAATAGTAAAGTTTTTGACGCCGTTGTCAAGGATCTCTCACACAATTAATTGACATCTTAATTTATTTGATTTAGATTTTATTTTAAATTTTCGTCCTTTATTTTATCATTATTTTTATTCGATTCCTATTTCGATAAATTTTGTAGGTTTCTATTTTATTTAATTCACGACTACGTTCCTCCTTTTTTATTTTATTACTTTTCTTTTGTTTTTTTTTTCGTTTTAGATTTTGATTTTAGTTTTGTCGTAACGTGAGTGAGTTAGATTCTCATTTGTTTTGCTCTCGTAATATTTTGATTCTTTTTCTTACTTTTCTTTTCGTTCTTGTCGTTACATTAGTGTAGGATTTTTTTTTTAATTCAATTTCATAGGTTTAGTACGTACATAGTTTTTACGTGTATTTTATTTTATACACTTAGGTGTATTTTTTTTTTGGAAAATTCACGAGATACCCCTGTTTTCTTTCGTAATTCACAATATACCCCTGTGATTTTAGTAATTTAACTTTAAACATGCTTAAATGTTGTCCAAAATTGATGAAACTTTACATGGACGATGCTAAAGTGTTATATTTTGGTCCAATATCAAATTTGAAGTTTTTCAAGCTCATATGTGACCTATGGGACCCAATGAACAGTCACATATTCATTGGGTCCATAGGTCACATGTGAGCTTAAAAAGCTTCAAATTTGATATTGGACCAAAATATAGCACTTTAGCATCGTCCATGTAAAGTTTCATCAATTTTGGACAACATTTAAACATGTTTAAAGTTAAATTACTAAAATCACAGGGGTATATTGTGAATTACGAAAGAAAACAGGAGTATATCGTGAATTAAGGGAAAATTACATCGCCCACCCATGACGTTTGGCAAAATTACACAGCCCACCCACGAGGTTTCAAAATTTACTTTGTCCACCCATGTAGTTTCCACAATTTTACATCCAACAACTTTTCTAATATTTGATCAACTTAAAAGATGGTTAAATGATATCCAAATTTGATGAAACTTTACATGGACGATGCTAAGGTGTTATATTTTTGTTCAATGTCAAATCCAAAGTTTTTTAAGGTCATATATGACCTGTGGGACCCAATGAAACATGAGACACGTTCATCGGGTCCCACAGATCATATATGAGCTTATAAAATATTGGATTTCACGTTTTACCAAAATATAACACTTTAATATCGTCCATGTAAAGTTTCATCAAATTTGGATATCATTTAACAATCTTTTAAGTTGATCAAATATAAGAAAAGTTGTTGTATGTAAAATTGTGGAAACCACATGGGTGGGCAAAGTAATTTTTGAAACCTCGTGGGTGGGCTGTGTAATTTCGTCAAACGTCATGGGAGGGCGATGTAATTTTCCCTTCCCTTTTTCTTTTCATTGCTTCCTTTTTGTTTTTGTTTATATTTAAATTAGGATTTACTTGTTTACTTACCAGTCCATAATTTGCTTAGCTTTAAGATTTTAGGAATTATTTTATTTGATTTTTACTTGTTTAGTACTTTTCTTTTTGAAGACGCTCTGATTTGTTTTATTTTAGTTTTTCTTTTTAGTTTATTTTGTTTAGTTTTGTTTATTCTTCTTTATATTTTTCTTTATACTTTTGTTTTCATCTATATTTATTTATTATTTATTTTTCATTTTCTTTCTATTTTCTTTTCTTTTTCTTTTTGTTTTACTAGGCTGATTAGTGACGATGGAAAACGGTAAGGAGGAGTTGAGAAGATTGTTGATTGAATTGGAATGGATGCGTATGCAAGAGGAGATATCCTCTTATCAAAGATTGGTCAAGGATTATCAACCACCTCAACAATCAAATCGAGAGTTGTATTGGTGGGAAGTTGACCAGGCTAATACGCAGTACAAACAAGATCAGTTGAGATATTACTACTTCAATAAGAACAAACAGCAATCTACACAGAGGCCAGACGAATTCCTCCCGAGTCAGGTCGAGCCGCTAGAAGAGATTCCAGTGGTGACTCCAAGGAGTGAAGATCAATTCGAGCAAATACTTTTGAGGCTACAAGTTCTGATAAGAGATTGAGAAACTTATCAGGAAGCTGTTATATGAAGAAGAGGTGGAGCAAATATTTAACAATATGTGTTCCCCTCCCTCTCCATCCCCAACACAAGAGGAGCAACTAGAATTTGAAAATATTTTATCTGCACTTGTCTGCGAGCCGGTAGAAGCGCCAGTTACAATCGAGTTCATTGAAGATGAAGATATTAAAGCTTCTACGACAATTGTCTGCCAGAATGAAGTTTCCATGAAGCCTCACCAATTGGAAGAGAATATCAGTATTCTCGGATCCGAGGAAAAAGCCCCACCACCAGTTCATCTACAACTTCAGCTCCTGGTCTTCTGCTAGAGATTCGTTACCGTCAATACCTCCTCAAACTCCAGGTTTTGTGGAGTTTATATTTTCCAAATTTATTTGTTGAGGTAACGCTTTGTTTTGAACCAGGTGGATAATGATGAAGATTGGTGCCTACTTCTTATCACCATTGAAGCCTTTATCCACCTATATTTTTTATCGTGGTTGAGTTCTTTATTTTCTTTAATTGTTTTAGTTAAGTTTAGTTTTTATTTTATTTTGTTTTATTTTTATATAGTTTATTTGTTTTGTTTTAGTTTAGCCTATTTTAATTTTAGTTCTTTTTGAGCCAGAAGTGACAATAGTGCATGTGCTTTTAACACAACGTTTGTAGCGTTTTTGTGGTAGTTGTGAGTGTGTGCAGGTGAATTTTTTATTACGGTGATTGATGTACCCCTAAGGCTAGACACTTGCTTGGACACAAGTGTGAGGACCGATGCTACCCCCATTGTTCAAGTTTAAGTGTGAGGAAGGGAACCACCTTCCTCAATCTACGATATCAGGGGAGTTTCAATTTCCTTTATTTTTAATGTTCGTGTTCAACCTACAATGATTTTAATGCTTAATTATTTTATCAGTCCATGTTGTCCTGAATGAAATTCTTCATGAGCCTGCCATACTTTGAAAGGTCTTTTCTTGATTTTTATTTTTGAATAATAAGGACATTACTCCTCTTAAGTGTGAGGAAGTAGAGACCTTTCCTTGAAAATATGCTAGTTGCACTTAAATGTCATACTTGTTTTTGTTTGTCCTATTGTTTTGAGGGAACCGCTTCTCTGAGTGCTTATAAATATTGAATTCTTTGGATACAATTTTTGTGGAAGTTTGAAATTGAGTCAGGTGATAACCACAAGAAATCTCTTGCTTAAAGCTGTTTGACTAATCTAACTTGTTTATATTCAAATTAATTTTGTTTTCACAGAAATTTGGTGGATTAGCTGATTGTGTAAACTGAATTAGTTTAGCTCGGTGATCTTGGGAATGTTGTGAAAGTTTGGATAAGGCAAGGTACTCCTCGGATCTTAATTAAAATTTCTGATCCAAAGCAGGCCTCTTTTATCCGGTTATTAAGAGAAAAGTCTGGGGGATGAAAACAATTGTGCGAAATATGGAATAATTATACAAAGAAAAGAAAAGTTCTTAATGCTAGATGATGATTGTAATTTTCCTGTTTTGATCATGAGTGTGTGGTGTTGAAAGGTATTATAGAATATGGCATTACTTCACACCCCTTGTCATCCACAGGTTAAAAATTAATGGAAGATCCCAAACTATCCTAGATTTAGTTTATGCAATCAAACTTCTCCTTGCTTTTACATAATTGTTCTTTTTCACTATTTACAAAAACTTACAGCTAAAAGCATGATTATTCTTTTGATTGCCATTTTGCTTAATTTCCTTCTGCATTTGTTCGATCTTGAGGTTTGATACTACGGCCTTAGATATAGTCTTATTCTTTATTTACTCGAGCACAAGCAAAAGTTAAGTGTGAGGAAGTTTGATAAGCGTGAAATATATATATACTTTAAAGGGTTATTTGATTTAATATTCATAATGAATTGGATTATATTTCACACTTATTTATATATTTTTCTGAAATTTATATTTAGATGAGAGCTGATATATTTTATTTGTTAAATGCAGGAAAAACTCTCATCACAAACGATATATATATAACGATTGAAGATTTTGATCGAGGAATATTATATGTCACACCGACAACATATCACATGGGGGATATTCTCACGGCAATTAAATTTCACATCATTCACTAACCACCTCTTATACCATGCACTTTATCACATACTCATTTGATGATATTCATCAAAAGGCTGTTGCACATGAGTATTAATGTGAACATTATACAACATGCTGGTGATTCATTCGTTGTACTCATTTTCGTACTGAAGCAAACGATCATTCACGGAGGGATTCACTTGATAAATATTTGATTATTGATAAATTAATGAGGCTGCTTTATAAGGAGGAGAATTAAGTCACGAGGAAAGAGATATTCACACCACGCCCGCCGCGCTCCAGCTCCGTCCTCCTCTTAACACATCCACATAAGTCCACCATTGTCAACACCCCACACTTCTAACAGAGAATTAATATAAAGATATGTGACAATAGAAGGCGGAATGGGGATTTTTTTAATAGAGTTTCTTCTTCCCTTTTTATCTAATATGTCAATGTGTTATTCCTTTGTTGCTTATGCTATTTTTATAGTCATGTTTGAGTAGTTAGTTTAGTACTCCGGATTGGGGTAGTAAACCGGATCTTTTATATTTATTTTCTAATCTTTTTACTAGTTCAATAATGCAATAGTTTAATTCCAGTTCTTCATTTGCTTTAATTCTCTAGCTAATTATTAAAGAAATATTTGTAGTTGTCTAATCAACACGGGAGAGCTAAGATAGATAACCAGACATAGGAAGTTAAACCTGATTAACGACTAGAAGCGTGATCCCGCCTATAGGTTAATCGGTCTCATATAGAAACTGTTCTTTATGCGATTAGTTATGTCCGGATTAGAGCATTAGTCTGCTACTAGTTCTAGCAACTGGTTAGGATTCGTTAGACTTAGTTGTTGATGAATTAATTATAGTTTCTGAGTTTATTGTAGAATTAAGGAAGAATTTATTAATAGATTAGAAAGTGAAGGTTTGCATAACAATCCGGGGTGCTTCTTTTTATTTCAAGTTTTACTCTTTATTTATTTGCTTAGTTTATTTTACTGTTTTATTATTTTTTGTTAGTTTGTTGAGTCTTTCTTATCATTAAATTAAAAACCTGAAAAAGTGACGTTTCTTGTTTTCTTAGTTTAGTTTCTTGGTTAGTAAATAAATTGTCAATTAATTGAACGAGGTCCCTGAGATCGACAACCCCCACTTAATTCACTATTCCGCAAAACGATAGGTACACTGCTGAAGAGGGGAAAATATGCCCAGAAGCCTCAAGAGAAGCAGGAACCAACAGAACGAAGGAGGAAAGAAGAGCTCGCAGCAACCGGGCCAGTTTGACCGGTCGGATGGCAGGAAGAAAGCACAAAGGAGCGATCGGTCGACTTTTAAGCATGTTAATGCTTGTTATTTGATGTTGGAGTGCTGTCCAATAGTTTTTTTACGTTCATTTATGAGTTAATATGCTTAGGAATTAAATTGGGATCCTAAGGAGTTCATTTTGGCATATATTTGCCCTAAACGGTCCAAGGGTACAATCTTTGCTTTATGTTGACCATTGTTATTTTTAAATTGGTTTTAAGGCATGTTTAGGCCTTAATTTAGTTTATTATACGTTTAATCAATGTTTAGTTAGTTTCGGGTATTTCAGTTCATCCTCTCACATCGAGATTCCTTGATCGGTTTATCAGTTGACTTCCGATTAGGCAACGACTTCTAGCTTCTGGACAAGCTTTCTCTCTGTTGTTCTTCACGTTTTGAGAGGGTTTTGGTGGCTTATTTGTATTTGAAACTTTATGGAAAGAGAAAAGTTTGTGTTTTTAGTGACTTTGAGAGTGATTTCGGCTGTGTTTTGTTGGCTATTAGCTTTGACTTCGTGGAAGAAGTTTGGGAGAGGAAATTCTGACCTTGTGTATATCTTGGTCACTACCAATCTAGAACTTTTAGAACTCGCTTCATGCAATCCTGGAAACTAGCAAGGGCTAGATTAAGGTGGATTGAAAAGAAAGATCACCGTGGTAAGTTTACTGGATATGAAGGACCCAGATACCATTGGATCCTAATCCCAAACATTAACATGCTAAGTGCAGGCTAGAGTGGGAGGAGAGCCATGCAGGTTATGATAGGAGAAAAATGGTAGTTCCTCTCACTCACTCCAAGGCGCCCAAGAACCGTCTCCTTTGGCGACAATAAGAAAGGTAATATTGTTGGTATAGGTAAGGTTGATTTTTTTCTTTTGATTGTGTTATTGATGGTGTTCATTTAGTTAATGGCTTGAAATTCAAGTTACTAAGTGTCTTTCAAATGTGTGATAAGGGGAAATCTACTCACTTTTATTTTACCAATTGTTGTATAGTAATTTTGTCGAGTGGAAAAGAGTTGCTAGCTATGAGGCCATAGATGGATAAATTTTTATGTAACATGTCTAGAAGATTGGGATAGTGTCAATTTACCATGCCTATATATTTCAGTAGATGATCCTATGCTTTGGCACAAACGTCTAGGACATGTTAGCTTAAAACCATCGGGAACCGGTCTGTATGATGCATGTGTTATACGAAAACAAACTAGATCCAGCTTTAAGTCAAAGAATGGTGTTAGTACTTTATCACCTCTCGAATTGCTTGACATGGATCTATGTGGGCCTTGAGTATAAGAAGTTATGGAGTAATTGATATGTCTTTATCATCATCGATGACTACTCATGGTTTGTTTGGACTATTTTTATAACTTCCAAAGATGAAGTCTTTGAAAATTTTGTAGTATTTGTAGGACAGGTACAAACCACATCCAATTACAAGATTAAGGCTTTATGATTAAATCATGGGTCAGAACTGAGAATAGCTCCTTTGATGAGTTCTGTGCAAATCATGGAATTAATCACACATATTTTACACCAAGAACACCTCAGCAGAATAGTGTTATGGAAAGAAAGAACAGGGCTCTTGAGGAAATAGCTAGGGTCATGCTGTTGAGAAGTGGTCTTCCATAAAAGTTATGGGCAGAAGTTGTCTTCACAACTTGCTACATCACCAATAGAAATCTCATTAGGCGAATACTCAATAAGAGCCCATATGAGATTTTCAAAGAAAGAAAACCAAACATCAGTCACTTAAGAGTGTTTGGTTTCAAATGCTTCGTGTATAACAATGGAAAATATACCCTAGGCAAGTTTGATGCAATAAGTGGCAGTGCTATCTTCTTAGGATACTCAGATCAAAATAAAGTTTACATAGTCTTGAACAAACAGACTTTAGGTTAAAGAGAGTATCCATGTATTGTTTGATGAGACTGAAGTTCATGATCACGAAGACCTGGAACGAGATGAAGCAAAAGGTTTTGATTTGACACAACAAAGAGTATTGAAGGTGTCACTAACATATTAATGACTCTTAGCAACAGCCAGACAGAACAGCGACTAATCCACGACCGGTTACCGACAACAATCAACAAGTGCAGTCTGCAAGTCCTCTATCAAATACCATTCTTCATCAACATGGAATATTGAATCAAACCCATCCTATTGAGAACATCGCATCTAATATCTCAAAGGGTGTTCAAACAAGATCCTAAGCACAAGACTTGCTCGCCTTCACCGTTACTATTTCATCCATTGAGCCTAAGAACATCAAAGCAACTCTTAAGGATATCGATTGGATTAAAGCCATGAAAGAAGAGTTACATCAGTTCAAACGATGTAATGTCTGGCACCTTCTACCCAGACCTACACATCATGAGTTTTTGGCGGCCAAATGGGTCTTTAGAAACAAAATGAATGAAATAGGGAAGTGGTGAGAAATAAAAAGCATAGTTAGTAGCACAAGGCTACAAGTAGCAAGAAGGGATACACTTCCAAGAAACCTTTACTCCTATTGCAAGAATGGAATCAATTTGCTTATTGATAGCATTTGTAACACACAAGGGAATCCGGCTCTTCCAGCGCGACAATAAGAGTGCTTTTCTTAGTGGAATTGTCAAAGAGAAAGTATATGTGGAATAGCCTCTGAGGTTTGAAGATAAGGAACACTGTAACAAGGTTTTAAGGCTTGACAAAGCTCTTTATGGGTTAAAGCAAGCTCCACGATCATGGTATGAATGATTGTCGTTCTACCTATTGAGGAATGGTTTCGCGAGAGGTAAGGTGGACAAAACCCTATTTATGTACAATCGTGACAAATATTTCCTAATTGTGCAGGTATATATCGGTGAATTGATGAAGGAGTTTGAAATGAGTGATCTAGGAGAATTGAAGTTCTTCCATAGACTTCAAATCAAGCAAGGTGATGAAGGAATCACAATCTCTCAGCAATGTGAGACTTACTTAAGAGATTTGGAATGGAATCAACAAAGTTATGTGACACGTTTATGGTAGTTGGGACAAAACTAGGCATCGAGACTGGTGACCAAGAGGTTAACCAGCGGTCGTACAGAGATATTATAGGTTCGATTCTATATCTAACTGTAAGTATACATGACATTACTATGTATAGTATTTGCTTATGTGCTAGACTTTAAGCAGATCCTAGGGAGAGCCACCTTACAGCCGTCTAAAGGATCCTAAGATACCTCATAGGATCTTGTGACATTGGGTTATTCTACCCATGATACACCAACAGCAACATCATGGGATATTCTGATGCAGACTATGAAGGATCAATCACCTATCGGAAGAGTACTTCAGGTACTACTTTCCTCATGGGCTCATGCTTAATTGCATGGGGTTCTAAGAAACGGTAGACTGTGGCCATATCAACTGCAGAGTCAAAATACATAGCCTCGACAAGTTGTTGTGCACAACTCCTATGGCTCAAACAACAAATTGGCGACTATGGTGCCAAAACAGGTACGCTTTCCATCTTATGTGATAATACACGTGTCATTTCTATTTCCAAAAATCCAGTACATCATTCACATACCAAGCACATAGATATAAGACATCATCTTTTATGAGATTGTTATGAAAAAGATTTAGTTGTTTTGAAATATATTTCAACTGAAAAGTAACTTGCGGACATATTTACTAAGCCACTTAGTAGGGAAAAATTCACTAAGATCAATCATGATCTGGGCATGATTTTCATCAATTAAGTTTATGATTCTCTAACTTAGTAATATTCGACAAAACAGGTATGTGACTATTTCGGGTACCAGTCTTTCAGTTGTATTTAATTGTTTTTATGCTTGTACAATTAATGACCGACTATAAGGGATAGAGATATCATAATTTAGAGAGCAAGGGCAAAATAAGACTTTCTAGATAAAAGGGAAACGGTAAAATCATCATTCCGTCTGTTAGCTACTGGTCACACCCGATAGGGAGCGACCGGTCCTAGAATGTTGTTGGACTAGCCGTTAGACGTCTGCCAGCACTCTGTCAAGGTTAGATGTTTCATACAAATCATCTCACTCCTCAAGCTCTCAAAAATCTCATACGCATATAACTCTACGAAATCTCTCGCTCTCTCAAAAGTATTGTAAGGCTAGTATGAAAAGTCATCAAAGAACCTGAACCCCTGTTGCGAGTTTTCTTGATCTTCAATCCAAAAACTCCCACTCCTCAAAGATCTCAATGACACCAAAACAATCCACCAAAGGCTCAAGGAAATACGTGAGGATCAATGATCCCAAAAATCTATGAGCGATATCCCATAGACATCCACTCTAGAAGTCGCTCCACGACTGAAAGGCTAAGCGTTGAGGTAGAAAAGTTACTCAAGCTCAAAGTCATTGACGAGGATCCCCTCACCTTGCAAGAGCTGGATGTAATGAGCTGCCTACAACCAGCTCTACATGCCTAAGGTAAACGACCTAATCCATAGCACATCCCTAAATCCTACTCTTCCAACCCTACACCGATCTCTCAAACCCAGCAAACCCTGACTACCTCCAAAACTCCACAAAGACCGCTTGTCGATGTATCTGAGTTGACCCCAAAAGGCTTAGTACACTGGAGAAAAACCTCTACCTTCACAAAGACCCCTGCACTACAATAAAAAATATCCTCAAAACCTAAAAGCTCCACAAGAAAATCCTCCTCCAAACTCTCCCAAACCAGAGTGTCTCCATGAATTTTGGAAAAACAACAGGCAACAACCCTTCCAAGCAGCAACGACTCATCGCCAAAATCAAGGGAAGAGCTGGATGACTCCTCTGAAGAAAGCCTAACTATGGGAATAATCGAGAAGCAGCCACCGCCAGAAAAGACAAGGGAGCCAAAGAGAGTCTTCATCACTAGCGACAAAGAAGAAAAGAAAGAGGGAGAAAAGGTTAGAAGATGCAACTAGTGCTCTAAATAGCACTTGAAGCAGAAAAAGAGGGCATGGAAAAAGATGTGGAAGAGAGAGATGAAGAAAAAGAAGAGGCAAAAGAAGTAGAAGCGGTGGTCACAGACTCCAACGACAGCTTAATAACTAGTCCCGGATGTAATGAAAATTTCTAGCATACTCAGTGGTCAGTACTAGACCTGGTAATTCGGGTTATTCGGTTTGGTTTGGTTTGGTTTTGATCAATTTGTAGATATTTACTATTAGGTTAGGTACGGATCGGATCGGGTTTATCTAGTTTACATTAGATTTAGGTGACTTCGGTTTGGTTGAGTTCGGGTTTGGATGCTTTTGGTTCGGGCTAGTCTCTGCGTCATTCAGTTTTTTCAGGTTATAGGTCAAATTCAGGCGACTTATCAGGGTTAGGTTTGATAAACAAAGATTTTAAAGTACGAATTTTAAGCAACCTTTGTAACTTGTATTGATTTTCATATGCGGATCCAAGTTCTTTTAATATAGTGTTACTCTTGATTAAGGCTGTCAATCTTGACACAACCCGAAATACAACCCCAAACCAACACGCTAAAATGCGGGTTGGGGTTGCAATTTTTAGGTCGAGTTTGGGTTGGGATGCTAAAACGTGGGTCGGTTTTGGGTTTGACCTGCCAATCCGATTTCAACTCGCAACCCAAAAACATGTTTTAGAAAATAAAATAAAAATATATATTCTTATAGTCATGTGTCATAACCCTAAATATATTAATCATGTAACCATTTATGTTTGATGGTTTTATATGCTATGTTATGTTGTCTTGGTGATTTTATGTAGAATTTGTTTTGATAGTATAATATTTTAAATTTTAGGTTTATTTCGGGTGTATTTCGGGTCTATTTCAGGTCGATTTTGGGTTGATTTCGGGTTGATTACGGATCGTCGGGTCAATTTCAGGTTGACCAATCATAACCTGTTTCGGGTTCAAGTCAGTTTCAGGTTGAGGTGAAACATGAGCATGTCGGGTTCGGGTTGAAGTCAACCCAACCCAAAACCCAAAATTGACAACCCTGGTCTTGATCAAGACTATTATTGTGTATTGATTGGACAAAATCAAATTGGATGATAATTTTTGTCTTTGAATTTTTACTATACATTTATTAAATGTATCAACCAAGTGTTAGTTAAAATTTTGTGCATTAGTGGTCAATATTGGCACTCGTTGCCCAATCTACCCTGCCCACACCCGACGCCGCGCCTCCCGCAGTCCTGTGCTCGTCACACCCTGCGCTCATCATCTCGAACGTGCACCTGCACCCATCCATCATTGCTTCGCGCAAGCGTCACGTGCTCATACCCATCCATTAACATTCAAACCATTCCTAAGTTCTAAACATAAAGAAACCTAAGTTTATAAAAATATAGAGTAATAAAAATAGTAATGATACACATTACTTTGTCTTATAAAACATTTTAGGTTATGTTGTTAAGGTAGATTGAATAATCTGGTAGAGATTATTCATCCTCCAAAATGCTAGTCTATCCGACGCTTCCCAATAATCTACCATTGAGAATATTTATTTTCCTTATTTTATTGCATAATTTTAGGCACATATACCTCAGTCTTGGTTAGTACATGTCTCAACTGAAAAGTTTAGATTTTATAATTAAACTTCATCAACATTTAAACCGTTCTCAATTCGTTCTAAATTCTCATGTCCCAAACATAACAGAATCTAACTTTATTAAAATCAGAATTAGTAGAGTATTATAAAATAATAATGATACACATTAGATTTTATTATAAAACATTTTAAAGCAAAACATGTACAGTTTAATTGTAACAAAACATCTATGTGTGAGAAGGGTGTTATACGGTTTATAAATGTTTTAATACAATAAGCTTGAGATGCTTGAAGACTCAAAATATCTAATATTATTTATATATACTTGTCTAAAACTTCATTATGTATTTTTTATTTCAAGATTATTTTTACAGTTGAAATAACTATAATGGATTTAAATTTAATAAAACATTCTGGATTCAATTCAGGCTGATCCAAATTTTTGGATCACAATTCGGATCATGCTATTCAATGTAAAATCAGGTTAAAATCATTAGTTTTTCTGGTTCACAGCACGGTTAATCAACAGGGCAATATAGTCTATAAGACATTAAAGATAAAAATGTATGGCACAACATGCCATATTCGCGAATAGTGGAAATTAGAGAAAAGTGTGATTAACATAGGGAAGTAACGAAACACTTTTTTTTTTAAAAAAAAAAAAAAACTAATCAAGGATCCGGAATTTGAACTGATAGTTGCACCGAACTAACGAAACACTTGAGAAAAAAAAAAACTAATCAAGGATCCGGTATTTTGAACTGATAGTTGCAGCCTTTCCCCCAAAAATATAACAATATATTTTCTAAGATACGGAACCAATGGTTCCCCTGACAAAGATCTTCCAGTGGACTGCTGGAATGAGCTGGCTGCTGGAATGAGCTTCAAATCAGCGACTTACTGGCTGATAGAACTATCCATCTGTTTGCACATTCTCCCTGCATTTCTTGAAATATAAAGTAAAGATTTGCAAAATGTCCCTCTCCTAATAATACGTGCCTCTTATAACAATAGAATGCCTGATTCCGGAATTCAGACCATTTTGTGATCAATTAATGTATCAAAAACAGGAGGATAGCACAATGCGGGAAGGCAAATGATGATACTGCATGGACCGAAGAAGCTAATGATAAAATTATAGTATTTGCTGTGGGCACATAAGAATGATACATACTACATGGATGCTATACATGTACATGGGCATGATCCCTAGCTAATCTCAGGCCCCAGAGCCGTCTTTGGGAGATATAGGAGGAAAAAGTAGAATGGAAAGGGCCTACCGCTCAACTGAAATGCAAGACAAATTGATGTTACAGGAGACAAACTATAGCCACAAGCTAAAGCCTCATTCTTTTGCTTTGAGGGCCGTCGCATCTCTCCTGTACAGAAAAGAAAGTAGATGGAGCGAATTATATTGATATTTCAATGCAATACAGTAATAAGTTCAATGAAAACGGTCAAGTAGAATCAATTAAGGTTTTAAACGCAGCATCTATCAAGAAAAGATATTCCATTCTTGAGAAAATACAAATCATGAACATACGAATTGTAGGTTATAAAAAGCATTATATACCGAAATGTATACCTCTCCAGGTCCAAAATCTTCAGGAGGAAGAGAGCTAGACTCAGATCTACATTTGGCATGAACAATAGGACCATGCTGCGAACTATCCATGCCCACATTTGTGGATCCATTTGATTTATTTAAATAAACAGCTCCTCTGTACATCCATTCATCCAATTCATCGCTATAGAATTCTTCAAAAGGCTCACCGCACAAAGCACATGTTTTCTGATCCACATCTGCTGGCACAGCCAACTCTTCCTCTTCTTGCTTTTCTTCAACAGCCTCAGCTGGTAAAAACCCAGGTGCTGATTCAGAGCCCAATGCTTCAGCCCCGCTCAACCACATAGTTGTGCTGACAAACCACTTCCTAGATAAATTTTGTTTCCGATTTCTTGCTATCCGGTTCTTGGTTACATGCCAGTCCATGTGCTTGCTATGCTCCTCTTGAGTCTTAAAACGAAGCCCACAGGTAGTACATTGCCTCGGTAGATCTGCATATAAAGCCCTTACAGCAGCCTCATGTCTCACTTTCAGAAGATCTTGATCAAACTCAACTCCTACAGAATCCTACAAGAAAAGCAATCGTGTTCAGAAATTTAAAGCCTGCTTAGAAAAAAATGAAACGTGATTCAATTTGTTGCTCAAATATAACACTTACCAAAACAGTTGGTTGATTAGACATGGAGATCAGACCATGGGCCATAAGAGAGTTAAATAAACCAGAATAAGCACCAGTTGGTTGGTTGGAATTAGGCCCAGAACTCAGGGAAAAGGGTCGAATCTGAGTAGGGCCAGAAGACATGCCAAGAGAATTAGAAGGGATAGCTCCTTGAGCAGAAAAAGAAAGGCTTGAGATATGATGGGGTTGCAAGGATGGCATTCCAGGCAAAGGAGCCATGGCAGTGTTGCTTGTAGCGGAATACCCATGGCTCAAAGGTTGACTTGCCATCTGCTGATGAAGTGTAGTTAGATTAGACGAATTAAGAGCCTGATGAGACTCCCGGAGGGTAGGAAAATGATGCAGCGACGGCCGAGTATGATGGTGTGAAGAGATCATTCCAGGATGCGGTGTAGGTAGATTTGGTGGTTTGAGTGGAAGAGTGCTCGCACTTCCATTGTTATTAAACATTTGAAAGCCTTGATTAACTGCTCTATTATTCATATTTGTGAAATCATTACCGGATAGGATATGATTCAGCTGAACATGAGAAGGAATGAATGGTTGGGCCTGAGAACTAAGTTGAATCAAAGGAGCCCTCGAGCCCAATGATAGTGGTTGGATTGGAGGTGCCCCAGCAGTAGATGTTTCATATCCCAAACGACCAGACCTTGAATCAAGGTTAGAGAAACTCCCCACATGCACATCAGTTTCAAAAGGATGATCCATATAAGACTGTGGACTGGCACCCGCAGAAGATGAGGATCTTTCGCTCAAAGGGTAAGCTGTAGGACCACTTCTTCCCACCAGTGTTCCTGGACGAATCACATCGCATGGCTGAATGGTATCATTTTTCGCCAGAGGATACTTGGGCACTAAACTGTGACCCGCCTGAATAGAAATGGGTCAAAAGAACTTTAGACAGCTGATATACAACTCCAAGCAAGCTATACAACAAAATGGACACAATCAGGGGAACAAACAAACGAGCGGATTCAGAATGCACTGCAAATACAAAATGAGATCAATTCAGCAATCATATTAGCTGCAAACAGTCAGTTAATGGTTTAAAATTATGATGCAACTAACTAAATTTGGATCCAACATGGTGAACTTCATTAAGTATTTCTCTTGTATGTGGGTGTAACTTGAATGGTGCTTCGTAATACATATATAAAACCTAGAACAAATACGGAAGATGTTCAGAAACAGAAAAAATAGAATATGAGAAAGGAACCAGAGAAAGGTATCTACTAGAGCGGGAAATGATGAGCAAGGCTAAGAGGCATACATCCATTGTGGGCACTGTATCTTCAGCAAACCTCTCACCAGCCAAAGATACCTGTGTTTTTCCAGGCCACTTTTTCCGCTTAAGGTTAGCAGCAAAAGATGATAGACCATGGTTAGTGGCACCAGGTCTGGCTCTGAAGTCTCCAGGAGACTGAAAGCAACCGTTACTTCTGCGGTCCCAAGCAGAGGGGTTCATATCCTGCCAGTCAAACTCTTCTTCTTCAGTGTTTTGCCATGATCTGGCAGCATTATTAATACTAATGCCATTGTCTTTAAGAAGGCTTCTTTGGGAAGGATCATCATTTAGTCTTTGCCCACTATCCTGGCCATACGCATTAATCAAAGCTCTTGTTCTGTCATGCTTGCTGCCACTGCTCTCGTTATACGAAGTCACATTCTGGAGACCATGATATTTATCATCCAACAAAAGTCGTTTTCGCCAGTCACCACTGTCATTCTCTCTGTCTCTTATCCTGAAAAGTTGAAGAGTCAATATGAGATAGGTACATCTTCCAAAGATTACCTTGAAGAACAGATCATTGTAAATATGGGGATAACACAGTTGACAGATACAATATGAACATTTATTTACACTACTCATCGAAGTCTTCTTCCTACTTAATGTTCTTCCATTAAGAAATTCTTTTCTTTCTGTTAGAGTTGACAGATACAATATGAACATTTATTTACACTACTCATCGAAGTCTTCTTCCTACTTAATGTTCTTCCATTAGGAAATTCTTTCTCTGTTAGAATACGATTCTACTAGAACTGAACGACTATCGTGTCTATTTGAACATTTAGGGTCAATCTGTCTATTTAACTTGTAAAAATTACAATCAGGAGTATCATAAATACCGGGCATGACATATAACATGGGAGATCTTCATTGAACAAATACATTTTGACATGCCAAGCCCCTGTGGCTTGGTCGGTAGAGGAGTGGTATATAGGAACCAAAGATCCTGGGTTCGAAACCTACACACTACTGTAACTATAAAAAAAAATACATTTTGACATGATTTGTCGACTCCGGTTTATTCTTGGTAAAACCACAGGCAACCTGATTATGATATGGATACAAAGGGGAGAAGTTGAAGTTCTATGAGATAACAGAAAATGCAAACAAGCATAGACTACTTGAAAGAAGTTGAAGTTCTATGAGATAACAGAAAATGCAAATAAGCATTGACTACTTGAAAGAGAAGAAGCTCTGAGGGGAAACCTACCCAGGGGTAGCAAAAGCTACATGCCGCTACAGCATGTGAGAGAATTAGCTGGATTGCCTAAATGAAGTGAGCAGAGCATACCTATGCCATGGACAGCTTACCCAATTCTTCACAAGTATTAGGCATTATATGAACCTATAATGTGATAAGAACAGCCCTAACTTCCTTCACTAATCCACAATAAGTGGCCAAAAATCCTCTTTTGAGGTGTAATCCTCTCTAAGAGGCCAGAGTAATCTTTACAAATAATCCCCCTCCTACTGCCAATTATTCCTACTTATTCCTACTCCTTTTATACTAAGAAGCTAGGATTCGTTATTTACTAAACCACCCTAACTACTATGACTTATCATTACTCCCCCCCCCCCCCCCGGATTATTCCTACTCCTTTTATACTAAGAAGCTAGGATTCGTTATTTACTAAACCACCCTAACTACTATGACTTATCATTACTCCCCCCTCAAACAAACTTGTCCCCAAGGCTGGAAAAGAACAATTACAAAGAAAACGAAAAAAGAACTAGCCTAGATGTAGTAAGTCATGTTGTTTTCATCTTCACGCACAAGTGGTTATGCTGGCATACACCAAATTAACTCTAATGGATGCTGAGAAGTTGTTAATGGAGATTCGACAATGTACACGTTCTAAGGGTTTCAATGGTAGTTTAGCTTGATTAAGGCTAGAGAACTCCCAGTGGATGAAACCGATCCTGAACCAACAGAAGTCACAAAACAAACTTTAAGGATCACAATTTCACTACACTTCTCCATGCGATTCTAAAAATTAGGGATTGGGTTGGATTTGGGGAAATTAGGTGAGGACGAAAGGAAACCTGTCATTGTGGTACCGCGATTAGTAGGCGAAACAACAGCCAAGATTCTTCTCTTTCTTTATCCATTCATTGCTTTCCTCAATTTTTCTCGCCGACTTCATCTCTCTGAGATTTGTGACTTCATACATAGCCAATTCAGCACAGGTCGAACTATTCAGTCCGTTCTTGAAAACTCCAAGCAAAACACAATCAGGAATCTCCACGAAATACGCCGAAAAAAATTTAAATCACCTCCTATAATCTTCTGCTAATGGATGTTATCGAAATGAAGTTGTGAGAAGTCATTTCTGACTTAACACAACAACTATCGAATCCCCCCAATAACCCCCCTAGGAGGTGAGACTCGAGAGAGCAGCCCTCGTGAGCAGGCTGGGAAGGGGCTTGGGTAGTTACTTAGTTCCGGGTTTTTCGTTGTTACTTGATGCTGCGACCAAAAGGTATATTCAAGTCAATCAGAAAAGTCATAACTCATAGAGCCCTTAACGAGAGATTCCAGGGCGCAAGTAGAGCTATATTAAGATGTTAACTCAGAACTCATAGCTCATAGCTCATTTATGGATTGTAACCCCCCCTAAGTCCCCCTCGGGGATAAACGATAGAAACTTCATTTACGGTTTTAACTCTCAAAGAAGTAAGTCCCGTTGATTGATCTGAAAGATCCAGAAGGCCAAAAGAAAGCCCTATTTCGCTACTTTAGAGACCGACTTGAGGTACCCCACGTGAGGGTCTTAAAAACTGTAGTTTTTCTGGGCGTAATTTAACTTTCTGCGGGCTGAGGTTTTGAAGGCTTTCCAACTTTCTTCGGAACGGGTTCGAGACCTTCAAATCCAACTTAGGGAGCAGTGTAAGAGAATACGAGGCATAGGCCTTCCATTCCGAACGCATAGGGGCCTTCCATCACCCACAACCTCTTGCCTCAAGATTCTTGGAACTCGTGAGCAAGCAATCATGTCCTCACTAATTTTGGAAGCGCAAACATCCAAGTACAGCTATCCCTAAAGGATTTCTACAGCCAAAATTATGTAGGAACAGCGTCAACGAAGTAGAATTTATTTGCCAGTACCTATTTGTTCCCTGTTTATAGGTCATTTTTATCTCGCACAACCCTCCTGTCAATATCCTCTTCTTCCTCCACAAATGTTGCTTGCCTTGAGGCGCAAAGTCAGTCTTCAGTTTTGCCTAACCAAGATGTGGTTGATTCACCAAGTTGAGATGAGATTGATTCTTGGATGCCAAAAAAATGAACGGAAGTTAGAAATTGGATAGTGAACCTTCTAAATCCCGCACTAGAACCAGGTGTGGTCACTACCTAATGAGTTATGATTCACCAAAACATGAAATAAGGTTTTCTCCTCTCTTCTTTTTCCTGATCCGTTTCTTCTTCTCTTTCATTGACAAGTCTTCATTTGTCTTCTCCATTTTTGAGTTTTCCCCATTCCTTCTTTGTCAATACACCAACAATGAGGAAATTCTTCTTGTTGTTGCCGCTGGAATCTAAGTCTCACCTTCTTTCTTTCCTTCCTCCTTACAGACTCGGCTCTTTGAATTATTTCCTTAACTAGACGATTGAGTTCACCTTCTCTTCCTGTTCTAGACTTCCAACCACTGCTACCTTCCAATTGGTTTCAAAATTCAAAATGTTGGACAGAACCACTTTCATTGGAAGCTTCTTGGGTGTAAATCTCTACCAGCAATTTCCGGAATTATGGCCATGGAATTTCACCCGAAGTTTATCCATATCCATTCGAGCCGAAAGCTGCATGCACCATATACTCAGTGGCCGCTTGGAATCTATCTTGTTCATTGATGTTGCACAATGAGAAATAAGGATCCGCCTTTAATAACCAGCCTTGCGGGTCCTCCATGTCAAAGATCAAAGGTTCAACGGTGTGGCTCTCTAATCCAAACTCCTCCAACTCTCTTGTTTCTGTTAGCACAATCAGCTCATTCTTTACTTAGTCATTTTATTATATCTCATTTATCTTGACATTGTCTTTAGGGAACACAAGTATGGGCGGAGATGATCATGATCATGCAAACAATACTTGACAAAGGATATGCAGTCTCCGAGTGAATATCCAAAAGCCACCTCAAGTTTATACTTCCTGGCATTTTTTGCTCTCACATGACATCTCTTCTGCTTTTCAAACGAGAAGGTAAGGATATATTGACGACAAAAATAGGGTTGTTAAAAAGAGGGAGAGCGAATCCCCATAACAAACTTAACCTAACTCAAACTGAAGAAGATTGTACTCGATAGCAATGTTTCTTTGAAGTCTATTATTCTTAATCGTAAGTCTTTTCTGTGTTCCAATTAGGCGAGCAAACATCACTAGGATAGAGGGACGGCTACTTCTAAAAGCTCCTGGAAAGAAATTGGACATATATTTCTTTTAAATTGGGCATGATTCTTTTAAAGGCCAGATAATAATGCAGACACCATAGTCTCAATATGTTGAATGTTGTTCGGTCAATAGTGATCTTAGTTCTATCTTGTTATCAGGATTATCTATTAGGGTTTATGTACTTTTCAAGTGCAAATTACGTACAAATTAATTATTATCTTGACATGAGGGCAACTTTAGATTTTACTCAACTAAGTATGATATAGATGCAGGCCTTCGATTGAATGGATTGAAACGGTGTCAGAAATAATTCAATCATCCAGTTAAAAAACACATCCACAGAAGATGAATTGTACCTGGATGATCCACCACTGAGAGCGGGAGGTAACTTATCTGACTCAAGCAATGGACGGCCAACATATGAACTGGAATTTGTTTTTCGAGATTCAAGAAAGGAAGCTGTTGTCTCTCCTTGATCGGAATCATAATCATATGCCACTGCAGGTTTACGACCAAACACTGACAAATCAGAAGATTCTTTACCATTGTCAATACCCTGCAAATGCCCAAAAGAAAAATGTCAGTTTCTGTACAAATCCGTCATCAACTCCTTCCTCTACCATGTACGAGAAACTATAAAAATCACACTCCCACATTTGAAAGTGTTGTATTGGACTTAGTGAGGAATGATTCCTGTAAATTCCATGTGTTGGGACAAATTGATGGTATTTCATGCTATATATAACTTCTATCCACCTACAAACTAGATACAACAAGTCTGACTCTTAAAACCTACTTTTTAAAATAAAGACCACCAAAACAAATTAAAGGTGGTACAAAAAATGAAATACAGCATGACAAACAAAGATAAGGCAGGAAAAGCTAATGTGGACAAATAAGAAAGAAAAGAATTGTGATAATAAGGCATTCTGCTACCAAAATCAACAAAGATCCTGTACAGAGCTCAAGCTAAAATTGCCAAAACTGTCTTCATTCTGCTTCCAAATCAATTAAGGATGACGTTGAAGGGAAGGAAACAAAGAGATAGGATTGGACCCAGAGCTTACACTCTTTACTGATGCTAAATATTTTGGATTTATGTGTATTCCATGAGCTGGACGAGGAGACTCCGAACCTCTCACATCAGACATGCTTGAAGACTGTTGACTCATTGCTTGAGATAACTGCAACTCAGACTCAATAATTTGGAGGACAGGTGAAGGGAAGACTGCAGACCACGTTCCAAACAGATGGCGCATTGATCGATACATACTAGGATGAACTTGTTTATAAGCCTCAATAAAAACCTTTACCCAAAAGGAACCAGATAAATTGCAAGTAAGAAAAATGGATAATATATGTCAAGATATAGGGCGTAGCAGAAAATCACATAAATGTAAATGTATACTGGCTTGTTTTAACATTTTAATCACCTCAGGAAGCCGGGAGGAGAAGTGTCTAATATATTCTTGGCCTATGTTTTTAACAATGCTATCCAATAAGTAAAAAGCAGGCAATTTTAGTTCACCAGGGACCTGCAAAGATGTTCAAAGGAGATATTAATAACAGGGGATTTTCAAGGGAGTGACAACCATAAACCTGCAATAGAGCACCTAGCTTGAGCAGCCCCAACTACTATTGAGTTAAAGAATGAACAGACATTTAGTGACAGCCAAAATAATGAGATTGATGGTTATTTACTGCAGGATCAATTTCAATTGAATAGACAACCGTACATCAAAGAGATGCTACTGGAGTTTTAAGCGTTCAATGAACTTAATTGCAAGTACTGGACTTAAAAACGGCACCCAAGTTTCGTCATGAACAACATGATACTAGCAACAGTACTCAAACATTACACTGAGCTAAACTGGATAGCAAAACAGCTCTTTCAAACAGGGGTGATCGGTTGAGACGGGATGCGTATGATTTAGTAATCATCGGGTTTTTTTATAGCAGAAGCCTACACAAATGTCAAGTGGCTAACAGAATTGCTTGAAGGTACACAAACTCACGAAGAGCCTCAAACTACACAAAACTTCGAAGAACCGATTACAGATTCGACAAAACAAAAACCCTAAACTATGGACTGTCAAGATCACGACCTTCTCTGCGACGAGCTTTACCTCGATAATCCTAGCACATATGGCGTCCGCAATACCCTCTCCATGCTCCCGTTGATCCCCAGCGATAATCGTCAAATCGGTAATTATGGGCTTCGAATTGAATGTGAGCTCGGACAGGACCTCCTCATACATAGGAACAATCTCATCAGTGGTTGGCGGAGTAGTGGCGACGGCTTCGTAACCGGAAACCCTAATAAGATCATCCTCTCTCTCCCTGAGCATTTCGCGAAAGCGTTCAAGGATCGGGGAGGACGCTGGTCTTCCCGAAGCCAGCGGGAGAGCGGCGTCAGTTGGCATGGACTTGTCGGGGGCTTTGAATGTAAGGTTGCTCTGAGGTGGGCCGGCGGAGAGAAACCCTAACTGGTGTCGATTCCTGAAGCTGTTGCTGAACCTTTTTCCGTCCATCGCATGTTCCAACTCCCTCCAACCTCTTCCCCTGCCATTAATAGACTCCTCGAGTAGAGACGGAGAGGTGGAGAGAGTACACACCCGAAACGATTGTTATAGTTTCCGTTTCCTTTCCCCTGGACGTTCGAGGGATGTGCGATATTTGCAAGGGACTTCGGTTTCTGTTTCGGTTTCCGAGGCACTCAAGAGGATTCCAATTCCCCGGCTTCAATGGTTATGGAATGCACCTGAGAGGCTGGCTACGGTTGAAACGGGAAACCTAGGCAACTTGATAATTCCGGTATCAAAATAGAATGTCTCGACCAATTTCACCAGTGAATTTCACGACTCCAGGTAGAAATTTAACTCATGTCAATATTTTTATTTTAACCATAAGAAGAACTGCAGATTCAAAAATTAAAAAGAAAAAAACAAGAAGAACTAGAATCTTTCAAGGTCCTTAAATAACAAATCTCCTAATTTTTTAAAATCTTTCAATTTTATTTTATTTTTTTACAATGTATGTCAATATCATAATATACTTTATTGTTTCATATAAAATTGTGTGAGGTTCAATGAGAGTTTTTTTTTTAAGTTGAAATATATTATATAGAGCGAGTCTAGATTACATATTACAAGCCGACCATCAAGCGTCGATGAAACAAGCATCGAAACAGACAAGGCAATATCAACTACTATAGTGTGATATCCCGCGGATACCACCATTGCGTGGGTTGCCTAAGGCTATGCTAGACCAAATAGATTGATCTAAACAATTATTCTATTTCCACCCCTAAGTTTGACATAACTTAATGGCCAAAAGACAACGCAACCAACCTGTAGCTAAGGACCAACCAAAGCCCTCAAAGCAAGGCGACAAAAGACAACACAACCAACCCGTAGCTAAGGACCAGCTAAAATCCTCAAAGCAAGGCGACAATATACTAATACAGGACTGATAACAAGTCTCTACCCCTTTTTTCTACTTTCTTGTTTTTTTCTTTTTATATATATAATAATGTTGTTATATGATATATATATATATATATATATATATCTATATATATATATATATATATATATATATATTAGCATTAATAGATTTATAAGATCAAAGTAAATATCTATTTTCCTAAAGAAGTGTGGAAAAAGCAATAGCATAACAACAATTGGTGTTGGTCTCGATATTGCATTCTTCAAGAATGTCCACGGGGTGGAGCATATTCACACACCATCTGCTACATGCGGTCACCACTTCCACCGTCATAGATGTCGCCGATTAACCACAGCCACCACCCTCACCGCCATAATTGTGATCCCCACTTCAGCGGCTTATGGGCTTCATCAACAACAACTCCTTTTTTTATGTACAGATGCGCGCAAGACAAGAGGAGAATAAGAGTTTCGCTAGTTGTGTGCTTCAGCCATTTCTAGAATGAAGAATTTTTCCGTCCCTTTCTTCAATCCAGTGAACGTGATGCAGCAGTCTAGGTTTTACCGAGTGACGAGGGTGAGGGGAGATGTTGCATATGGTTTTGTTTGCCACTTTTCCAGCTAGAGTTGTAAAACTACCGAGTACAACAGCTCCTCCCCTGAGCACCTCCATGGTGGGTGCTCTATGTTGAACTCTAAATCCTTCTCAGAAGTCTGGAAGCAAGACACGATGGATTCATCTCTAGGTCTGCGCCATCATGCTCCTCTATTGCTGTCCACCATACTTGCCAGATACAAAGTCGGATGGGACAACCATGCATTCAGGCATTAAAAACAGCCGTCTTCAGCTGGGTAACCCTTGCTTAGCGTAACCGACACCAGATCCACCCACTTCAACTTTCCCTTGCAACATATGAGGCTTGCATCTTACCGACTGAAGTAGATGATGAATGTGTCCCGATAGTATGCATGTAGGTGATAGAATCCGTGAAACTTCATCTGAACTTGGTGACGGGGGAAACAGGATTGGTGAACACTCTCGGCAAGCAGCTATTATCTACCTTTGCGCCAATTACAATGCATGCAGAAGCTGACTTATTTTTCTTTAGATACCTAAACGTAGCAGAGTAAAGAAAGAACGAACTGAAATTAAAAAGAAGAAAGAATTTAAAACAAATGGAGGACTATGGATTAAGTGCAAAAAGGAAAGAATATGAAGAACTATGGCAGACTTTTGTGCTAGCGGTGACGGAGGCGTATGGCGGAGGGCGTTTGTGAAGAGGCTGGATGAGAGCATTTGTGAAGAGGCTAGGGAGGAGAGATGAGAGAGCTCTCCTCCCCTCCCTGAGGTGAATAAGAGTGTAAAGAAAGTTTTCACCAAAAATATAAACTCAAGAGTTGCTCATTTTCTTGTTGATAGTATATATTATGTCGGTTAATGAGGGTTTTTGCTCAAAACTGGGTTATTAATAACAATATTAAGATAATTTATATTTGAGAATTACTATTTGTAGTCACAAATTTACTAAATGTAGTCATAAGTAGTCAATGGGAGTTTACAAGCCTCAAACCGACAGACAGCTGAAGGCACTGCAGCTGCCCAACAGCCAGATGTAGGATCAATCGCTGACTCAAAACACTTCAAGGTGTGAGTCTGTGCAGTGGTTTGACTCAATCATACTAAGAATGTGGAATTGTATTAAGGATGTGGAAACACTCGATCGAACTCAATCATATACACAATATAAATTCTTTTATTTCTTTGTAAAACAAAATAACTTACACTACCTACTAAGTATAAAGGATCTACTTAGTGGAACCTCACCCACTTATCCAACACAATATATCAGTACAGTGACAAGTGTGATGAGACTAGAACCTACCTAGACTGACTCTATCGATAAGCTCAAACTCAAACCGGTACTTTTCTCTCACGAATACATGCAAAGTTCTCTCTAAGCAAAGCTATGAATAATTCTTTATAAAAAAACGTGAACTGCAAAATGAAACTACAAGTCTCTTATATAGTTATTCATATCTAAACGTTGTAAAAAGTTCGTTCCATAATTTTAGGAACTTACACCTCCAGCCTTGAATTTCAGACTTTAGGCGTCAAGGCTTCTGATTATGCTCACACTTACATGAATTTTGGTCCAAGGCTGATAGTTGATGACCGTTGCAATGTTGTAGTCATTGCTCCTAAAATTTCACAACCGATGGAAGGGCATCGAGAGGAATCATTCGATTCTTCAGCCAGGATTGACTCTCTCTGGTCAGGGAGGCACGATTGACTCGTTCGATCGACAAACTATCTCAGCAACACTCTTATGCTCCAACAGTTTCCCCCTTGTTGATGATGATAACAAAACTCTTTAAGTGAATCCCGAAGGAGCCAATCCTGTAAAATAAGACATGAATAAAAAGATTTTGGAGAACCAACCCTGTCCAAGTTCCCCCTTAATCAAAGCATATAAATAGAGTGAATCATTTAGAGTTTCCACTGAATTGATTAGCATAATCTAGGCAAAGCACAAACGACTACGTGAAGGCAAGAGAAATAAACGCCTAAGTTAAGAACTGCAAACAACATTCACTAGTAACAATAGAGGAAAGCATAACAGAATAATCCAAACCAAAACACTTAATCCATGGCAAATAGTAAGAATCCAAAAGCAGGGACGAAAATAACTCGTTCACCAGACGGGATTCACCGCTTCCCCCTTTTTACTGTCATTAGAGGGGAAGCTTGTAGAGTGGGGAAAGTCTTTATCAATGTTCACAAACCAACAAATAATGCTTAGAAACCTATAAACATCCTAGTTTCTAATACAACACATACACATTAGTAGCTAGTAACAGATCAGTAGGCTTCAGGTAGACAAACAGAACTTTCAGAACTCTCAAAACATAAGGGAATTAAGTCCCTAGGATTGGAAGATCTCATACAACATAAATGGTAAACACCATTGAACAAAACAGGGGAGACACCCGTGGGAGATTAACAGAAGGACGTCCTATGCAGCATGCTACAGGATAGCTAGACCCTGCCATCCACGGCTCAGAAACAAATAAGACTAGGTCCTAAAACAGAAGCTTAATTTACAAAGCATAAGTGCGTAAATAGGCACCACAAAGAGGTTAGAACATTTGAACATTGTTAGGGGAATACAAACCCGCAAATGGAAACTGAAACGGCCTCAAACAAACATAATAAGAAAAAACTAAAGCCTGTCCGAACATGCATGTTCGGACACAAGTCAAGACTCAAAACAAGAGAAAAGCCAAATGTTCGAACATGTGTCTGAAGATGGATGTTCAAACACAAGTTGAGAGTGACAACCAAAGACATCCAGACTTATGTCCAGATGTTGAAGTTCGGACAAGTTCCGAAAGAAAACTCGTGGTGACATCCGAACATGGATGTTCGGACACAAGTCGAGACTCAAAATAGATAAGAGCATAAAGGTGTCTGAACTTGTGTCCGGGCTTACAAGTTCTGACACAAGTTGAACTGTAACCCAGACTCCGTCCTCACATGCCGTCCCAACATACAAATTTGGACAGAAGTTTGGACACAGGTAAAAACAGCGAAAACAAAAGGCATAGAAGGGGTATGTCCGAACATTGATGTTCGGACAGATGTTCGGACACTGCGAAAATTGTCACAGATTTTGCAGAAAACTTCTCAATTTCAACCAAGATTTTACAGACTCAATTCCCAACAAAGACCCAATGTTCAATGTTCGAACAGACATTTGGACACTACGAAAACTGTCATGGATTTTGTAGAAAACTTCTTAATTTTAACCCAGATTTCACACACTCAATTCCCAACAAACACCAATTCCATTGGGTTTTGCAATCAATACCGAGGCAAGACAAAGAGGAAAAGCAAATACGAAAATGCATTGAACAGAGACATTCCAAACCCAAATTTTTAAATCTTCAATGGTCGAACACACCGGTCAAATTCATTCACTTCCTACCTCGAATTGATGCACAAGAAGTCCTGAAATCTGAATTAGAACAACCACACACCAAACCAAAACACACAGCCACTGAATGCCACAAACAACATCGAAAGGAACCCCAAAATCAGAAAATGCACAAAGCCCTTTGTAACACCCCAACTTAATCAAATTGTGGTTATTGCAACTTAACAACATATATATAAACGTCACAGCGGAATTTAACACACACCAGGACCATGCTACGGTCTGAACTACCAGAATACACGGAACTTAAATATTTACGATTGTTTATCCAAAATACATACCAATCGAGTTTCCAAGTATCTCAGGGACTAACATAATTTATCACAAGTTCTAATACCAACAGACGGGTGTACATGCACATCCCGTACTCAAAATAAAACCCATCCTAAGTCTATTCGCTCCTACTCTCAAGGTAAGTCTTCTGCGGGCGCTTACCTGCAAAATTAATATGTTGCCCCCAAGGGGGTCAGCACCTTTGCTAGTACGATTCTCTTATAGCCCCCAAGCTAACAGGACTACTACGACTACTTGTCGATAGTATGCGGTTGATTAATAACACTACATAAATAAGAAGTGCAATAAGCACCACACTAAATATGAACAATCATAGTTCAAACACCATGAACGACTTAAAAGAGTTCCTTAAGTAAGTGAGTTAACTTTTAACTCCTTAAGTTATGATTTCTCTTAATCTCATTCCATACATATCTTATCTCAATTCTTATCTCAGTCTCATTGCACCAACCATCCTTTAACTAGAATTGGTTGTTTCTTAATTCGATGTTTATCTTTGTCGGGTAAAAACTAACCCTAGCCAATGAGCTATTAACTCCATTGGTTTAAATAAACATCATTTCTTAAATTTGGGATTTAGGTGATCCCACTGCACCATCTTAATCTGGCCTCCCACCTTGAACTATAATCCAAGGTGGTCGAGTCTATATGTCGACTCTAGGCGACAAGTCAAAGACGAGTCTCAAGCGGAAGTCGGATTTGATTCAGATACTGACCCCCTTTCCTTAACATGAATGACCGGAGTCAGTCCCGGATTCCTCACTCCCCCCAAGTTCCAGTTAGTGAAAATCTCAAAGACAAAGTGAAATACCCCGAACTTAAATATAGGGATTAAGATTATTCTAATACGTATTTGAGGGCCTAATAACACCTAAGTAATTTTGGTAAGGAAAAATAAATCCAAAAGAAATGAAGAAACGCTTAAAAAGCGAAAAACTCTAAATAAGCGTTAAATAACCATAGGAGGTATGAGACCTCGGTTAGCGTATTATATGGATTCTTAAGGCTTAATAAGACCTAAATAATATATGGGAACAACTTCCGAAGAAAACGGATCCAAATAATGTATTAAAACGCTAATAGAGCTTTAGCGCACGTTTTTTGAGAAAACCCGAAAACGTGACTTTTAGTGGTCAAACGAACCCATAAAAATTATAGATCATTAAATAACAGTAAATAAGCATTAATGGAAGCTTAATGAGCAATAAAATTAATTAAACGAGAAAATTCTGGAAAATGGGTGTCGGGAGTGAATAGTGCAAAAAATACAAGTTGTGGGGTAAAGACATAAATAAGCTAAACTAGTGTGTCCACTTTGCAAATAAAAATTAAAACACACTTGTGTGTGTGTGTAGCAGCCGTCCAGCATGCCCCCTCCCCTCTCTTTTTATTTCTTCCTAATAAGCTAAAGGACAAAAAAATAAAAAAAAGAGGTACAAAAAGCAAAAGTGAACCCTCTATCTCCTAACACTCCCCCTCTTTCACTTTTTTTTCCTCTGGCTGAGCTTCTTCTTCTTCCTTTGGAGCCAGCCATGGTGATTTTAACATCCCCACACAACACCTCCCTTCTTTCTTAAGTTGAACACCCAAATCAACTCCAAATACTACAAAAATATACCGTTGGAATCCTCTTGTCAAGGAGAACATTCTCCTCTGTTCAAAAATCGAAAACCTCCCATTCCATCTCCATGGGTACTCCTCATTTGAAGGTTTGAAACCACCATTAGAAGCCCCTCCTTCATCTTGTTGGTTTGAGGTAAAAAGAAATCCGAAAATCTCTCCTCTCTAGCTCCTAATTGCATTTTAAGAATCCCTAAAATGTGAGCTTTTGTTCCTTGTTGTTCCAGCCGTTTTGGCTTCTTCTTGGAGCTGGAAATATTGCCCTCTTGCTAAGCAAGAACTCTATCTAGTGAGTGAAAGGTAAAGTCACCCCTAAACCCTAAATATATGCTCCTAAGTTCTAAGGTAAATTTCTAGGGTTTAAGTGTTAAATTAGATACTCATTAGTGTCTTGGATATGGGCTGTAGCATTGCCTAATTGGTGAACCAAGAACAAAGGAAAGGATAAGAAGAAAGGAGAAAGAAAGAAAGAAAAAGAAACTAGTAGCACCAAGGTAATGAATCTACCTTTGTACAGATTTTTAGTGATTGTGTATGAGTAACTATCTTGCTTTAGGATGGTGTAATGCTACTGCAATGATAAGAAAGGAATGGGATTATATTGGTGTTGTGTATACTAATGTTTAAGGGCCTTGGAGCCAAGTATTTAAGGTTTATGCACAATGGGATTATTGTTGAGAATGTGCAGGAATTATGTGTTGTTAGTATCCATTGTGGATATGGCTGGTTTAGTAGGTTAATGGGATGAAATAATGCTTTGGGAATGTGAAGAATTGTAGGGAACCTCTGTCAAATTTTCTATGGGAAACTAGAAGGCTTGTGTGTTTTATGAGAAGAAATAACCTAGGATGCACTAGGTATGTTTTGGGGTTTGATTGAGTAGTTAATCAGCTTGAGAACTAGATTTGGAAGGAGTGTTGTATTGGGTAAGACTTGGGATGAAGGTAAGGCAATGAAAGAACCATTGGGTTAGTGAAGAAAGGAAGAATCTCAAATCTGTAGCAGCAGTTTAGGAAGAAAACCTGTAACAAAGGAAACCAACAGTGAAAAATATGTTAAGTTAACAGAGGAGTATAGTGGCTGGATTAAGGAGGTTTAGCGTGCCTAAATGATGTAAAAACATGTTAGATTACATGTGGAAAGATTAGGAAAGGATTAAGTATGAATTAGGGGTTGAAAGAAGGCTTAAAAACTGCATTTTAATGTGTAACAGGGATGGTCCGGGTTTACAAACCGGTACACAAATCCGGACCACCCCGAAAACACTCCAGAAACTCATTCCAGTGCATGGTCCGGGTTTGTATCCCGGTACACATACCCGGACCATAGTGAATTTACGCCAGAAACTACATTTTGAGTTTGGTCCGGGTTTGTAACCCCGGACACAAACCCGACCACCCCAAAATTGCCAATAATGTGTTTTAATGCATTATAATGATAGGGAATTGAATGGTAATGATATTATAAGGTAATTAAGACTTGATTAATGATGTTTAATGGTCATTAAGGGTATAAACAAGCTTCGGGAGTAATGAGAAGTAATGAGAAGTAAGTAACTTAAGTAAATGGGCTTGAATAGTAATGAATTAGTAAGTATAAACCGAGAAACATTAGGAAAGTAATGAGTAAGGTTAATTATAGAAAATTAACCATCCAACTCTATGTATGTGATAGGATTCGAATAGTCGAACACCGAAGGGAGTCGGTGAGTCCAAAATCAACGGTGAAAGGTATGATTTCTTCATGCTCTGTATCCTAACCTGGTTACCCCGATTTGTGTGCTTATTTGACCACCTAATTAAGATAAATGCACAAATCAGACTTTAATGCACTTACTTGTGCTTGTTGTATATTTGTTCTTGTATATTGCCTTGAACATTTAGTTTGTATAATTCATGAAATGAATGGATGAGAATGAAGTGTATGTGTACCGTGTAATGTACTTGTGTAAAGTATTATACCTTGGTATGGATGTGTATGTGTATAATGTATTATTGTGTGGTCTGGATGTGTTGACTTCTACTAATTCCTAACTACCTAACTCCTAACGTAAGTATTGAGTAAATTGGAATGAGTCGAAGTCCGATATAGTTTCGGCCACGCGTGAGGATGCGAAGACATAAGAGGTTAGATCCGATTCCTGGCTTTTAGCCTTTTCCACGGCCCAAACCCCTTAAATGGGTAGCATCCTGGATTAGTGAGCCACAGTAAAGCCCGGTGGTGGGACGGTGTAGTCCCTGCCCGGAGGTCACTACGACTTGACTTGAGTAAGTAAGTAAGTAAGTAAGTAGTAAGTAGTCAGTAAGTACGTAAGTAAGTACGTACGTAAGTAAGTCCGTAAGTACAGTGACCCTGAGTAAAAGAGTAATCTCCACCCGATTAACCCGAGTGGATAAAAGGAGCTAACAAGTATTGTGTATGTATTGTGTATACGTATTTCGGTAAAGGTAAGTATGTGTTGGTCGACTTATATTGTCTTCCTTGTATGTATTGAAGTGTATGTATGTATTCTTGTGTAGTATTGTAGTATTATATATGAAAGCATGTAAGTATGTATGTATGAATAAAATGAATCGCATGTATTCGACCTAAGTAGTCGGCGTACCCTCGCTAGTACGCGGGGTATGCAGAAGTCATATGCAGCGTAAGCTGAGCCCCAAGGGGCAATGTTTTTATTGTACAGGTACCGAAGCAGCTAAGGCCATGGTAAGAGACCGGTGGTTATGCTTAGATAGCTAGGAGTGAATTGTAGGTAGTAAAGAAGTGTATAAGGCTTGTAGCCTTGAATGTGGAAGTGTACCATGGGTCACCCTATTATGTATTTGGAGGGTATGAGTTGTGAGGAATGGGTAGATGGTAGACTCTTAATGAGTATTGTATGAAATTGAAAGAGGTATTGTATTTGGATAAGGATCTTAGTAAACTCGGTGTATTATATTGTATTGTATTATGGAGCATTGTATGAAATGGGGCATTGTAGTGCTTGTAGGTAATTGAAGTACGTATTGTAATTGTGTAGTACTCGGATATTCCGGTCCATCAGACCAATGCTGTAAGTAGTAGTAAGCCTTGTTAGTCACGTGGGTGGCTGACGGCATTGTATCACCCACCGTTGTGTAAGTATGTATCCGCTGTGAAGGTAAGTAAGTACAGGGTGTACAGATGGTAATGACGGTATTAGCGGTAGGGGTGTTACAAAAGTGTTAGTGAAAACCTTTTTCGGGTATTAACCAACCAATATACAAGAGGGTATTCTTAACTCATTCCATTGTTTACTAAACTTAGTTAGTAAATGATCTCAAACCAAGTGTGTTAGTATAATGCAAAACACACAAGTAACACAATATACCGGTTGCATGCTTTATCTTGTTTTAGTCAAAACATTTAAACAGATAGCACACAAGCCGAGGGACACCTCGTTAGCAAGAAGGCTACAAGAAAACCATACCGTTCACCGTCGGCGGTCGTTTGTTTAATCTCCCTCCGAGTCCAAACTCTCAATCCTAAACATTCATCCAATTTAGGTTGTTAATTAATTCCAAATTACTTAACTTACTTAGCCACTAATGATCCCCACTAATAACCACTAAGTCCTTATAAACTTAACCTTAAACACTTTATTCATTTTACTTGGCTTAATTTCTTAAGTTCTTATATGCTTACCTTTCTAATCATCATTACCCTCCTAATGGTGGACTACTAATGCACTCTTTCTTTTCTGTTTTTTTTATAAGACCGACCCCCCACCGACCGACCCACCCCCTGGGTCGGTCAGAAGAACTTCTCCGACTGAAAATTCCTACTCGACCGCCCAGCCAGGGTCGTCCTAAGGTCGTCCATTGCAAAACATGTGGTTTCTCTAATTTTCCGACCGAGGGTCGTCGCAAGGTCGATCGAATCAGAAGCATTCCCCGGCTGGTTTATTACAGTCCGACCGACCCAGACAGGGTCGGTCCACTGCAGACCTCATCTTTAAATTTCCAATCCACTCCAAAAACTCTTCTACAAGTTTTCCCTAAATGTTCTAACATCATTTAGGCACTAATATCCTCTTAAATCTCCATCAACTCATGATAAACCTCCATCACTAGTACAAAAAACGTATATTTCGGCGTTCCAATGGGCCTATTTCGGCGGTTGTTCCGCCGAAATGAGCACCGCCGAAATCGGTTTGAGCACCTATTTCGGCGGTTGTAAACCGCCGAACTAGATGTACCTATCTCGGCGGTTCTTAGGGAACAACCGCCGAGATAGGCCCCTGGGATTGACCGATGGGGAGATTGACCATGGGTCTATCTCGGCGGTTGTTCTCTAAGAACCGCCGAGATAGACCCATGGTCAATCTCTCCATCGGTCAATCCCAGGGGCCTATCTCGGCGGTTGTTCCCTAAGAACCGCCGAGATAGGGGTATTTTATTTTGTTTTTTTCCATCCCAGCTTATATATATATATATATATCACCACCACATTTGGTTCAATCAGACCTGTAATAAAGCTTCATCCATACAGCGAGCTCCAGCACACATTTAAAAAGTTATAAAAGCTCCCAATTAATACCAACGACCCACCACAACTTGAGAGTTAACAAAACCAATGCAATTCACACTTTCATTACAAATAAAACACCAATACAATTCAAATCTACCATTACACCATCCACAAGTGTACAGAGTTACATTTACATACTCAAAAAGTTCACAAAACATCTTCATGATCATCAATTCATTAAACTTGTGCAGACGAACTCCGACCATTCCTCAAGCATCTCAACAATGTTAGCATTATCATACTGACCACCTTTGAACACTTCTTCGTAAGCCTTGAAAAAAAATGAACATTAATCTAAAATGTACAAGTCTAACAACATGTAAAGAGCATAACTAAAACTTTCAAAGAATGTTACCTTGTCTAACGAGTGCTCTGGTAAAAGGTTTGCCGCTCCTACTATGTCACTCATGAATCTCATGACATAGTATCCACATTCTGAACCCCAGGCTGCACCGGACACTATACAAACGCACATATTGACAGTTATAAACAAGTTTAAACATTATCACACAATTTATCAATTAATAGAGTACCTTGACAGTGTTCCAAGGGATGTTACTCTTCATTGTTATACCCTGGAGAGATAATGCAGCTCTCATGGAACTATATACATCAGCAATATATATAGTTTTAAGCATCAGTAGCAAGTTATGAAACAGTTAATGTTAAGTAATAATAATTGTTGTTTACGATAACAAACTAATTACCCCAGTATTGCGGTGGAGATCTTCGGTCTCTTGGCACCCGTACCAAGTGAGTCAAATTGCAAGATTCGTGGGTGCTTCGACATCACCAGCACAAACAAGACCAATGTCGACTGTCCACAAATTACACAATGTGTTGAAATCATTAAGCAACTAACACAAACTATATGTTTTAGATAATACTAAGAGAAATAGTCAAATATCATACCTTGAATGATATGGCAGCATAATAAATGACTTGTTAGAACATTCAAAGAGGGCATTCGTCATATATTGCATAAGGCCTTGCGGATCACTTGTCATCTGGACTTCACTGCACATAGCAGGACACAGGAATCCAAATCTTCGATCTTCATAGACATTGATCGCCTTATCATGCACCCACCTATGAGGCAATATCATTAGTCATTAACTTTTTATTCAAACATCTAATTCATCACCAATTAATGAATTCAAAATATAAAAGGTAGAAGTCACTCACATGGCGGCCGACTTGATAATCGACACATTCAACCAATCCCTCCTGAAGCACTCCTCGAAGTCGGACATATACATCCCAAATCGATGTATATTTCTCCTTGAACTATATAGTGAAATATCCGCTCGGGATCTTCCACAGTGAGGGAATCAGAATCAGGTGGTAGCAGCAACAACGAGGAATGCAGAATCTGCATATTAGTCGACAAGCCGGCCAATATTCTCTTCTCCACCAAAGCAGGTCTAAGCACAAAATTTGTGGATGCCTTTGATTGCACAGGTGTGGCAATTCTTTTTCCTTTGCCCTTATCAGTCTTCGGTCGGCTCATATCCTATGATATTAGTCTAATTAAGTATATGGATGCAAGGTGGTACACCAATAGTTTTATAGCAACGGTTAAGAGTAATACCTGCCCAGGGAGTCTGACCAATCGTGCAGGCCACTGCACTGTCGCAGTTTGTGCAGAACGCACGGTAGGTCTTTGTGGGATCGGCACCGGTAAACCGACGTCAGCATGCTCTGCAACAAATTCGTCTAGAAGCACTCGTGCATGGTAATGTCGGAGTGGTTCACCGTGCACAATATCACTTGGACGAGAGGGAAAAGTTTTCCCCATGCAACCATGACCTCTTCTACTCCAATTTGTAAAAACAGATGACACTCAGTGGGTGCCTGAGTGTTATGTGGAACTTGTTTAGATAAAAATTGTGAATTCTTCTATGATGATATTAGTGATCAAGTGAAAAATCATAATCGTCATGTACTCAATTGAAATGTTAGTCTAACCTGTAGAGATGCATAGGGAAACGGATCAGCCGAGGGACACTACTTCTCACTACCTCCCGGTGCACTCTGCTGCTGAATGGGTGACTGATCAACTGGTGGTCGAGAAACCTCTTGGCTTTCATGCTGCTGTGGCTGAATCCTTGATATAGCCTGAGCGATCCTCTCGTCGACGTTCTGGTAATCCTCTGCTCCATCTCAGCCAACGCTCTCAGGTGCTCCTCGTAGCTAATCGACTGTCCCTGGCTGATTCTGGACCCGGGTGCGCCAAATGCCTGGCGGATACCAACGTGCCCACCAAACCCAATGGCACGACCTGGATGATCCTTCTTACCAAGAGCGCGTGTAAGAGGATCATCATTCCTCTGTGAGGTCCAGGTGCCCTGGGTGAGCTGAGAGCTTAATTCACCCTATATATAACACACAAATACAGTTATTAGTTTAACATAAGTTCATATACAAAGGAAATGAACAGTTTGACTGAAAATGAAATGATATCACTTACCATTTGAGCAATAACTGCTCTCGTGGCTTCATCGTATTGAGGATTTTCGGGAGTAGAGTTCTTCGGAATGTGGCTTAACTCCCACACTTTCATTCTTCTGCCACTGGCATCCAATGAGCCATCCGTGGGCAGATATCCCTTTTGCTCCCATTCTGGTACCCTTTGAGCAATACTTTTTCCACCTAAGTGGTGAGGGTACAGATTCTTCTTAGCATTTGCTTGTTGTTTCGCACGGAGAGCCTGCATAAATTAATGGGATCATGTTAAGTGAAATTGAACACAAAAAAACATAAGAAATTAAGATTAATTTATGTATGTATGACAATAAAGTGCACCTGGAACTCCGGTGTGTGACGCCTCTCAACAAATTCTACCCATTGCTCTTCTGTTATGCCTTCGTAAACCTCCCATGGTGGTCTCTCACCGTCTCCACCATGATCTGGATCATCTGGATCTTCTGGAGTAGGCATCTTGTAGATGAACTTGTCAGCCAACTTATTCTTGTGGTCCCGGAACTGTTTCGACATCGCTGATAGCACATCCTTTTTAAGTGCGGGATCCACGGAGAAACGAGACTACGTACATGATCATTCAGTTAGTAAAGTAAACATAAATGTTCTATTATTTCACAAAAGATCATAGTAATAATGTAGAGATTTACCTGAAGACGCTGAAACATAGTATCCTTCAATGATTGAGGCACTTGCTTCCAGTTGTGGTTTATGTTGCAATATGACTTCACCAAATGGCTACCGTAAGCGGTGAAGTCATTCTTCCAATTTCCATGGGGTTGGTTGAACTGATTGAAGTCCACCGGTTTTGTAGGAGGGCCCTTGTTAGCCTTCAGCCCACGTGTAGCACCTCTCTTCTTTTGCTTCTTCGCCTCTGGTGGGACAACTGACTCCTCCTCGGTCTGCTGTGAAGGGCCAGCCTCAGTCTCGTGTACTGCTAACTGGTCCTTCTTCTTCTTTCCTCCTCTTGTGACCCGCTTACTTGGTCTATTCTGCTGTGGCTCAGGTTCTCCAGTCGAGATAAGCCGTCCAATGGGGTCATCAGGGTGATCATCCACTGCAAAAAAAATCATAAAGCATTTTCATCAGTTAAACTCATAACATAAATACTATGATGCATAACAATAACAGTTAAGATGATATTACAGTCTACATTCTACTAACAACATTACCTGAAACGTACAAAACATAAATCATTTCATATTTTCTACCCAAACACCCTCATCATGGTCTGATCGTGCGTAGAGCAAATCGTTTTCGGTATCATCAATCGAATCCGGTAATCCAGTAGGAAACAAGGATGTTTCCTCTACAGTCCCATTTTCATCGTTATCCTCATTTTCATTTTCGATTACAACCGGCCTTCTTCCGGAAGAACAACAGACCATCTGCAGTCTTTCGGATCCTCAACATACCACACTTGCTCGCAATCCTTTCCCAGAACAAATTGATCATCATTATAACCGTGTAACCGTGAAAGATCAACCATGGTAAGCCCTCCATCATTTTGGTACCCGCGTCGGTTGTCCACCCACTTGCACCAACAACAGAAAGGAATCAATGTCATAGTCTAATTCCCAGATGTCCTCGATGACACCATAATACCAATTACTAACTGGTTGAGATCGGTTACCGCTGTGGTACTCAGTGGCAGCAGCTTCAATTTTTACCCCACTATTCTGGTTTATCGATTTGGCATCTTGGCGTGCAGTGTAGTATGTATACCCACTAATATCATACCCCTCAAAAGATGTAATATTAGTGTCAGGTCCGATTGCCAAACATCTGATCTCTTCGCTTACAGCTTCTGGATCTGATGATGCTAATGTCAACACATGATCTTTGAACCATTGGATAAAAACTCGGTTTTGTTCTTTTGTCAGCCAAATGTGGTTTTTCAAAGGATTTTGATGCCTTAACTCAGCCATATGGGTTTCCAAATAAGGTTCAACAACCTCAAGATGTTGTAAGACAAACAAATGTGCTTGATGAATAAGTAGACGCGAAACTTGCACGATCTTTCTCTACCAATAACACCTTTACCCTTAAACCTGCCATAGTGTCGTGGTTTTGGGATACCAATAGACTCTGCCTCACTCAAATAATCGGTCACAAACTCCGTGACTTCCTCAGTCACTGTTGCTTCAACAATACTCCCCTCTGGTCGATACCTATTCTTCATTCTACTTTTCAGAATACCCATGTACCGTTCAAAAGGGTACATGTACCGTAAGTATACCGGACCACAGAACTGTATCTCTCGAACGATGTGCACAATTAGATGTACCATTATATCAAAGAAAGATGGTGGGAAATACATCTCAAGTTGACATAATGTGATAACAATTTCACGTTGTAGATCATCTAGAGACGTTACGTCAATTGCCTTGGAGCAAACAGCGTTGAAAAAGAAACATAACCGAGTTAAAGCATTTCTGACATCAGATGGCAATATCCCTCGAATTGCAACCGGAAGAAGATGTAACATCAGTACATGATAATCGTGAGATTTCATGCCTAAAAGTTTCAAATCCTTCATCGATACAATGTTCTTCCAGTTTGAAGAGTACCCAGACGGTACTTTTACCGAGTGCAGACATTTGCAGAAACTAATCTTTTCAGCCTTTGAGAGCGTGTAGCATGCAGGAGGTAGGTAGATTCGTTTCCCGTTCTCTTGTGGGTGTAACTCCTTTCGTATACCCATGGTTTGCATGTCCTTTCTGATTTTCAATCCGTCTTTTGTTTTGCCGGGTATATTGAGTAAAGTCCCACTCACTGCCTCACCAACGTTCTTCACAATGTGCATGATGTCTAAGCAGTGTCTCACAGAAATATGACGCCAATAAGGTAGTTCCCAAAAGATAGAACACTTTTTCCAAATGTTTTTCGCCGGTTTTGATGTGTTTCCAAATACATTTGCAATGTCCTTAACCTTTTCGTACACTTCCTCAGAGCTCAGAGGTAGACGGGCCACACGAGTTTCGGCTTGACCATTGAACAACTTTCTCTTCGTTACTCGATAAGGGTGATCTTCGGGGAGAAGACGTCGATGACACATATAAACATTCTTCCCACAATGTTTTAAACGGTCCGAACAAGTGTCTTCCTCGCAAATGGGACATGCAAATGCTCCTTTAACCGTGTAACCGGACAAGTTCCCATACGCAGGGAAGTCATTGACGGTACAGAACAACAAAGCCTTGAGCGTGAAATTCTCTCTTGCATAAGCATCATATACCACGGTCCCCTCATTCCACAGTAGCTTCAGATCGTCGATCAGAGGGGCAAGGTACACATCAATGCTATTACCTGGCTGCTTGGGACCAGATATCAGGAGAGATAACATGATGTACTTTCGTTTCATACACAACCATGAGGGCAAATTGTAGATCACTAGCAGAACAGGCCATGTACTGTGTTGACTACTCAATGTGCCGTACGGGTTCATTCCATCAGTACATAACCCAAGCCTCAGATTCCTATCTTCATGTCCGAAATGTTCTTTGTACCGTCTATTGATGTTTCTCCACTGAGTCCCATCTGCTGGATGTCTTAGTTTCTCATCACTCTTTCTCTACCCTCCGCATGCCATCGTATGTTCTTTGCATCTTTCGGATTCGCAAACAACCGTTTGAATCTGGGTATAATCGGCAAATACCAAACAAGTTTTGCTGGAGGGCTTTTTTTCTGAACGGAGGAGTAGTCACCATCTTTATGCTTATACCGGGACAACGAACATTTCGGGCAATTGTCCAGATGTTCGTATTCACCCCTGTACAACACACAGTTGTTTGGACACGCGTGAATTTTTTTGTACTCTACTCCCATTGGACACACCCATTTCTTTGCCTCATACGTGGTGGTAGGGAGACCGTTCTCATCCGGTAGCATATCATGAATGAGCTCGAGGAATGCCGTGAAACCTTTGTCACTCAATCCATATCTTCCCTTCAGGTTGAACAAATTCAATATAGCTGTCAATTTCGTGTACTTAGTGCAAGTAGGATACAACCCGTTTTGGATGCGTCCAACAACCTTTGATACTCATCCGGCCGGTCGACAAAGTTATCCTCAACGTTATCAAGCATCTCGTCAATTTGTTCATCATGATAAGTCGACTCACTGTCAACATTGACTCCGGAAGCGCTTGGGAGTTCTGACTCGTTAGTAGTATCGAATGTCTGCTCGGTTCTTGAGTTAGACCGATCGTGACTGTAGGAAGACGAACCATTATCTTCAACAGTTTCTCCATGAAAATCCATTTTGTATAATGTGGCATGAAACCACGGGTCTTCACATGGAATTTTACGAGGTTGATGCTTGAATAATGTCTAACCACACCACAATCAACACACAAGGACATGGAATTTTCTCCGCCTTTGTCATGTCTTTGTGTTGCACTGCAGCTTTGCAAAACTCTTCCAGCATTTTGTCAAAATGTTCGCCTCTATCACCATACATCCAGTCACGCTCCATACTACATGTGCAACAGATCACAGGTGTGAGTTAGAGCCTTTGTAGAATATGGCCTGTATTAAGTTGCACATGTTTATTTCTTAATGGAGCATGACTGGGATGATTGTCAATTAGTCTAGCCTAACTCTAAGGTTGCAAACACAAAATAAACTAGCATTTTAAATTTAAGAAATTGTTGCACTTCTAAAACAAGAACCGGTGTTTAAAGCAATATTACGAATACTTTTTCTACAAAAAATTCGGCATGACCTTTGCATAATTGTACACATCCCGTGCTTATTATTCCACTCACACCAAAGTCATCACAACCACAAACATTCCAACAATGGCAGCAACCAACAATTAAAATAAATCAATTCTTTACTAGCTAACTGAAAACTAAGTGCAAATTCAGATCATCAAATCAACGCTTTCAATTCTCCACTGTATAAGTTCAAATCGGTTTAGAGATTAACAAAGAATCGAGAGTTAAAATACGTACTTGTTTTTTAAGGATTTATGGACAGGGGAGACTGGTGCCTGAGAGGTAGGCTTCTGTGCGAGAGATGCAGCAATACCACTTCTGATATGTCTCTGCAAGGGAGCAACAAAAAATAAATTAAAAAGAAATGCATCAACAAATAGGGAATGAAGCTAAATTATGTACTAGCACTTATATTTAAATACATAATTGCATTTATTAAACAAAAAATAAGGTTTAGTTACTTACTTGTGCACAGAGGAGGAAGAGGAACAGTAATGGAAGAAGGCGGGAAACAAGAGAGGTGATTCACGGACTTGAATGTAGTGAGACCTGATAAAAAAATTAGATATTGTTAGACATATACACATACATCAAACAATATTAATTACGAAGAGATTTAAAAAAACGGCATGACTTTTGCATAATTTTACCTATCCCATGCTTATTATTAAGCATTCACCAACCATTCATCAACACAAATATTCCATCACAAATCAAACTAATACCAACTTTATCCATCAAACGAATTTTAATAATTTGTGGAAATCAAATACAAAGTAAAAAAAAGACACAACTATATCTATTATTAAGCATTCACCAATTATTCAACAACACAAATTTCAATCACAAACCAAACTAATATATACCAACTTTATTAATTCATCAAACGAAATTCCAATAATTTGTGGAAATCAAATACAAAGTACAAAAGATAAAAATGATAAGTTAGATTATATTACCGGTTCGAAAATGAATTGCTCTCCGCTCCGATTTCATCTACCATCAAATGGTAAAGAAGTTCCTTAAGTATTTATCTGTAGAGACACAAAAAGAGAAAATGATAAGTTAGATTATATTACAGTGAGTGAAGAGAATGAAGAGTTAAATTAAAAAAAAATACCGGTTCATAAATGAATTGTTTTCAGCCCCTCTTCTCAATCGGGCGTGCGAGCCTTGTGTAGCAACACCAATCTCTACAGAGGCAACGCATAAAGATTGAACAACATTCAGATCAATTAGAATAATTTTATATTAAACTTAACGACTATACAATACTATATATATATATATATATATATATATATATATATATAGATATATACATTCTCACACCTCTACTTCAAACCGCTACTAAAACGGCTAATACCTCACCTACTACAATATTTTTCTACTATGACTGCTTGTTCACGCTCTTATTCAATTATACACTACGAAACGTTCTACTCTTTTTCTACACTTACATTACATCTTTCATGTGTTGCACATATAATTGTTTACCACTTAACACTTCACAGAAATCAACTTAACGCATACATACGAAATTTTCACCCCCTACACACACTTGTCTATTACTACGCTAACACTTTTACTACGCATTTAACTTCTTACACTACTTCAGGGTCTTCCACTCTTTTTTACTAGCACTTTTTCTACTTATCATTTCTACACTTTTTTACTACTTTTATCTACTATAATCATCATTCTGCTCACTCATTACTTTATACACTCTTTCTTCTTTACTATTTCTTTCTTCTAAACTCACTACAAATTTGATTATTTTTACTTTGCGTTTACAACTTTCATATTCACTTGCTCACACAAGCTACTACTTTCAACACATACACACACGCATTCTTCACTTCACCTACTATTACAGACAACTAATAACTAACTTTTTATCTTTGTATTTCACTTATCGTCATATACACAAATAACACAATAATATTTTATACTATGACACAACCAGACATCATACTACACGCGACACATCTATAATCATTACTCGTTGCTAATTTAATATCATGTTTTCATTGCACTGTACATATACATTTCATAACACTTTCTCTAATTCTCCACACACGCAATACTTTTAAATATATAAGAAACAAACTACTCATACTTAATGCTCATCTTAATTAACAACATATCTTTTACTCGCAATCACTATACTTATATTTATTGCACATATTACAACACTCATTCATACGTTTATAAGCATAATAAATCTAGCCCAAATAAGCTAACCTAACTACACTTAAAAGAAGGGCCAAAAACAGCACAAAAATTCACTCGGACATTTCGTCGAACACCTTGTGTGCATACATAAATTTAATAGTTTAACAACCAAATCTTGCAAAGATTTCACACACACAATAAATATCATCATCCACAATCACAATGTGACAACAATCTATCAATTTTAACAACAAATTAACAATTAAATAACACAATCGAAATACAAAGTTAGGGTTGCTCTCACCTCTGTTCGCCTCTGTTGACTGGCGGAATGAGGGCGGCGACGCCAACCTTGCACGACCACCGACGCGGCGACACCGGCGACAGCGAGAGGAGGAGGAGGGCGGGCGGCGACGGCTGTGGTGGCGGTGGTGGGTCGCAATCGCCGCGGAACAGAGAGATCGATGAGAAGAGGGGTTAATTAACCTAATGAAATCGTAATTGTTTCGAATCGGGTTGGGGGGTTAATTAAAAGGATCTATTTCGGCGGTTCTTTGTTAGGAACCGCCGAAATAGGCCCTTTTTAATTATTAAAAAATTAATGAGACCTATTTCGGCGGTTCCTAACAGAGAACCGCCGAAATAGATGATTAAATTTTTTAAAAAAGAAAAATAGAAACACCTATTTCGGCGGTTTCGTGTAAGGAACCGCCGAAATAGGTCTCTTTATTTTTTTAATTATTAAAAAGGGCCTATTTCGGCGGTTCATATCTAGGAACCGCCGAAATAGACCCCTTCTTTACATACAGTATACATCTCGGGCCCTATTTCGGCGGTTTTATCTACAACCGCCGAAATAGGGGCGCCGAAATAGACGTTTTTGTACTAGTGCATTTAACCCATTGATCATTTCCTCAACTTCTTACAAAAATTGCTAACACTTAACTCCTTACACTTCCAACATCTTAACTTGTCTAAAACTTCAACTAACCAAAGTGTTCCTTTTTAACCTACACAACTTCTCCACAAGCATTTTTACTAATCCATCTTTCCTTTACTCAAGTTTCCCAAACATTCTCAAAGTCATATACTCTAGCCTATACTTACACTTTCACAAGTCATTATCCTTATTTTTCCTTTAATCTTGCACAAGTCTTGCAACTTCTCTTATCACGGTTTTGGTACCTTAAATTCACCATGCTATCCTCTAGTTCCTCCTAGAAACCTCTAGGTCATCCTAACACTCAAAAACATCCTAGATTATCCTTTTCCACCAAATTTTCCCTTATTCATTCCTAGAACAATCTAAGTCATAAAGTTCATTTAAACACTTAAAACATCTTCTTTCTTCACCAAATTTTGACATGGTCTCCCTAACACTTTCTTAAACCAAAACATCTAGTTTTCCATCCTTAAGCAATCAAAGACACTCAAATCCTCATACAAGTTTCTCTACACACAATTTACACCCAAACTACACTACATCATAATATCGTGCATAAACTTAAAAAGCTTAGCACTTAGGCCCTTAAATGACATAAACTTAAACACTGAATTTCCCACATATAATAGCCTTCAACCTGCAAATACACACAACAATGCTCCCATAGCAATATAAGTGTTCTTGTAATTCACCTTAAGATTGTCTAACTATCTCAATTCTCATTTGCTCCTTAGTCACAAGTTCTCAAATATGAGCATGTTCTTTCTCCTAGGTTTTATAGCCCTTACTTAATGTAAACTCTAAGCTACACTTATCATCTATCTAAATCCCATCCCTTAAAGCAATAAACCACCTTAAGGTAAGTAGTTTACCTTGTTTTTCAAACTTCTCTAACTTTCCTCCTTGGTTTCCTTGGTTGATTTTCGGCAAGCAACTTTATTTCTCTTGCCAATATTCTAATTCACATTCAAATAATCTAATGAGTACTAAGCAACATGCCTAAACTCATAGAATTCAATCTTAGGTTAAAAAGTGTTTTAAGGCATTAAAATTGGATGATTACCTTGAAGTCTCAAGATAGACTTGGTAATGAATCAAATAGGACCTCCACTAGTACTTTAGATATTGAAACAAGCTAGTTCAAGGAGTAAAACAAAACCCCATGAGAAAGCAATTTTCGGTAATGAACAAAGATGAAGAAAACTTGATTTTTCTTTCACTTTCTTACCTTGAATAAAAGGAGATGTAATGAGACTCTTGAAACTGAATTTTCCTCCTTCAATGGAGTTTTTCCATGGCATCAAACTTGATCTTTTGAAGATTTTAAAAGATAGAATGAAAGAGCTTGCTCCAACTAAGAGTAATCTATGTTTAGTTTTTGATTTGGAGCAATAATGAGTATTTGATGAGCAAGTCAAGGTGGAGGAAGAATGGGATGGTTCTTATGGTTTTGAAGAGGATGAATAAAAATGGTGGAGAAGGGAAGGAATGAAGAAGAGAGGAGAGAGGTAAGCTAAAAGTGAGATATTTCCTTAAAAGTAAATAATATCCTCTTTTATTTCCCTCTTCTTTTTCTAACTTGTCTGGCACACATTGGTGACTCACCACCTTCAAAAACCGGCCCCTTGATTATTTAGGATATTTATGGTCTTTGTTGACCAATTAATTAAGCTAAGTTGACTTAAGTCTAAACTAGGTACTATTTGGGCACTATTCATAATTAGTGCACAAATTTGTGAAATTTTTGGTTACCCATTGATTTAGGCTTCCTAATGTGATACTAAGTAGTAAAAAAGTTGATTAAGGTGTAATAAAGGGCATTTAGCCACTCAAAACCTCCTTCTAAGACAATTTTTCAAAAATGTGCTTTAAGAGTCCTTAAAGCACAATTTGTGTTTTAACTTGTTTTTGAGCTTGGTTTTCTTTTGTAATTGATTTAACATGTCCATTATAATGTTACTAAGGTCCAAGAATGATATTTTGGTGCTAATCAAAGTTACTCCAAGCTTAAAGCATGTTTTTTGCTTAAATTGCTCTTATGGTGTTTCCTTGTGTTTTCTTTGGTTTAAATTGTTTCCTAATGTTTCTAAGGCATGTTTTAGCATTGTTATATCTTAGTTTAACATCTAAACATCATAGCTAGGTTTGGGGTATTTCAACCCCACAACTGAAAACGGAACCACTAACAAACCACAATCCCAAACCTGAAATCTGGCAGACAACGGAACAACAGCAGCAATAGCACGGAATCCGGAAACAATCACGCACACACACACAAGAGAAGAATTGCTCTGGAGGGGAAATGGGAGAACATACGCTCAAACAGGAGAAATTGTTAATGAAGAAATTGAACGTGAAAAGAGAAATAAGGAGTAATTTCCCTTATTAAACCCTTACCAAAAATAGAAGAGGAAAATGACCTTCTTATCCTCCTCGTTTGCTCAAATGCCCATGATGTCCTAAAGTCACAAGCAACCCAACTTAATAGCATAAACAATGCAACAAAATCAAAACTTGGGTTATAACAAATTGTATAATATAGAAATATATACATACTAATGAAACTATAAATATTACTTAATAAAAATTTATAGTCAAATAAGGGTATGGTAACTTATTCTCATACCATTGATTCAAATCTAATTCTCATAACCAACATTTTAATTCTCATATTCACAGCCGCTTGCCAATCAAGCCCTTAAAGTTATGGGATTTTTTGTTTGTTTGTGGTTTTGCCTTTACACTATGGAATTTCCAAGGTGGCACCACTTTTGTCTTTTTTCTACTTTTGTCTTTTTGTGAAATTTTAAAATATTGTAGTTTATTAAATATATGTCCAAATAACATAAATTTTATACTGTTGTTCATCATAATTTGAGCTCTTTAAAATAAGACCCAACATGAATATGTTTTGATAAATTTAAAATTAGGAAAATTACATGCCCCACCCATGACGTTTGACAAAATTACACACTCCACTCACGAGGTTTCAAAAATTACTTTCCCCACCCATTAGGTTTTTCTTGTTTTACATCCATCAACTTTTATAATTTTTGATCAATTTAAAAGATGCTTAAACTTTGTCAGAAATTGATGAAACTTTACATGAATGATGATAAAGTGTTATATTTTGATATTATGTCAAATTCAAAGTTTTTTAAGCTCATATGTGATCCGTGGGATCCAATGAAACATGTGACATGTGGGCATTTTCATTGGATCCCACGGGTCACATGTGAGCTTAAAAAACTTTAGATTTGACATAATATCAAAATATAACACTTTAACATCATTCATGTAACGTTTTATCAATTTTAGACAAAGTTTAAGCATCTTTTAAATTGATTAAACATTAGAAAAGTTGCTGGATGTAAAACGGGGGAAACCTCATGGGTGGGGAAAGTAATTTTCAAAACCTCGTGGGTGGAGTGTGTAATTTCACCAAACGTCATGGGTGGGGCGTGTAATTTTCCCACTAAAATTTTATGTTTTTTGTATGTACATATGTTTTGAGATTCATTGTGAAAATAAATAAAATACATAATTTTTAGATGTTTTGACAGTGGTAGCTTTTTCTATAGAGTTAGTCATCAATGAGTTGAGTGGGGTAAGGTCATCTTTTTTTTAATGTGTGGTGGTTAATAGTCGAACCACATTAGCCTTCATTGACAGTGTTAGCTTCTTCAATGGTGTTAGTCGTCCTAGGGTTATATGTCACGGTAGGGTTATAGTATTTTTCTTGAGTGGTTGTTAATAACCGAACCACATTAGCATTTTTTAAAGTTCGGTGAACCTGGATGTTGTCTTGTAGGAACTAATGAAAACACATTTAACCTTTCATTTTTTGAAAAGTGAATCTTTCGTTTAAAAAAAGTGAATCTTTCGTTTAAGAAAAGTGAATCTTTCGTTTAAAAAGAGTGAATCTTATGTTTAGGAAAAGTAAACCTTTCACATTAAGCAATGTGAATCCTTTATGTGTTTTAAAAGTGAATCTTATGCAAGAGTAATATGAATTTTTCATTTATTGATAAGTGAATCTTAAGTTTAAGAAAAGTGAATCAAAGGTTGTTAAAAAGTTAATCATAGGTTTTTTTAAAAGTAAATTAAAGGTTTATAAAAAGAGAATTTCATAAACAGAGATTGTTTAACTAAAGTGAATAAGAGGTTTAAGAAAACTGAACCAAAAGTTGTTAAAAATTGAACCTGAACCCTGAACTACAAACCCTAAAACTCCCTTTGACTTTTTTTAGCTTTCCTATGGTGGTTTTTAGGGTCTGTGGTGTAGGGTAATCTTTTCTAAAGTTGTTATGCATCACATGTTTAGGTAAAGTGAATTTTTTATTTAAGAAAAGTGAATGTTATGTTTAATAAAAATGAATCATACCATAAAATATGCGACACCGCTATGAATCATTCATTTAAGAAAAGTGAATCTTTTATTTATAAAGCGTGAGTCAAATGTTTAAGAAAGTGCTTACTATAAAATTAATTATACGAGAACAATATAAACCTTTCATTAATTTAAAAGTGAATATTTCATTGAAGAAAAGTTAATCAAATGTTCAAGAAAAATGAATCTTATAATATTTAAGAAAAGTGAACCTTTCACTTTAAATAATGTGAATCTTTTGTGTTTTTAAAAAGTGAATTTTGATTTTAAGAAAAGTAAATCTTAAAGAAGATTGATTTTGTTAATGAATAAGGTTCATTTTATTATTAAAGAAGATTCATTTTGTTAATGAATAAGATTCACTTTTAAAATACGTAATATATTCGCATTCTAAAAACATAAAATTTTAAGTTTGCCAAAACATAGCCATAATGCATCTTGTTTTGAAGAGCTGATAAGTGGTGAAATAATGCTATTTTAAGGTCTTTATTCACCTTCATTTTACTTGGTGCATAACCTATTTCACCACTTAATAGAGTGTTTTTGTGATTAATAGTGAACTTATATAGTTTGATCTATTGATAGGTAAAAGCTCATTTTGAGCATACTTTTGAGTTCTTTTATAGCTAGTGGAGTGCATCAACAGATCCCCCATCTTTCAAGCTTTCCAATGCCACAAACAGGGAGCAATTCTAAGCCACAATGAAGATTCTAGGCCCCGTACAAGTTGGAGAAAATCACTACTGGTCCCAACCGAGCCTAGGGCCGACCTAGGGTGGGTCGGTCGGAAGTTCTGGAGGCCGGAATTGCAAATTCCAGGGGCCAAAAGCTACTGGAATCGACCGACCCTCCTAGGGTCGGTCGGGTCAAAAAACACACACGTGATCTCTTTACCAGAGGGCCGACCCACCCACAGACAAACCCTTGGGTGAGTCGGTCAGATGGAAATTTTTGCCCAGTTTTATGTTTTAAAAATCTGGATTTGGGGCATTCATTCATCAATTATTCCACACGACTCCAGCTAGAAAAAAAGGAGAGAGGCGACCAAGAAGGAGAAAAGAAGAGGAGAAAGGAAGAGAAGAAGAGGAGGAAGGAGAAAGTAAAGAAATCTACCTCCATTGAAGGTCTAAAGCTCCTCTAATGGATAAATCCCTTTTTTCCCTTCTCTTTTCCTTTCCAATGGTTGAGTAGCCCCATTTTGTATCCTAGGATGGGGTTTGACCCTAATATTGCACATTGAGTGCCTGTGACCTAACTCATTGAATGCTCTTGTTTTTATCTCCTTCAATATCAACTAATGCTTTAATTTGATCAACTATGGCATTTATGGTGGTTCCATTCAACATTTGAGTTTGAGTTTGGAATTCGACTACGGGGGATAAACCCTAACTTTTTCTCTCTTGATTTTGAGGGGTAAAATCTTGGGGCTATTATTTAAGAGTTTTTGCTTAATGCTACTTAGTGACTTGAACCTCCTTTAATTATGGGGTTTGACTAATTAGGTAAGAATTGGGTTTCCCATGATTTGGGGATTCATAAATTGAACTCTAATAGACAATGAGATAATGAGTTATGGTTATGAGATTCTTTGAGTGAATTAGGTGATTCCCCACTATCCGAGGGTACTTTTCCATCCATTCCATCAAACAACAATTTACTGTTTTATTGTTTTTCCATTGACAAACAACTAAGCTTACCTCCGGCTAAACCCCTTTATTGTTTTTATTTGCACTTCACTAAAGTACCGAAGCTTGGGATTTAGAAACTAATTTCCTTGTGGATATGACACTTGTTATATTGCAACGAATTGGGTGCACTTGCCCATTTTAGCTAGGTCTTTACTATTATGTTAGTAATTTGCACAAAAGTTTATGGCGTCGTTGTCGGGGAAATTGATAATTTCTATCATTTCTCCAGTTTCGGTATTTTAGTTTTTGTGTATTTAGTGCTTTTATCTTGTTTATTTTTCTTTTTGTTATTTATGTGTTTAGTTGTTTGTCTATATTCTTAACTTTTCTACTACTTAAGAGCATTTGGTGTTGGTGTGGCTTAGGTACCTTCTGTTTTCTTGGTGTATGCCAAACACTCGAGCCAAGGGATATACACTTGTTAGTTCGAGACCCGAGCTTGAGCGTTCATTGTTGAGAGCCATCCAAACTTTGAAAAATTCAATCATGGTAGATAAAAAACAACCGGGGATAGAAGATAACAAGAACCCACAACAAATGGCTCTCAAAGACTACAACCAGCCGGACACTGAAGGGAGACCTTCAGCTATTGTCCTTCCGGAGTTGACACCTCAAGAGGCTGGACAATGGGTGTTCAAGACACACTTCATCACTACTGTTCGAGACTTAGGAAAATTCAGTGGAGCAAATCCCGGTGAAGCTCCTAATCACCTAAGTCTCTTCCTCGACTTTTGCAACTCATTTGGTAAAGCTGGTAGAGTCAACAAGAGGATACGCTTGCCGCTCTTCCCTCACTCACTGTCAGACACAACATCAAAATGGTATAGGAGATTGCCTCCAAAGTCAATCCACACTTGGGCACAAATGACTCAAAAATTTCTTACCAAGTATTACCCCACAAGTAGAACGAGGCAATTGATTGGAGAGATCAATACTTTTTGCCAAGAGCCAGAAGAGACGTTATACAACACATGAGATAGATTCAAAGACATGTTGATGAATTGCTCCCACCACGGCTTGGATGACCAATCCTTATGTCTATTCTTCTTCAACGGTCTTGATGATGCAAATAGACTCCTTGTGAACTCCTCAGTTTGAGGGAGCTTTATGACTAAGTCACCTCAAGAGGAGATGGAACTCCTATAGGTGATGACTAGTAACATAAGGCAATGGTCTAAGCCCAAGGGAATAAATCCAAGAGCAACGGGTGTAACACCCCACTCGTAATCACGTAATAATCACTCACGTAGCATTAATTAATAACGTCTCACAGCGGAAGTCACACGGTAATAAACCTCACTCGGGTGTCACATGCCATTACTCGCCCATACGAGTAAAGAAGCGGAAATAAATTAAATAAGAAATAATACTGGTAATACATACATAACCGTAGTGATAATGAGATACTAACCTATACATCATTCTAAACCAAAAGTAACTTTAACGACAAGTGAGCATCTATGTATTCCCAACTGTATACAACGTTATAAGCACTTTACCTAATGGACATCCTAATACAATGTGGATTCTCGGGCGGTAAATAAAACCCTAACTACCCGGGTCCCACTCGTCGGTTTCAGTGATGATCATCACCTGCACATATGCCATAAAGGCTTAGCGATAAACGTCGAGTATGCTAGGCCTGGACCCTATTGGTTACTTAATAGTCATGATCGCCATTATTAGGTTCTTTACATGCTTTACCGGTGTACAGGTATACAAAGCAGTAAACACATGAATGGCGGTAAAATAAACAGTTAAGGCAATCACTACAATTCACACACAACAACACACAACACAATATTTCAGCAGACAATAACAACAGAGATGATACTTCACGCAACGCTTGTTAACATCATCACATATCACAACAGTTGCCCCCCCCCGGCCTCTCATAACTCTTAATTTGGTTAGCACTGTCGGGTGTCAGTTAGGACAACCCGAATAACTCACTTGGACGGTAGTCCTATGTACACACGAGGTGCTCATTCACTTTGCCTGTTTAAAAGCGTCCATATTTTGCCTGATTAAAAGCGTTCACATATTCACTTTGTCTGACGATCTATCTAGGCTCGATCAGGGTTAAACTAGAGTAAACCCGATCCAGGTATTACTCAAGATATCTCTTCGCGCGACCAGTAGCCAGTGACTAACTGGATTAAGGTAAACCATCACACTCATTCACACTCCATCGTTAGACTTTGTTAGTCGGTTACCCAAGTACAGTTTTAGGTATGGAGAACATCACTTATTTGTTGATTGCCCTGTGGCTCTTACGCATGCCTAGAGTCATTCTAGGTAATATTCATGTTCGAGTCAAAGCTCTAGAGACCGACAATGTCATGTCTCGTTTCCTAAGTATTTTACTTAGGTTATAACTACATAGCTTATAATACTTAGTGTATTATGTCATATAACGGCAATCACAAACACATTGATCGTATATGTAGATTTATATAAGTCGATCTATAGTCGACGTACTATTAGTCCCGTAGGACGTTCGCGCATAATTAAATAATGCGGGAAGATAAACAATTAACATCACATAACATACTCACACATACATACACACATACATGCATACATCACACACGTTATTCAACACATATATTTGAGCCCGAGGAAGTCCTCAGGACATCTCAGATCAGACCCCTTTACATATTGTTCACCAAAGACCTAGGTTGCGCAGTAGACAACTAGCTTGTCGAGCGCCGTCATCGGTGATACGATCTAGATATCAAACACACTATAAGTCAATCCACATGACTTACTTAAGCTCGGTAAAGCCGAACAACATAAGTAATCCCAACCTTTCATCCCCAGATTTCAACAGTTATTTGTTAAGGTATCGTTATACGAACTCGTCAGTCGTAGTACGTATTTACTACCAACGCCCAGGTTTATTTAAATGAGTCGGTTATAAAAGACGCCTTAGTTATAGCGTATTCAAATGTTAGGATTAATTCCTTATACTTACGAGTATACAAATATATATATATATATATATATTCACGTTTTTACTTATGTATTGATTTAACCGTTCCAGTTAGGTATACGAATACACAATTATAATATATAGTTGCATGTATGCATGCAACGTTAATTTGCATCGCAGTTTATGCATATGCACTATGGCATTATTATTTGTCCATTTAATGTTGTACCATATATTATACACCTCATTATTCATCTTAATAAACCATACTTCAACTTGTAATTGTATGACTTATAGTTATACTAACGTTATAACACTTGTCATTTATTATTACATGACATTAAAACCATATTATATATTTATACATATATATTCTCGGTTTTGCACATATATATATATATATATATATATATATATATTGTTATATTTATGTTGTTTTTATTTGATTTTGTCATGTAATATATAGTTGCATGTATGCATGCACTATATTATATAGTTCCAACTTTACCATATAATTAATATGTATATATTTTTAATATAGGCTTGCGCATTTATACATATGTACACCTATACATTCATATTTCATGAGTAATACACTTATATTATGTGTTACATTATTATCATCTTATGTAAGATGATTATTTCTATTTGTTGCATTATTTTATGCAATTCATATTAAGAACTTTATCTTAATATTATGTAACATTTCATTACAAAATGTATTATAATTTTCTAAGGTTCATTTTAATACTACCTTAGTTTATAATTCATTTTCTCATTAATTGTCACCATTATTCATGTGAATATATAATGACAATTGTTTCATTTAATCACATTAATACTATATAATATAATCTATTAGTATTTATATCATTGTAAACTATAGTTATATAAATTCATTTCTAGAATGTTTATTCATGCGGTTTAATATATAGTTTTATAAACTATGTTTTGACCACATAAAATCATACAATGTCACACTTATATCTTATACTCCATATAATATGGTATTGTTATATCTCATTTAACATTATAATAATAGTTTTAAAAACTACATTTATTTGCCGCAAGGGCATATAGTATATACTTATCATTTCTTCATTTCCCATACTTATCATTTATTACAATATAACCACACATTATTATACCATGTATAAATATCATATTTTTATAACATTAAACTTTGTAACATATTATAACCTATAGTTTTAATAAACTATATTATTGCCGAAAAGGCACATATATTATGTGTTCATATTTTCATAACTTCCCTTATTCTTCTTTATTACAAATACTCCACTTATTTTATAACTTGTCATATACATCATATATTATATCATTTAAACTTTATAATAATTATATCATATAGTTTTACAATTTCAGAAATTACAATAAGACCTTAGGTCTGTTTTGAATTTTATTTCCAACACTATTCTTTCCTTATAATCACAATCTTGCCACAATTATTATATAATGTTTATACATACTATATGTTATAACACTTTATTTCATTAACCATTATAACCTATGGTTTATACATATATTTTGTAAATACTGTACAGCCCTATACCTGTTTTGGGTTTAATTTTTCCAGCACATTATATTTTCCTTATTTACACATTTACCACATTTGTCATAGTAAGTTACATATAAGTTATAACATATGGTATTAATGTTTATAATTTTGTATAACCTATAGTTTATATCACATTATTTCCGAATAGACCCATTACTAGTTTTAGTTTCTTTTCCGCCCAGATATTTCCCGTAATTACATATTGACCACACTTTATATAATATACTTGTAAATGTTACAAAACTATATATTATACACTTTTATCAATATAGTCATTTATATAACTCCAAAAATTCCCAAACTTTATACTTATGATATAAACCATTATATTAACAATCTTAACCCCATATTTTCGGTAATTACCATTCCTACCCCATTAGTTTTATAAATTCAACATTTAACTTATAATGTACTATAAGTTCATAAATTAATTACTTATGTTATTAAATTTGGTTAAGGTACCAAACATGGTCAATATTGACCGATTGACCTCTAGTTTGACCACAAGTTTAACTAATTACAGTTTTGACCCAATACTTTTCAAAAATTGCATTTTGACCCATATTTTATAAAACCTTATAAATTTTATTTAATAACCTTTTAGTATATAGTTTTCGGTTATAATTATTATTTAGCCTCCTAAATTCATTTTAATTATAAATCCACCCCAAATCTCATTCGGTAATTATTTATTAATCCTATAATTATTTTAAACTTAATAAAACATAAAGTTAAATAGCCTAAAATACATGGCTTGGTTACTGTAACACCCCGTCTCCAATCCAATCATGGTTATCGCAAACTTAACAACATATCATAAACATCGCAGCGGAATATATTAATTACCAGGACCTTGCCACGGTCTAAACGCGAGGATAACCGAACTTTAATACTTACAACCATCTAACCAAAATAATCACCAACCGAGTTTACAAGTATCTCAACAACCAACATAATTCTTCATAAGTTTAAATATTAACAGACGGGTGCACATGCGCATCCCGTACTTAAAATATAAACCCGACCTAGGTCTAACCGCCCCTACTCTCAAGGTGAGTCTTCATTGGGCGCTTACCTGCAAAATATAACAACAGCCCCCGAGGGGGTCAACACCTTTGCTGGTACGATTCTCTTATAGCCCTTAAGCTAACGGGGCTACGATGACTAATTGTCGATAGCATGGAGATTGATTAAGTACAACAACATAAATATGAAGTGCAATAAACATCAACCACAAATGAACAATAACAGTTCAACACAATGAATAGCTTAGAAGCATTCCTTAAGTAAGTGAGTTAGATTTTAACCCCTTAGGTCCACATTCCTCTTATACTCATGTATGCCAGCCGTTCTCTTGTTAGAACTGGTTAGCCCTTAATTCGTTGCTTATTTTTGTAGGGCTTGGATAACCCTAGCCGACAGCAGTACAATTACCGACAACAAGCAACATCTTAGTTTGTTGGGGATGTTGGCTAGATCCCCCCACGCCATACTTAATGTGCCTTCCACCACAAACAGTAGTCCGGTGGTCGAGTCAATTTGTTGACTCTAGGCGACGAGTCCGAAGACAAGTCTAATTTGGAAGCCGGATCTGATTCAGATACCGACCTCCCCCAATACACATGTGCCAGTACCATTCCTGATTCCTCACTCCCCCCAAGTCACTGTAAGCAAGAGTCTCAAAGTCAAGTCTTGTTAGTTAAACCCTTATCGGGTATTAACCAACCCATCATAACAAGTGTGCTTTATCTCACCAATTGTTTACTAAACATAGTTAGTAAGTTAACTCAAATCAAGTGTGTTAGTTGTATTCACAAACACACAACAAATATAATAAACCAGTTGCATGCTTTATCTTGTTTAGTCGGATCACATAAACAAATAGCACACAAGCCGAGGGACACCTTGTTAGCAAGCAGGTTACAAGAAAACCATACCGTACACCGTCGATTTGTGTCGGTTGTCTAATCTCCTTCTAGACCCCAATTCTCAAGTCCTAAAACATTGATCCAATTTAGGTTATTAATTTATTCCATGTTACTTAACTTACTTAAACCCTAACGATCCACATCTAACATCTCTTAAGTTCTTACAAACTTAACCTTAACATTTAAAACCTTAACTTAGCTTAATCCCTTAAGTCCTTATGTTCTTATCTTTCTAATCATCATTGCCTCTTAATGGTGTACCATTAATACCACTTAACATTCTTAGAGTTTCTCTTTTTTATGTCTTAAGGGTTCCGTTCTCTAAATCTCACCCGACCGACCCAAAGCCAGACCGACCGACCCAAGGCCCTCTGAGTCGGTCCATTCCAGAGACATTTCGGCTGGTTTATCAAGGTCCAATCGACCCAGACAGGGTCGGTCCACTGGATTGGTCCAGTGCAGAATCTTTCCGAAAATTGTCTAATTGCTCCCAAACTCTTCCACAAGTTCCCCAATATGTCCTAACATTGTCTAGGCACTTAAACTCACCTTAAAACATCCACCAAACTCATTAATTCACCCACAAAGATCTTCTTAACCATTTTCTCAATCCTTATAAAAACTCCTAACACTTAACATTTAATTCCTTACATTCCTAACATGTAATTTACCTAGAACTTCAACTAACCAAAGTGTTCCCTCCTTAATAATTTGACCACTCCCTAAACATCATTATTCATCATCATTTCATTTACCCACACTTCCTCAGGGTCATATACTCTAGTTCACACCTAAGTCATTTCAAGACTTTACACCTTATTTCCTCCAAACTTTGAACGAGTTTCCTTACTTCTTTTCTCATGGTCTTGGTGCCTAAAATTCACCCATATAACCCCTAGTTCCTCTTAGAAATCCCTAGGTCATCCTAGTGCTCAAGAACTCCATAGTTTATCCATTTTCACCAAAACAACCCTTAGTGTTTACTAGAACATCCTTAGTCATAAAATCTCCTTAGAACACCTTAAACACTTAGTTTCTTCTCCAAATTTTGACATGGCTTCCTTAGTATACTACTACACCCAAACATTTAGTTTTTCATCCTTAATACAATCAAGAACACACAAATCCTTAGTACACAATCTTAGCACACAAATTACACCCAAACTTCACTACATCATAATATAGTGCATAAACCTAAATTGCTTGGCACTTAGGCCCTTAAATGACTTGGCTCTTAGGCCCTTAAATGCATAAATCTTAAACACTGAATTTCCACAATATACTTAGCCTTTGACCTGCAAATACATACAATAATGCTCCCATTGCAATAATAGTGTTCTCATAATTCACCTTGTATTTGTTTAACTATCTCATTTCCCATTTGCTCTTTAGTCACAAGTTCTCAATATAACCATGTTCTTTCTCCTAAGTTTTATAACCCTTTCCTTATGTAAAATCTAAGCTACACTTAACATCTATCTAATTCCCATCCCTTAAGCAATAAAACACCTTAAGGTAAGACATTTACCTTGTTTGTCCAAGCTTCTCCTCACACTTTTCTCTTTTGTTTCCTTGTATAACTTTTGGCCACCAACTTAATTCCCCTTGCTAATGTTCTAATCAATATACAATGACTCTAATGAGTGCTAAATAATACAATAACCTTAAGGAATCATTTCTAGGTTAAAAATGTGTTTTAAGGTATTAACATGAATGTTTACCTTTGAAGTCTTAAATAAGCTTGGATATGAATCAAGAAGAACCTCCTCTAGTCCTTGGAGAATAGAAACAAGCTAGAACAAGGGATAAAACAAGATCCCATGAGAAGGTGATTTTCGGTTATGAAGGAAAAGTGATGGAAACTTAGTTTTTCTTAGAGTTTTCTTACCTTGAATGAATGGAGAAGCCCAAGAGCTCTTCAAACTAATTTTTCCTCCTCTAATGGCGGTTTGCCATGGCACCAAAATGAAGATTTTCCAATTTTGAAAAGATAGGAAGCAAGAGCTAGACCTAACTAAGAGTAATATGTATTTAGTTTTGGATTTGGAGTTGAAATGAGCAAGAGGTGAGCAAAGCAAGGTGAGGCAACAATGGTGTTGCTCTTTACGTGAATGGAGAAGAGAGGGAGATGGTGAAACCGATGGGAAAAGAAGAGAAGGAAGAAGTGAGGAGAAAGGTAGTCTAAAATGAGATATTTGTCTTAAAAGGTAATAGTACTCTTTGAACTTATCCCTCTCTTTTTCTACTTGGCTGTCATATGGTGAGTGAGTCACCACCTTAAAACCGGCCCCCTCCTTAATAATGAGACATTTTGGTCTTGGTTGACCAACTAATTGACTTATGTTGACTTAATGCTAAACTAGGTACTATTTGGGCACTATTCACAATTAGTGCACATATTTGTGAAAATTTTGATATCCCATTGATTTAGACTTCCTAATGTGATACTAAGTAGTACACAATTTGATTAAGGAGTAATAATGGGCATTTAGCCACTCAAAACCCCTTTCTAAGACAATTTCAAAAATGTGCTTTAAGAGTCCTTAAAGCACAATTTGTGTTTTAACTTGTTTTTGAGCTTGGTTTTATTTGGTAATTAATTAAACATGACCATTAGGATGTTACTAAGGTCTAAGAATGATATTTGGGTGCTAACCCAAGTTACTCCAAGCTTAGAGCATGTTTTTGCTTAAATTGCTCTTATGTTGTTTCCTTGTGTTTTCTTTGGTTTAATTTGTTTCTTAATGTTTCTAAGGCATAATTTAGCCTTCTTATATCTTATTTAAACATCTAAACACCATAGATAGGTTTGGGGTATTTCAGTTACAAACCTTAATATATAATATAAATTACTTATAAATGTCATGAAAGACATTATAGCTTACGGTTTTGGTTTCTACTTGTAACAATATTTTATAAATTGTGTTTTAATCATTTAATTAATTTATATGACATTTTATGTCACATAAACATTGGGTTAAGTTACTAAAAATGTTATACCACATTATAATACATAGTTTGGTCCAAATAATTCCTATAAACTCACGGTTTCCATCTTCCACACTTAAACAATTTTATAAATTACACTTTGCCACTTATACTATTTTTCTATGACATTATAAGTCATTTATAAGCTAAGCAAGCTAGCCAAATACTATACAATATTATAATACACATTTATATCATTTAGCACCCTAATGTTCTCGGTAACATTCTAGCATGTAACAAATGACATGAAAACTTTATATTATGTAAGTTTAGTATGCTTACTTGATTTAGGAGCAATTAAATCAACCAAACACCCTCCAACAGCTCACGATTGTACATAAATGTTTTTAAATCAGCTTGAACGTCAACCCATATAAGCACTTGGTTAACACATCATTAGGTAGTAATTACCTTCATTTAACAAGCTTTCTCACACACACTTGTTCTTCCCCCTTTGGGCAGAATTTTACTCCATGTCCCAGCATGTATACGCCCCCATTTTGCAAGGAAAGAGAGGTGTATTAGTCACCTTATTACCAAGGATAGTTAAGGGCTAGTTTAAGCATAGTTTAACTTGATTTATTTACCTTGATAATAGTAGGTTTAGGTGGGTTGCTTACGCCTGAAAACTGAAGCAACGTGGGGTGTTAAAACACCACTTAAGCCAGCACATTCAATCCGGTAATACAATGGGGGCAAGGTTAGTATTTTACCTTGTTAAAAATTACCTTCCATGGAGCTTCCAACACTAACTGAAAACAGTACTTGAGGAGGTCTATGTCTCTACTGAAAGGTTACGTAAAGATGAGTAGTATGAGCTGTAGGAATGGAGATATGAAACCAAAAATGAAAGGGAGGGAAGGTTGCTAGTTTAAGTATGGTTTTTACCTTATAAATCACTTAGGTTTTTGCTTCCTCTTCCTTCTGGTTTTTCCCAGCCGTGAATCCCCCATTTTTTTAGCACCATGTCGGACTGAGGTAATGCATGGAAACAAGTATAGATCAGCTTAGTGAAAAGAGGAAGAGAGGATGAAGAGAGTGAACATACTCATGGCTTAAGGGCTTACCTAGCTCAAGGTGAGTTGTTCTTGGAAGCTAGCTGGTCATCACGTTAATGGAGGAAGGAGAAGGCTTCTAATTTAGGAAAGAGGGCGGCTGGAGGAAGAGTACGAGGGTTTCAAGGTCTATTAGTTTATAAAGTAGTAAAAGGTCACTTTGGTACCTTATTGGATAAGTCTTGGAAGATATTTTATTAGTTTAATGAAGACTACTTAATGAAGAGGGAAAAGTGGCCTGACTAGTAATAGCTCTCGGTTGGAGGAGGAATTAAATGGAAGAGATGATTAGATCATCTTAAAAAGTAATGTAATATTATTTTATGAGTAGTATAGTGACCCGTTAGTTTTGGTGGCTATTTTAAGTTGGCAATTGTATAAAGATGACACACTAGACAGGCAGCAATGACTGGTCAACCCAAAGACCAAGTGGTGACCATTAAATAAATTAAGTAATTTAAATGTTATTTTGGGTACTATTCACCCAAATACACCCATTTTAATTTTATTTGAAAATTTTGAATTAAAAATTCTAATGTGGTACATTATGACCCATTAGTTAGATAATGAATGTAATCTAGTCCTTAAAGTGCTATAAAATCAATACTTCTGAAGTTATACACAAAAATGTGCTTTAAGGTGTTTTTGTGCACATTTTGTGTTAAAGCTTGTTTTTAAGCTTGGTTTTCTTTGGTAACGGTTTTATTATGTCCATTACATTATTATTAAACTTAAAAATCCAATTTGGAATCAAATGGAGGTCATAAGACCTTTAAGGTTTCTTAGAGCACAGTTTTGCCCTAAGTGACTTTTAAGCATGTTAATGCTTGTTCTTTGTGTTGGAGTGTCTTCCAATAATTTATTACGTTCATTTATGAGTTATAATGCTTAGGACAAAATTTTAGGTCCTAAGGAGTTCATTTGGGTATATATTTACCCTAAATGGTCAAAGGGTGCAATATATTTGATTTATGTTGACTATTGTTGTTTTTAAATTGATTTTAAGGCATATTTAGGCCTTAATTTAATTGACTAAATGTTTTAATCAATTTTTAATTAGTTAGGGGTATTTTAACGGGTCTTCTTCACGTTGAGCCCACTGACCATCTCTCTGCTCAACTATCTTCACTCACCAAGATGGTGGAGAAGCTAGCTATAGCTCAAAAAGAAACAACCAAGTCTATAGCTTCTGTATCATCTTCTTTAGCTTCAACTTCAATTTCTAAGGGATGCACAATTTGTGCAGGTCCGCATGAGACCCATTTATGTGAAGGCAAAGCTTACGCCAATCCACATGAGGACATAAACTTTGTAGACAACCACCCCAGATTTAACTACAATCAACAAAATGCCCCACGGAGGAACCATCTAAACTTCTCATTAAGAAGTAATGATCAAACCCAAGGGGGTCAAGCAATGCTTCCAATAATCCCACAGGATACCGGTCACAAGGATCGTCTCAATTCTCTAACTCACAAATGGGCTACCGACCACAAGCACCACTTTCGGGCTTTCAACAACAACAACTTCTTTCTCCCTCTTTAGATCCAAATACTGAGTTGAGAGACATGATGAAGAGTCTTGTCTCAGTAGTCCACACTAAGACAACAAATTTTGACTCATTCAAGGCTAGTCAAGAGGCCACCAACAAGAGAGTTGAGGAACAGCTTGACCAAATTTCTCTGGAAGCTTGCTCAAAGGCCTCCGGGCACTTTCCCAAGCCAACCTAAGCCTAACCTAAAAGAGCATTTCAACGTCGTCTTTGTGAAAGAGACCGAGGGATGGGAAAGATAAGTGGTTAGAGCAGTTAAGATTTCCAACCTTCATCCTTACCTCCAGGAGTGGGCTATGGCTATTGAAGCTTCCAAGAAAAAAATATCAACTCGAACTCTCAGCCACAAGATGTGAACATCTCATTCAAACCGAGAGGACTTTCCTTGGAACACTGTTGGCCAGTTATGAGAATGAAAAGATGAAGTTGGAAGAGGAGGATAAAGAGGCCAAGGCGATCACCACCTTGAGAAGTAGGAGGAAAACATAAAACCGCGGAGGGAACTTCTCAAGACACACCCGCAGATATTTCCATTCAAAACTCTCTCCGTATGAACCCCCTTACCCTTTCCCTACCGAGTTAAGAAACAAAAACTTAACGCGGAGTATGGGAAGTTTCTAGCGATGCTAAAGCAATTAAAAATCAACATTCCGTTTTTAGACCTCATTGCCAAGATGTCAAACTATGCTAAATTCCTTAAGCACCTCATCTCCAACAAAACAAAATTGACTGAAGTCGGCACCATCCAACTAAATGAGGCTTGCTCTGCTATTCTCAAATAGCCACTACCGATGAAATGCAATGATCCAGGTAGCTTCACCATCCCAGTCACGATTGGTAGCACCTTCTTTCAATACTCTCTATGTGATCTCGGTGCTTCTATCAACTTGATGCCTCTCTTCTCCTTCAAGAGGCTAGGGATTGGTGAATTGAAGAAAATCAAGATGGTCCTTCAACTAGCGGATGGGTCAACGGTCTACCCAAGTGGAGTGGTTGAGGATGTTATCATCAAAGTGGAGCATTTATACTTCCCATGTGATTTTATCATCTTGGACATCGAAGAAAACTCCACTGCTTCACTCATCCCTGGCTGACCCTTCCTCCACCGCCAACGCTCAAATCGTAGTTGCTAAGAAGACCATCACATTGCAAGCCTATGATGAGAAATTGGTCTTCACGGCAGAGAGATCTCGAAATAGCAAAACGGCTACAGTCAAGGTTGTGGAGAAAGAGGCCCAGCCACACTCGTCTCCTTCACTTCTCTTCATCACTCTGCCCGAAGGGATGAAAATCAAAGATGAACCACCATTAACCCTTGATGAAGAGAAAAAGAAGGCCCAAAAAGGGAAAGGTAAACTTGCATTAAAGTGGAGATCTAAAAATGTCTTCGATTCATGCTTTGGATGTCCTCCTCACATCCACCCTACAGGTTCCTTCTAACCCTCACTACGGTCTAGCCAAAGACCTTAAAAGACGGTCAGCTCTCCGGGACGCAACCGGACTGCTTCTCTCTTTACCTTGCATTATTTCTGTAGTTTAGTTATGTTATTTAGTTAGCTTGTTTCGTGCCCTTGTTATTATGTGTTTTTGGCTGTCTTTGTATGTGTTTCTGCTTATGAATGTGAACAAGTGTTTGGGCAAGAAAACATTTATTTTGGGGAGATTCTAGTTTGGACCGACCCTAGAACCGACCTTGTAAGGGTCGGTCGGTTCAATTTTTTACAAAACCATAAGCTTCTGACTTCGACCGACCCTAGGACCAACCTTGGGATGGTCGATCGAGTCGAAATTTTTGAACCCAAAGGCTACTAACTTCGACCGACCTTGGGAGGGTCGGTCGAGTCAAAATTTTCAAACTCGTAGCATACTGACTTCGACCGACCTTGCAACCGATCTTAGCAGGGTCGGTCGGGTCCAATTTTTTTTTAAAAAAGGGGGGCAAACACATCATTTTATTAAAACTACCCTATATTCTCCTTCCTCCTGGCAGATCTTATTGGTGACCTTATTGGTTGATTTTGTGGAGGATCTTAGAACTGGGGAAGAGAAGAAAAACAGGGGAGACTATGCTGAAAATTTCCTAGAAATGCACCGTTTCTTTTGCTCTTAATTGATCTTAAATGTTAATTCTCTGTCCAATCACTTATGCTATCTCTCTTTAACTTCTAACACGTTACTTTTTGTTATTTGCTCCTTTTTCTTTTTGTTTTCCTTTTTTACTTTTCGTTTAAATGTTTATCTGCACTTTTATTTATCTTTGACTCTCATTACATTTCTGTCATTTAAATTTTGCACTTTCACTAGCATTACTTTATCTTTAACTCCGGCACTTTACTTACTACACTTTCAAATATCTTGGTTTAGGACACATGGATGAGTCCCCTTTTGGTATCTAATTATGGCATTTTTGAGTATTCTTCGGAATCAATTTTGCGCCTAGTTTCTTTTTGGCTATGCAGTGTAGATCTATACAATTCAAACACAAGAACTCCTCAAGGATGAGTTAGGATGAATTCCAGAGGAACTTTTACGAACTTTCCAATGGTCTCAGACTCTTACCGTTGGAGCGAGCGCTTCAACGACCCCAGACATTAGCAAGTGTGGGGGAACCCCACCAACTCATCTTTATCAGGGGAGTATTAGTTCTCTAACTCTCTAACATCTATACAATGCATTACACTTTTGTCTATTCTATGCTTAGTGCTTCAAAAAGGTCTTCTGTTTGTTTCCCCGTGAGTTTTACTTTGAATAATGAGGACATTGTCCCATTCAAGTGTGGGGGAGACGAACTTTTCTTTTTGGCGCACTACTCAATTTCCTCATGCATATCTATAGCTTCCATGTAGAAGTTACATTTATAGTAAGCAAGTTTTTCCATGAATTCTTGGAATTTCCACCAAATTTTTCAAAAAGTTCTCTCTTGAGGAGCATTTATTTGTGGTGCAACCGTAAATCCCTATCTTGGTGAACTTTTATTGCTTAGGGGTTCTTTCTATCTTTTCATCTAGGGATTTCTAAGGGGTGCTTCCTAGTGAAAATTTTAAAAAGGAACTTGAGAGACATCATAGGTAACTAACAAATGAGAGTTGAGTGTTCATTAAAGCAAGGCAAAATGCCACAATATCTTCTTCTCATCTCTTGTTGCAAAAGTGATCAAATGCAAATCTCTATTTTTCCTTTTGTTTTTCCTCAATGCCCAATCTTGAGAGAAGTTGGCCATGGTAAAAGTTCTTCCAAGTTCCATAATCTTTAAGAACTTGGAAGCACTCTAGATCACACCCCAAAACTCTATATTATTTGCCCTAAGCACACCCATATTACCATGAGAAGGTTGGTTGCACTCCTATTGTTTTTAACAAATTTAGCTCACTTGAATTCAAGAATTCATCTAGAAACTTGCTTGCTTTAAGATGTTCCTTCATGTTATGGGTTTCCAGCTAATTTTTCTTGAGGACAAGCAAATAGATAAGTGTGGGGGAGTTGATAAGTGGTGAAATAATGCTATTTTAAGGTCTTTATTCACCTTCATTTTACTTGGTGCATAACCTATTTCACCACTTAATATAGTGTTTTGTGATTAATAGTGAACTTATATGGTTTAATCAATTGATAGGTAAAAGCTTATTTTGAGTATACTTTTGGGTTCTTTTAGAGCTAGTGGAGTGCATCAACAGATCCCTCATCTTTCAAGCTTTCCAACGTAAATGGGGAGCGATTCCGAGCCACAACGAAGATTATAGGCCCCGCACAAGTTGAAGAAAATCACTACTGGTCCCGACCGACCCAGGGTGGGTTGGTTGGAAGTTCTGAAGGCCAGAATTACAAATTCCAGGGGCCAAAAGCTACTGGAATCGACCGACCCTCTCCGGTCGGTTCAAATAACGCGCATGTGATCTCTTTACCAGAGGGCCGACCGACCCACGAACTGACCCTAGGGTGGGTCGGTCGGACGGAAAATTTTACCCAGTTTGTGTTTTAAAAAGCAGGATTTAGGGCATTCGTTCATCAATTATTTCACGACTAAACCAGAAAAAGAGAGAAGAGAGAGAGAGAGAGAGAGAGAGAGAGAGAGAGAGAGAGAGAGGCGACCAAGAAGGATAAAAGAAGAGGAGAAAAGAAGAGAAGAAGAGGAGGAAGGAGAAAGTGAAGAAATTTACCTCCATTGAAGCTCTAAAGCTCCTCTAATGGCTAAATCCCTCTTTTCCCTTCTCGTTTCCTTTCCAATGGTTGAGTAGTCCCATTTTGTATCCTAGGATGGGATTTGACCCTAATATTGCACATTGAATGCTTGTGACCTAACTCATTAAATGCTCTTGTTTTTATCTCCTTCAATATCAATAAATGCATTAATTTGATCAACCATGGCATTTATGGTGGTTCCATTCAACATTTGAGTTTGAGTTTGGAATTTGACTAAAAGGGGGATAAACCCTAACTTTTGCTCCTTGATTTTGGGGGTAAAATCTTAGGGCTATTATTTAAGAGTTTTTGCTTAATGCTACTTAGTGACTTGAACCTCCTTTAATTAAGGGGTTTGGCTAATTAGGTAAGAATTGGGGTTCCCATGGGGATTCATGAATTGAACTCTAATAGAAAATGAGATAATGAGTTGTGATTATGAGATTATTTGAGTGAATTAGGTGATTTCTCACTATCCTAGGGCACTTTTCCATCCATCCGATCAAATAAACAATTTACTGTTTTATTGTTTTTTCCATTGACAAACAATAAAGGTTGCCTCTGGCTAAACCCCTGTTTACTGTTTTTATTTGCACTTCACTAAAGTACATTGGGATTTAGAAACCAATTTTCTTGTGGATACGACACTTGTTATATTGCAACGAATTGGGTGCACTTGCCCATTTTAGCTAGGTCTTTACTATTATGTAGTAATTTGCACAACAAGAGCACGAATTACGATAAAAAAATGGTATAATTTTTTTTATTATTGCACTTATATTTTGTAAGTTATAACATTTAAAAAAATGTTTCTCTCTCTTCTGATAACAAAGACCACATACAACCCCCAATACTCTGTGTGCGCGCGCATATTTTTTTCCTCTTTATTTTTTATTTTCCCTCTTTTTCTTCTCTTAATTTTAATTGAGCCAGTAATATACTAACACGTGGCACTAAAGCCACATAAGAAGGTGGAGCTAGCTCCATCTTCTCCTAACTGTTACACTATATATGGTTATGACCTAACTCCTTTCTCATGAATGGTATAAATATGAGAAAGATCCCCTTTTGCCCATGGGATGTCTAAAGTTCCCATTTTGTGTTTATGGTTTCAAGATTATTGATATTGTTTATGGTAGGAACAACTATATTAGACTTAGGTTTTAACAAAGCATTCGGGTCAATTTGGCTCGGGTGAGTTTGGTTCAGGTAAATGTCATTCTTGACCCGAACCCGAAACCCATCCTAAAACCGACCCATAAAAACCGGGCCCGAGTTGAGTTTTTTTGACCCAATTTTTTTCAGGTCGGGTTTAGGTAGGGTCATTAATACCCGTTTCAGGTTTGGGTTGAACCCGTCAACCCGTAAGCTGAAAATAAAAAAATATATAGAAAAATATGTTGTAATCAATGACTTATTTTAGTCTTTAGTAATTAATTTCTGACTAAACTAAACATTAAATGTAGCACATAATAATTATTTAATATTGAAGTATTATATTTATTTATTAAATAATCTAAAATTTAAAAATAAATAAAAATTAGAAAAACAGGTCAGGATATAACCAACTTCAAGTTCAGATCGGGTTGATCTAAACTATTTTCAGGTTGGGTTCAGATTGAGCTCAACCCGACCTGAAACCTGATTTTGACACCCCAAACTTCGGGTGGGTTCGTGTTGTACCAAATTGTGGTTTGGTTTGGTTGGTTCGGATTGTTTGGAGTTTTCAGGTCATATTTCAAGTCACATTATGCAGTATAAATTCAGGTTCAAATCGGGTTGAGTTGGATCAATTTTTTAGCTTCGGATCACTTTTGCCAAGTCTTCGTACAATTTATTTTCTTAATTTCAACCCATGATTTGGTTGTTGGCCCCTTTCCGTGTAAAATATATTGATCACATCATCGTTGTATGTGTGGTATAAGTATTCATTGTTGAAAATGTATTGCTATACAAGGCAAGCATTGTTTAATGATTCTTTGACTAGTATAGCTACAACCTATATAACCTTACACTTAGCTATAGGGTGTGTTTGACGCTAGCGAGCAAATGTGGATATGTCTGCATTTACATAGAGGTGATTGTGGTTAAGGAATAATAACTTGACATGTGTATTTTTTATTAGCCCAATTTAAAAAACATCTAATAAAATACTGTCATATGTCCTCATCTATCTTTTAAAACAGATTAATCATTCAATCGTCTCCAGCGAACGGGACCATAGTAAAGGCACTTACATTTTCATTGGTCTATGTGCTTGTAATGTCCATATACGATTATGAGTTTCAAGTACTTTATCATGGTTGTACGTCTTTCTATATTAAGTTGTGATTCATTTTTTAGAATAAAATATTTAACATATAAAGTAGGTTAAGCTAAGTTTTAGAGTGGATTTTATCTAGTAGAGAATATTGTGGTGACCTTTCCTTTTTTAAAGACCACTTTCATTGATATTAGCCACCGATCTGCCGAATTACAACCGTTTAATCCGGTGAACAAGAAACTAAGAGAAACAACCTACTTTGATCTAAATGGCATGTTAAACTACTTACTATGTTGCTATAACTAATATTCCCCATCACCCACTTACACATTACAAGATACAAACACCATACACAGTTACACATAGCCTGATCATCACCATATCTAACAACATAAGGGAAGTAAAACACTTTATCATCGCTGGAAAGATCCACAACTTTGAAACCGATCCATCCACAGGCTTGCTATTGCATTAGTCTTTAGAAGACCTTGACTCATCTCCTAAATCCCACTTGTATGCTTGAAACTCCAATGTATCCAAACCTGCCCTTACCCGCTAAAAGCTACTTCGTGTGTGCATAACAAACTAATTCATCTTTGTTTTATATAAGTACACCAACAAGGCAACAACCATCCCGACTACTACCATTGTCACTCCCACCTTTCCTCTTAATTTAAGGGTCGTAGACATTATCACACCGCCAATTAGGCACTATTGGAACTGGAGAGAGTATGCTTCAAATGCCTGAAGCCGGGGTACTACGCCAACAACTGTTCTCTCAAGAAAAAAGATGATCGTGAGCAATCATCACTGGTATCAAATTCAGCATGGGGAGACTCTGACTCAGAAGAACCTGAGATGGGAACGTCAAGCCTAATCTGCCTCATGGCTCACAAAAGTCCAAATTGTATCGGTAGTTTGAGGATTGTAGTAGACTCGGTATAGTATTGAATTGGAGTTGTATTTGGATTATGATTCGAGCATGTAATGAAAGGTAATGTATTGTGTAGAGTACTCGGTATATTCAAGTCATTAGACCGATATTATGTAGTATTGTAACTGGAGCAATGTAATTGTGTATGTGGCTTGGATGTGTGACTTCTACTAATTCCTAACTACCTAACTCCTAACGTAAGTATTGAGTAAATTGGAATGAGTAGAAGTCCGATATAGTTTCGGCCACACGTGAGGATGAGGAGACATAAGAGGTTGGATCCGATTCCTGGTTCTTAAACTACTCCATTTAGTCTAAACAAGATTACGACATATCAAATCGGGGTGTAGCTCATATGGTAGGGCGCTCGCTTTGCATGCGAAGAGGCACGGGGTTCGATTCCCCGCACCTCCATTTTTCCCCGTATTAAACTTTCACTCATGCTTCAATTCGGTTCGGGTGAATTCGGTTCGGGTGGATTCGGGTATATCAAATTTCAGTTTGATTCGATTTTGGTTTGGTTCGGTTCGGATTTTCGGGTCACATCATTCGGTTTAAATTCAGATTCGGATCGGGTTGGATCGGATCGGTTTCTCTGAATAAAGGATGATATTTCTGATTTTTCTAAAATGAAATCGATTTTTTTGGATATTGGAATATTTTTAATTCAATTTCTCGTCAGATTCAATCAGAAATTGCTAGAAAATAATTAGAAATTCGAAAAATCAAAATTCCAACGCCATTATGCCCAAAATGTCATCCTCTATCATGGTTGCTGGGCCGGCCCAATCCATTTGGCGGGTCGGCTCTATTTTTTTTGTTAACGTTACACACTTAGTGTTGTTTATAGCTCGTTTTATACTCGTTTTTAGTCCGTTTTTTATGCCGTTTGTGGCCCGTTGTCCCATTTGACGAGACGGATCTCTTTATGAAGTCAAATTTATATTTTCAAATAATAATTATTATTTTTATTTATGAATTCTATTAATTAGTACTTCATTTCTAATTGGCTTGCGTTTCGCCATTTTGGGTGAAAACGCGACATCTTTTATTCCGATTGCTAGCCAATAACTCATTTAAATTAATGTTCTAAAATAGTCTTATGTTGATCCATCTTTTAGAGAGCAAGCAGGACCTCATTCACAACAAAGGACAACGGTTAAGGACTGTATGCACAACCTTCGTTTCCTATCATTCAAAGATAAAGAGCATCGACCTACTTTAGATATTCGGAAGATGCCAAAATTACACCAAGTATGCTCCAGTGCATGCGCAATAGTACATACCTTCAACTGTGATGTAGAATATAGTTTTCAAGGATACACCGGCCATAGTAAAATATGGCCTCATCTACTTCCAATACCTTCATTGAAAGAGTCTCTCTAGAGGCCAACATACAGAAAGTATTGATCCAAAGCTGAAACAAAACAGAGAATTATCTAGAGTGAGGAAAAACCAAGTGATAAGAAAAGTGGCAACAAAATAGGGTTGTAAAGGAGGAATTTACCCTACACAATTCCAACCAAAAGGTAGGAGATAAGAGAAACCTAGAAAAGTAAGGTCGGAGGACTAATCTTGATCCCATGCACCCACAAAAGATAAGGCTAAAGGGAAGGGGCTAGAATAAGGTAGAAACAGAAAGGTTCAGTCTGCTCGAATATCAAAAATTACCTAATAGAAATTAACCAACCCCGTCACCACAAAATAACCTCAAAAACCAACACATAGTTAAGACCTTGAGTAGGCGAAGAGACACACAACCGAGAAACCCATAACTAAAATAGATAATGGGATAACAAGGAAAGAAAAAACCGATACTCTTGCCTAGGAGTGAAAACAAAGGAAACAAAGAAAATGAAACGATGCTCTCACCGATGAGAGAAAAGTTATAGAGCGTGGCTGACTGAATTTGGTACCAAGGAATAGCATTACAATTCTTGGAATTGCAGCTATTCCCATAATTGATACGAAGAAAACCAATTCCAGGAATTCAGCTTATTCAAATTTGCTGGTAACTCACCGAAAGTAGTATTCCCTACTGAAACCAGTAGGAATTGCTATTCTAGGTGAGTGACCAGATTATCTAAACACTCGATAAAGTTAAAATTTATGTAGATATACAATTATAGTCTTTATTTATTATTCTTTTATTATAACTTTAGTTAGAGTTAATTTATAATATATACATATTAATTTATAAATAAATTATTATTATGTATTTAAAAACATACAGGAATAAACCATTTTATTATGAATAAAATATATTATTTGTTAAATAAAAATAAAATTACGTATTAATGTATTAGTATTTAATATAAATAGTCAAGTTATTAATACTTAAAATAAGGTTATTTTAATTTAAAAGGAATATATAATACCATTGAAATTTAAAAAACATTTGTTACTAATAATGAAATAATTGATTATAAGTGAATATATGTGTGTATAGCTATCACTTATAGTTTCAATATTATATATTGTTTAGTTGTTGATAAAATAATTATTTTATTTTATTTAAAACATACATTTTTAGTTAAAACAATATATTCTATTAAATTAAATATTACTTAATGAAATTCAAAAACTTCAATTTAAATTTAATACTGAATATGAAAAGAAATGAAAATAAAATATATTTAGAATGGTTCTTTTATTAAGCACGGTATATAATCTATAATAACTTTGACTTATAGTTAAAACCTAACAGTTTGTAGAGATAAATTTATAATTAATCATTACTTAACAAGTTCAATATTTATAATTAATCATTCTAAAATATACTACAAATATTTTGTACTATAATACTTTTAATATAATTAAAAGTTTAAATTGTAAGTTTATTAGTTTGTTATTTTCCTTGTAGAATGTTTTATTAAATTTGAATAATTAGTAATAGTTTTAAAGACTATTTATCCACATCTGAATAAGTAGTATGATGTTCAAATTATATTAATCACATTCATACTACATGCTAGTATAATGTTTCTTTTATGTGTATACTCAATAATTACAAATTATTATTCATAGTATCAATTTAATATTATACATAAAATTTAAAAATAGTAGATTTTTAAAAATAATTTATTGATTTATTTTTTGGGCTCTTATAATTATGAAAAGTGAACTTTAATCATTAATTATTTTGTAATATATATACATATTTTAAAGTTGATATATATAATTAAAATTTATAGTTTATTATATAATAAATAATAATAATGTGTTACTGATCAATGATAGATTCATAACTGTATACTTTATTCCAAATCTATTCCTATCATTATTCTGCCCACCAAACAAAAGAAACATCCAAATATTCACATCAAAACAATCAGAGGTCATGTTATATTCTAGAATTTCATTCAAGTAATCTTTGTTTAGTAATTAACATTCCAACAATTAAGACCCGAAAAGAGTGAAAAAAAAACAAAATGATCACAATAGGGCAAATATAGCATTGATGGAAGTAGTGTAAAAAACACCTCAACACTTTGCGGATTTTTTTACATAAAGTGAATCACTTTGCTGGGTTCAATTAAAACTAAAGCTAGTCCACACTGGTAACCCACTCATATCTTGAATTAACCAAGAGGGGGAGAGAAACTCTCCTTCTCTTTCTCCTTTCTTTTAATTTTTTACTATTTTGTTTTGTGGGTTATTGTAGCATATATCTCCATAGCCATCATCTTCCAAGTTTACGCTCTTCTAGATCTTTCTCAGCGTGTACTTTTAGAAATAAGGTAATTAGTTATCTATTTGGCCTGTCGTCATTGGGTTGATGTCCCCACCGCCATCTCGCCGCCTCCTCACATTCGTTGCGGCTACCACCCCTCTTCAACCAGTTGACACCAATTTTGCTTCTTGAAATAAGCTTATGGCGTCAACTGCTCTTCCTATCGGTTTCGGGTGACTTTTGAATCAAATTTGAATTTCTAGTTGATCTCTATTATATTTTTATGTTGTTATTGATTTTAACGATAAATCCGGATTTAATTATAGATCTAGGATATTTTATTGTTGGGTTTCAGGTTTTAAACACTCGCTATCAACAAATTATCCACTTTACTCTAGTGTGTTGATTTCAAGTAGCATGTTAGACACATTAAGATTTTATCTTCTTTAGTCGGTTTAGATTGCTTCACTAGATATCCTTTGAACTGTGATTATGAGACTTGGCCGAAGTAGATTAATTTCCTATAACTCCTTGCTGTACTGTTTGCATTAATGAAAAGTGGATCTTATCGTCCACAAAAAAAAGTAACCCCTCTCCAGTGTCAATAGCCGCAGCCAGGGATAGCAGAAATGGCCGAGAATGAAATGGATCGGGAAGGGTTGGGGAATCGACCAGCAATTCTCGTTGTCGGCTGCCCGAACGTAGGCAAACGCACCCTTCTTTCCAGTGGGTCTCTCTCTAGCTTCTTATCCCTGTCTCACTTTCTGAGCTTGATTTTTGCAAATTGAACAGGGAAGGTATCTGATTAGGGTTTTGTATCAAAACAGTAGTACGATATACGTTTCGGCTAGACCTTGTTCATCTATATTTGGATTAGAAAGTCGCTCAGCTTACTGTTGATTACGTCTCCCTCAAAGTTTGAGACTTCTTTTGCTTAATTTTGCATCTGCGTGTCTGATATATGACGATTTCTCCGTTTGTAGACGCGGAAAAGTTTTCCCCATGCGTATGCTCGTTCACTGCTGACATTATGAACCGGAGTTAAAGGAGACTTTGCTGCTAATGTGTTCAGAAGTATATGTGTGCAATTTGTGCTCAGATTTGGATCGGATTCCTTGAGATGACATTTTTTGTATATTGGAATCTTCCATGGAAGCTGCGTTGTTTGAAAGAGCGGAATTAATATCTTTTGCCCGCTCTGATTGAGGATTATTTTGTTCATTTCGTGATTTATGTTAATGAAGGTACAAGCATTTACTTCTAGTTCATGGATCAAAGGGAGGGATTAGGATTCTAATAGTTCAAACAGAATTATGGAATTGCATCGGAACTGGGATGTTAACCTCAAACTGACATGATCTCGCTGGTAAATGCTGGTGTCGTGTCGAAGAAATTTTGATGACATCTCAGACTGTAATATTGGTTTAAATCTCAATGAATAGAAAGCTAGCCTATGTCTACGATTTGTGGTACCCTTTTCATAAAAAATATCCTCTATTTGCTTTATGGACTCTTAGTATTGTTGTTGATATCTTTGTTTACTCTTATTGGCAGTAACATGATATATGTGTGCTTTCCTCTCTCACTCTTGATATGAAAATTGCTGGTCTTGTAGGACTACTTTCTGTGGATTTTGAAGATGCTTCTGATTTATCATTTGGACTATTTGCCCAAGGGTATGTCGCAATCAAAAAAGCGCTGCCGTCTGTATTATCATCCATACTTGTATCACATGTAATTCTGCTGTCCATATTTTTTAGAGGGTTTTTTTTCTTTTGATGAAACATAGGTGGACAATCAACACCAAGTACTATACAGCTGAGGTTTCTGTATGGGTGTCTCACCTTCATGACGGGTTTGATATTGAATCACTGCCAAATGTTGAGAAGATTGCGGCGTTAGTGATGGTCTATGACTCAAGTGATGTTAGAATTCATCCTTCTATCATAGTTTGTTGGTTGCCTCATTTGTTAATAGCTGAGCTATCTTTGAAAATCCATTTCTTGTGGGGCAATGTTATCCATCTCTTTCAAAATCTAGTCCACTTGTCTTTCATTTGTGTGTATTACTTGAAACTTGTGCATTTTATGTTTCCATCTTCATTCTGTTTGCTTCTGTGTCTGCAGATATCTACTTTACTTGCACTGAAAGAGTGGGTTCAGCGTACAAACATTCAGAATTTTGACATTTTGTTGTGCATTGGTAACAAAGTGGACCTCTTGCTAGACCATCGAGCTCATGTTGAATATAGAAAACGTTTGGAGGAAGAAAGCCAATCTTTGCTGAGATCAGATGCAGATGTCACACACTGTGGAATCCGTGACACTGAGGGAAATAGTATATCAAGAAACATAGAACACGAATCTCCTTGGGAAGTAAAAAGGGCATCTTTGGAATGGTTCACGGAGCGTAACATTGAATTCATTGAAGCCTGTGCTTCAAATGCTGAGTTTGACAAATGTGAGTACCTATTAGCACTTCTTTCTTGTAAGCTTATTGCATGCTTTGACAACGCTGTATTTGCTTCCTTTTTCTGGAACCAAATGTGCTCTTTGTTTTTTCATGTCGAGTATGATAGAAAATAAATTAAAACCAAGATAAGATCAGGGAAACTGAATCTGCGTTTCACAGACTAGGGAATATAAATGGTATTTTAGTGACCAGATGAGATAGTTAGGAAATCTCATAGTGCGTTTGAACTACCTTTGAGGTGGTAGTTTCCATTAAAGGATTAGCAGTCTGGAGTTTGTGGAATTTAGCAGTGCAAATGTGCCTTGGTCTCAACTAAATGCTGAGATCCAATTGAACAAGGCTGCTGGGTGGTGATAGGATCTAACCCTATCTTGCTAAGTAATTCCACCGAAGTGGCCAAGTAACTCCACCGAAGTGGCCAATATCCTCTCAAAGAGGCCAAAATACATTCAATTCATCGATGTCCTTTGCTTACAACCCTCATCCCTTATTTATACTAACATACTAGCCAAAATCCTAATCCTATTCAAACTATCAATAAATGTTATTCAAACATACATTAAATGCTAACGGTAATATCTATCCTAATAAATGCTAAGATCCTAATCCTATTCATACTAATAATAAATGCTAAGATCCTAATCCTATTCAAACTAATAATAAAAAGCTATTGAAACTTACAATAAATACTAATGACAATAAATACTAATATTAAAACCCTAAAACTTCCTAAACTATTCTAACTACTATGACTTATCATTACCCACCCCCTCAAACAACCTTGTCCCCAAGGTTGGAAAAAACAAACTAGAGTTGAAAATAGAGAGATTCTTGGGTGCATTGAAAATCTTCATTATTTCTTCTTTTTCTTTAACCGCCTCCTCCTTTCTCTCTTCAGTCGTTCAAGTTTTCTTTGCTTCAATTCTTTCAGTTTCTTGATCCTGGTAGAAGATTTATTGTCTTCATTTGTAGCTCGCGGTCCCAATCCCTCTTGTTCATCTTTGATTTTCGTCTCCTTCGCTTTTTATTTCCTTGTGCCTTTCTAATCAACACCATGTTCATCGTACTTGGAACTTTTGAATCCTTCATTTTTGATTCCTTTGCCATCCTTTTGACTTCTGATTCTTCAATCTGAAACACAATCTTGTCATTCGCCTTGATCATTTTTGTCCATTGATCTTCAACTTTCTTCTTTGGTTGGTTCGATTGATCAAGCTTTCTCTCATTTACATCATCAATGGTGATTTCTTCCCCCACATCTTCGACCTTTAATTCCGTATCTGGAGCAATTTCCTTTACCGGTGGGGGCAAAAAACCTATCTGCGATTCTGACTCGAAGGAATCATTTAGATCTGAATCATTACAATATGAGCGATTGATTGCACTTCGTGTTTGATAACGAACCATGACCGATTATTTCTGCATTTTTCCAACCTCCGTTGTATGCGCTCAAGAATCTCAATGGACGACTCTTCATCTTCCATTTTTTTTTTGTTTTGAAATCTTCCAACCTCTGTTGTATGCACTCAAGTCCTTCGCCGATGAAGGCTGGAATCGTTTCATCAAGAATTCTTGAAATTTTTTCCAAGAAAGCTTTCCAAACGACATCCAAAGCCTTTGAAACCACTCTTTCGCTTCCCCTTCCATGCAAAAAACCGGCTGCCATGAACCATTCATCTTCTTCAATGCCATTTATGGTGAAATAAAACGGCATTCTGCTAAGCCAACCTTGCGGATCAAACCCTCAAAAATTGGAGGTTCGAGATCGTCACCAATAAACTCCATCACTCGGTTTCTGCCCTTCCAATTACCCCTTGGCCCCGGACAAGCTCTGATACCAATTGATAGGATTAAACCCTATCTTACTAAGTAACTCCACCGAAGTGGCCAAGTAACTCCACCGAAGTGGCCAATATCCTCTCAAAGAGGCCAAAATACATTCAATTCATCGATGTCCTTTGCTTACAACCCCATCCCTTATTTATACTAACATACTAGCCAAAATCCTAATCCTATTCAAACTATCAATAAATGTTATTCAAACTTACATTAAATGCTAACGGTAATATCTATCCTAATAAATGCTAAGATCCTAATCCTATTCATACTAATAATAAATGCTAAGATCCTAATCCTATTCAAACTAATAATAAAAGCTATTGAAACTTACAATAAATACTAATGACAATAAATACTAATATTAAAACCCTAAAACTTCCTAAACTATTCTAACTACTATGACTTATCAGGTGGTCACATGGAAAAGAGGCAATTCAGGGATAATAGTGGGGATATAATTGATAGTATTAACTCGGATTCTAATCCTTCAACGTATGGTTATAGTGTTGCATGTATTCAGATCTAACTCGTCAATTCATCGGTTTTGTTTTCTGTTGGTGTTGAGCCTGATATCAAATGCTGTCTTTCTACATATGGATGGAATACGTTTGTGTTGACATTTGTATAAATCAGTGCTCGGTTTCTCCAGACTTTGCATGTGAGAATATGTTGGGGGTATTATTATGACACTTTGTCCGTTGTTGTTGATTGTGCTCAAAACCAGGTCTCTCTGTTGATGGTGATTCACAAGGAATTGAAAGGGTTTATGGAGCTCTATCGGCACATATGTGGCCTGGAATGGTACTAAAATCTGGAGATAAGATTGCTCACCCGTTATTACCTGAAAGACAAGGTTCTAACTCACTCCCAACATGTTACTCCTGCATCTTCTGTGATGTTTTGATAGCTGAATCTGATATTCTTTTTTTTTTTTTTTACGCGTGCACTTCAGAGTTGTCTTCAGAAGGGGAATCGGATTATGAACAAGAGTATGAGATCCTATCTGCTGGGGATTCAGCTGATGTTTGGGATGACATGGAATATGGATGGGTTTCGGCACCTGATCCTACTGACAGCCACAACACGACAACAACTTTGGAAAGCTCTGAAGTTGGGGAATCAAGTGCCAAACCTCAAACAGAAGTAGCAGCAACAGCAACAACAGGAGGGGAGGTTTATGGTGGCGATGAGGCAGAGGAGGAGAAGGGTGTGCATTATGAGCTGGAAGATTTAGAACAGCTGATGTCTGAGATTGGTAACATGCGGGAGAACCTGAGATTAATGCCTGATTTTCAGAGGAGGGAGATGGCGGCCAGTCTTGCTCTGAAAATGGCCTCGATGTTTGGAGACAGTGAGTGTGAAGAAATTACAGAGTAAATTAAAGAGTAAAAGGAGAAGATAATGACTGGTTCATTTTTGGTTGGTGGGTTTTATATAGGTCTGCGGATTTTGTAAACTTGTACGTGTTTATATTCATAAATGGGGCTATGTTTTTTTTTTTTTGCCCTTTCTTAGGGCAGGAAATTATCTGTTTGTGTTTGTGAGACACTATACTATTCAAATGATGTGTTTAGTTTTTCTTTAGGAATCATAGTCGGGTCGGGTGAATCCAAACTAGATCCCGTAAGGATTTGTGGCAAGTGAGAAGTATACTTAATGGCAGAGATATGGTGTATTGGTTAAAATTGCTATTATAACATGTTTGAGGCAAATTGCAGACACCAACTGAAATGCTTGTAAATTGAACATATAGTTGCATGCAGAAGCCAACAAACATAATGGGAGGTCGTTATCGGAGATTAAAAATCTCCCTGGTTCCCGCCTGATTGCTGCTGGCTCTGAAAAGCACAGATGCCGTTCATGATTTTAACGGTTTGTAGTTGTTCCTGGGTCGACAGAGTCCCGTCCCCCCTCTTGCCTAGCACACGAGATTTGACAGGGGGGTAGTTTCAGCCGTTGGTTCGCTCTGATTTCTGATGTAAGTAGTGTGGACCCATTTCAGCATATGGAGTCACATGATTGTTGACATATCATCATCGCTTTGGAGGACGTTGATTAATCTCATTGACCGTAGGGGTGCCGCCGCTAGCTGGGCAGGAGTCATAAGGCGTGTTTGAATTTGTTTTTGTTCCTTGTTGGAATATTGGAGGGCTTTCAGTTGGACTTAAACTCTAAATAAAGTTATATGCCAACTCTCTATTAGCTAACCAAATCTCTATTTAAGTGGAGACCAGTAATTAAGTTTAACAAATAAACCTTTGTAGATAGATAGTTTTAATGTTAAAACTCATAAAGCTAGCTAAAGCTCATAAAACCAGGCCGGGTACGTACGTACAGTTTTTCCATATTTTGGCCGCGCGTGCTAGCTAGCTCCTTATAACAGCAACATAACATATGGAAAGATGTTGATAGGCATAACTCTCATTGTTTTTTTTTTTTTGATAATTAGGGGCACAAGGCCCAAATGCGCCACAAGGGCGGAACACAAACAAAGACTCAACCCTAAACCACGAAACAAATCTTACCACACACCCCGTCACTTCCTGGATACCTTACTCTTACCCCGTCATGCTAGATTCTAGCAAGCTATTACTCCAACTTGTATATTGTTAATATTCATACTATTACTATTAGCCTGCACAATTAGCGGCTAGAATTGCAAGAAGGGTGCAGCATAAACATATATTACGGAAGGAAAAGACAACACGTTGAATCACCCAAAAAAATCTTTGCCATACCCAAAAATGTGTATGCAATCCAAGAAGTACAAAGAAAACCAAATAATGGCGGGGCAAACAGAGATCGATACTTTTCTTCCTCTCCCCACATAATAACGACACGCCTGCAGGTACGCAGGCAGGCGACTGAAAGATTTTTGATCGTCCATTGTTCAGCTCAGTGAGACCCACGCGGGTCTTTCCTTCACTCCATTCCTGCACATGCAACTTGTGATGAAAGCAAGCTGCTGGAAATAAGCAGTTAGGGCCCACTCCAGAGCAATCTCACCCGTAAACTCGGTAGCCGTCCATCTTCTTAATGCCTCCGTTCCCAAATAATTTGTCTAGTTTCTCTTCTATAGAGGGAATAGAAACAATCAAAATAGTTTAGTACAAAATTAACTACCTAGAAAAAAATCTTAAATTGTTCTGCACTATTATATACTACCCTCTCCGTTGAACAATAACTGTCATTTTATAAACTTACACACTTAAGAAAAGTAATACAATGATGTATGTGCCCCTACTTTTTACTTTTTCATTTAGATAATAATTACTTTTATATTGAATAGTTGGCGTAAAAGTGAAAAGAAGTGTGTCAAAAACTAGAATGACAGATATTTTTAAATAAAAAACACATCCTAAAACAGACAAATATTAATTAACGGAGGTCGTCTGTAAAAAAACTTATATTTTTGTCGGTTTTTGAGAAATATTCTTCCCCTTCCGCTAATAAACTGACCGACTTTTATCCTATATAAACCCTTCCTCTCGTTTCTTCTTCCCAGTTCCCACCAGATCTTTTGCGTTTTCTTTCCTTGGCTCTTCCACCCCTTGTGCGGCTCGGCGTTTCTCACAAGCAAAGAGCCGGGTTCTAATTCAACTTGTTCATCTCGTTTCTTCTCTGCATTCAATCAATTTGCCGACCCATAATCCTGTGCCATTCTACTAAATTCATATCAAACCCTGAAAGTCTCTAACCTTCTCAGTTCCCCTGTTCCTTCACTTAGCACACAAGATGTTCACCGCATTTCGCCAACCGGCTCACGCTTCTCACTCTCTCATCAACCTCTCTCTCCACAAACAATCATCCTCAAAACCAACACTACCCCCAGTATGCTCGATCTTCCCTCATCCCGCAGCGTCCTCCACTTCCACGAGAGATATGAAAATAAGCTCCATCTCCATTTCGAAACAGCTACACCTCTCTTCCACCACGTACATTGCCAACTCTTCGACCTCTCTGCTCAGACACAGGAACCCCCTCACAGAGTGCCATGCCTACGAGGCTAACAGGTCACAGCCCCTAGACATCAACATTGACATGCCCAGTTCTGAGACTACCCAGAAGGTTAAAATTGGGATTTACTTCGCTACATGGTGGGCACTGAATGTAGTCTTCAACATATACAACAAGAAGGTGTTGAATGCCTTCCCTTACCCATGGCTTACCTCTACCCTCTCGCTAGCTGCTGGTTCGTTGATGATGATTATTTCATGGGCCACAAGGATAGCAGACCCTCCTAAGACAGACGTCGAGTTTTGGAAAACTCTCTTTCCGGTAAGTGTATACCTCTAAATCTCTAATTGTTGGATTATTTTTCTTGTACATTTCACACGTCAATTCTTCATGATTAATCTTATGTGTCTTAACTTATAATTTGAACCAATGTATAATATTGAATGTGCTAAGTTTAAATTTCCACAATGAGCAGCGAGTTGGGTAGTATATATGTGAGAATAGACCTGTATATGTTCTATCCTAAAAATTTGATGATGGGCTAGCTAGCTATAACTGCTCTTAAAAAACTTAACCAGGGACCTCTGCATCCCGGGATCTGATTTCTTTCTTTCATCTTAGAATGAGATGCTTACTGATCATACTGAGAATCTGGTTACAATGTAGGTGGCTGTTGCTCACACAATTGGGCATGTAGCTGCAACTGTCAGCATGTCGAAGGTAGAGTTTCCTTTACTCACATAATCAAGAGTGGAGAGCCTGTTCAGTGTCTTGGTGTCAAGGTTCTTCTTGGGAGAAACCTTTCCTTTGCCTGTCTATCTGTCACTGCTTCCAATCCATCGGTGGTTGTGGACTCTCAGCCTTCACCGAGCTCAACTTCAACATGACTGGTAAGACGAGTATATAATTAGTTAGATACGATATTTATACTTTTGCAAATGGTACGTGTTTGATGATTGATTATTTCTGGGTTGAACAGGGTTCATGGGCGCTATGATATCAAATCTGGCTTTTGTGTTCCGGAACATATTCTCAAAGAAAGGGATGAAAGGAAAATCTGTTAGTGGAATGAATTACTATGCTTGCCTTTCCATGATGTCACTTCTAATCCTTACGCCATTTGCTATTGCCGTTGAGGGACCTCAAGTGTGGGCAGTTGGTTGGCAAAACGCACTTGCCCAGATTGGACCAAACTTTGTGTGGTAGGTACCCTATCAGTACATGTTTAGATCTTATTAGCGTGGTGTTTTGCACTGTTTAAGTAACTTGGAAAATGAGAAACAATGGGATTAATCTATTTAAATTGTGCATGTAATCCAGGTGGGTAGCTGCTCAGAGCATCTTCTATCACTTGTACAACCAAGTGTCATACATGTCTCTTGATCAGATTTCTCCACTGACATTTAGCATTGGGAACACAATGAAGAGGATATCTGTCATTGTTTCATCTATAATCATATTCTCCACACCTGTTCAACCCATAAACGCCCTTGGAGCTGCAATTGCAATTATGGGAACATTTATATACTCACAGGTGAATATTCCCTCTACCCTTGCTTATATTTCTAAACTCTGCTCAGGTCACGTGAATGTGAAATCCCTTGAAACTCTTCAAGGGTCTCAAGGGTTCAATTAATGGACCACGACCCTTTTTTTTAATGCTCCCACTTGGCATTACTTGCACAAAATGTCCTTTCCATTGGTGGTGAGGGACCCAATCCCAAGATTTCTACCGTCTCTTTAAGATAAATCAGTCTTTTTAACGCCAGACGATGACTCCTCGTCAGCTGGGCGATTTTGCATTCACTTTCAGCTGCTGGGAGAATTTCAAGAGTGCATTTGTTGATAGTTTGTATATTTTTGTGTCACAGGCGAAACTGTGAAAAGGATGCGGACGAAGAGCTAGAAGATATCGGCTGGCAAATGTCACTTGACACTAGCCGAATGGGTTTTGAAGAAAAAGGTCTGATATATGGGCAGGAGAAGAGGATCAGCCTGGCAGCAATTCCTAAAGCCTTAAAAGATGCCGATATACAATAGAGAGAGATATTCAGATTGGATTTCACCAGTCTTAGGCTTCAGTTTAACGCGTAAATAAATCATAAATAGCCTGTTAATAGGTTTATTCATTCTCTACGTCACCCTTCCTTGACCAAATGGCTGGGATCATTTCCTTCTCTAAACGAACTGCTACAGCTTATAGGCGTTTCTGTGTTGCCTTGGATATGACAATGCTGGGTTTTCTTTTCTTATGGGCAGTATCTTTATGTAATAATAGTATGTAATTAACATTAACAGTACTGTTCAATCCACCGCAAAAGAATAAAAGTGTATCTGATTAATCGTTGTCCATTTACAACAAGTGTTCTCCGTGTTTTCATAAACGAAAAGAATTCCAACATCTAAACGCCATGAACCACAATACTGTAATAAAAGTTAGAGAATGTGAGAGTATATAAGACAAGAAAGGAGGACAGGCACACATGTTGCATTCCATAATATTCAGATGAAGAGTCTCAGATACATCCAAAGACTTTCCAAAAAAAAAACCAATTTAAAATGTTTTCCCCCCTCAATTTAACAAAATTTCTTTTGATACTGCATATCAATATCACACACCAAGCTTCTTAAAAAAACTTTTGGTTAGTGACTTGGTAAATAAACTAGCTAGATTCACTATAACATATAGATCTACAAGGGCAATTTTTATTGCCCTAATAGATCAATAACTTGCCATGTTAGATCATAAGGGCGAGCAAACAATTGCCTCAGGGTTGCCTCTAAAGACATACCATCTTAGACTGTGGGGACGACTTATTTTGCTTGCTTTGTTTGACACGATCTATGAGGACAGCCAAAGTCGCCTTTTTGATTCAAAGCAAAGGTAAAATTGTAACACCTTGAATTTTACCTCAAAAGATAGTTTACAAAACTACGGATATAACGGTGAAAACGGCTTCAAAAACGGACTCCAAACGAGTCTGAAAAGTGCAATCTAAGCCAGGTCCGAACTTGTATCCGGACGTCTAAGTTCGGACACAAGCCGAGAGCAAAACGCTTGAGAAAAACCATTTATCCGAACGTGTGTCCGGACATTGAAGTTCGGACACAAGTCGAGAGTTGAAAGCTTGGAAAACGGAGATGTCCGAACTTATGTCCGGACTTCAAAGTTTGGACACAAGTCGAGTTACATAGTTCTGAAAATCCTTACGCGCGTCTGAACGTTAGTCTAAACTTGCAAGTTCAGACATAAGTCGAGACTTGCAATTCGAACTCGTCCTCGCATGCTGTCCGAACATTGAAGTTCGGATAGATTTCGGACACGACTAAAACTGCGAAATCGAATGAGACTCTCGAGGCCTGTCCGAACATGGATCTCCGGACGGACGTTTGGACAGAACCTGAAATGTGTTTTAAAAGCCGAAACAGAGTCAAAACAATCACCAAAATAATCATAATGACTTTGTAAATGGATAGAGCATCATTCCAGTAAGTTTATACCTTAAGAGATACTACCAAAACGCTGTGAAAAGAACATTGAATCATCAGATGAAAACTTCATCATAACCATAACCCTGAAGTAAATTACTCCAAATCAAATCATCCCAAAAGTTAATAAATAGCAGCGGAAAAAGCAAAATCCAACAAGGCGTTACCGCCACACTCTAATCATAGAGTGCTCAGGCTTAAACCCACCAAATCAACCAAAATATTTCCAGCATTATAAAACGAAAGTACTTTCAACATCACAACTCAAATGTAATAATATGAAGTTTAATCTGGTCATCCTAAGCTATGTGATGGTGTGTTCCCAATTCCCCAATTCATCCATGAGTACCTGCGATCAGAGAAAACGTGAAGGGATCGCACAAATCAGCAAAACTGAGTAAACATTGTCTCAACTTGTAAAATACATTTTGAAACTCATTTACATTTGAAAATTATTAACTCACACCATAACGTTAATCAATATCACCAACTCCTAAATCACCATTAGCAAAAACATTTCGGGGAGAACTTTCAAGGAATCCAATTATTAGTATACGCGGACGACACCTAAATCGGGGTCGCAACAATAGAATCCCACCTCACTCTACGTCTTTAAGTGTGCACACCCCCCATAAGGTAACTTATGACCCAAAGGAGTAGATCATTAGAGCTTAACTGCAAGTAATGTTTGCAGACAAAATGTATATAGATATTCACGGGGTACAAAGTACCAACAATTCCACAGAGTACCAAAAGGTACAATCAAAATACATGGGGCACCAAAAGGCACCAACAAGCCAACAATTAATTCAGTGAAAGTCTCCTAAAACATTATCCACACAAATTACAAAATCCATTGCACCAGAACACACGGGGGAAATAATTCCCACGTTTCCAACAACACCAAAACCACGTTAAATCCAATCCATTGATAATTCGCAAATCACAGAGATAGAAAATGATGAGCACAACGTTTACCTTATATGCTCACCACAAACGAGATCACCAGGTAGGTCACTAGAAGCACCCGTCAGAGAACTCGGGGTCTAGAATTACGAACATAGCTTCATTCAGAGATCCCACTTTCTTGGCTACAGGTAGATGTAGACACCTATGGCTACATCCATGCACTCCCTTTCATTTTTTTCGCTGTCGTCCGTCGCCTCTTTCTTTTTTTTTTTTATTTTTTTTTGCGCGCCTACCCTGCTGCGCCTTTTGTATTTTAATTTTTTTCCTTTTTTTTAAATTATAAAAATTTAATTATTGTAACTTTAATATAAGTCCAAAATGAAAAAAAATTATATAATTATTCATTAAAGCTCTTCAAAACAAGACCGGTTATGGATATGTTTTGACAACTTTCAAAAAAATTATTTTACATGTATACGATGATATTTTAATGTGAGGATGTATGTACATATTTTAATGTGAGAATGTACATGTTTTAATGTGACGATATACATGTTCAAATGTCAGAATGTACATGTTTTAATGAACATTTGTACATGTTTGTATGACCATCTGTACATGTTTGTATGACTGTCTGTACAAGTGTTCTTTCTTATATGTACATGTTTTAATCTAAGAATATACATATTTAATGATTCGTACAGGTTATATGACCTTCTGTATGTTCTTAATGTACAGTTTTACGTGAGAATGTACATGTTTTAGTGAACATTTGTACAGGTTTGTATGACCATCTGTACAAGTTTTTTATGTTCTGTGCACTATATATGTAAAAATAATTTTTTTAAAGTGTCAAAATATACCATGACTGGTCTTGTTTGAAGAGCTTGAATTTAGGTGAACAATTGATATAATTTTTTTCATTTTAGACTTATATATTAAAAATTACAACCATTTAAATTTTTATGAAAAGAAAAAAATTAAAAACAAAAAAACAAAAGAAAAAGATAGTGGCTTCCGGCGCTAAAAAAAGAAGAGGTTGCGAGCGCTCCCGCGTGCCAGATGTACCCATCTCGCTGCAGTTGGTTGTAGGCAAGAAGAACGTCTGTTCAGAGATTACCAAAACACCATTAAAATAATTAAAGAACCTTACCCAACAATTTTCCCTTACCTTTTTACCCAATCAGGCACCAGAGAAGCAGCTTGTCAACAATGGAATTGGGAAGAGCGAGAGTTTGAGAGAGTTGAGGAGAGAGAGGAGCGAGATAGCAATACGATGGAGATGAAGACGATCGTGATATTAAATAGGTATTAAATAAATAATAAAGCGATTATAATAAATAATTAATGAATGAGTGTATTATTAGAGAAGGGAGAATTAAATATTGTAAATTAGTTTGGAAAATGAATGAACAAGTACATAATAATATAATTTGAAGGTGAAAAGTAAGTAACGTTTTTTTTAAAAAAGAGAAAAAAACATTACTTACTTGAAATTAAAATGAGAAAAGAATAGTTGATCGGTTTGTAAGAGGATAAGAATGAATAATATCTTCTAAGGGAAGATCTTTGTCTAAATAAATATATGAATATTAGTAAATAATTTAAGAGAGAAGTGGAGATCGTGAACAGGGAAGCGTTTGTTGTTTTAAATATAATTTAGGAAAGTGAAAGACATTTTAGAAGAAGAAATAAATTCAACTTGTGCTCTTAGAAAGAAAAATAATAATAGTAATTTATTATAGGTAGCAGAATCCATTTTGAACTCTAAGATTGAAGAACGTGATAAGTATTAGAGTTGGGAATAAATAAATAAATGTATATACATATAATTTGGTGACGATAAAGGAGATGAAATCATTAACTATTTTAGGAGATAAAAAGAATTATGTAATTTCTCTAGGCCTCTCCCAACAACCCAATAACTTGATACTTTATATGTTTATGTTCTTATTGAATATTTTTATTATGTTGGAGAAATTTACCTTTACAATACAGAAAAATTTTATATTCATATCATACTAAAAAAATTGTGTTTATGATATAATAAAAACTTTCACTGATTATCACCCGCATCTACCCAAATCACTGGATGATGGAAGAACGAATGATGGATGAGAATAAATGGATGACGGGTGGACGAATGACGGATGATGACACACCCGGGGACCGTGCGGGTAATGTGTTTACCTGACTGAACCCGATCAATTACTTCCCTACATCGGGCTATTCTTAGACTACTTAGTCGAAGTTAATATGCGGTTCATTATATTTTAGTGAAGCACACAAAAACTTATAAGAAATTCTAATCAAAGATAACTTAGAAAGAGGTATCTAGGTTTGTAGTAAATTTATGTCTTCCATGCATTTCCATCCCATTACTTAAGATCTATGGACCCGCTAACTATCTCATTAGTAATAATAATATACTTAGACCTTAAAAGCACCACCTTTCTAAGATATTGATCCCCATTAGTCGTTCCTAGTATACATAATAATACTTAAAACCTTTAGGAATCTTCATCTTTCTTAATGAGATTTAGAATATCATAATTATTCATAGTACATATTGTCTAGTATAGGGATACTACAGATAGGCCCATAGCACTAGGGTGTTTTTATATCTCAAACATTTATGCGCCTAATATTAAAGGGGATGACACATCCGTCATGATCTTCTCCTACACAGGTATGAAGACCTGCCATGTTCCATATAATTGTTCGATATTCATAATATAATATAATTATCCCAGGAGACATCCATGCTCAATATTAGAAGGATGACACATTCCGTCGGGATCTTCTCCCACACCAAACCGGGAGACCGAAACGTTCCATATATTGTTGGATATTCATTTTATAATATATAATATATCAGAAGACAGTCCAAGCTCTGAATTAGAAGATGACACATCCCGCCGGGATTTGTCCTGCACCAAAAAAGTGACATGTCAATGTCCCAATTGGACCCGTTGGTTTTTCATGGGAGTGGATCTGTAATAGTCATCCACTCAAGTATACGTATGTGCCAAGGTTATGCTTGGATTTTCACAGTTAGTATAGTACTAATAACCCATTATTTAATAATGGTCTCATCCATAACTACCAAGGAAATGTAGTTAGATAATTTATACAATAGATACTTATTTCGATAATAACATGTTATTTAAATAATGGTTTTTTCATAACTTTCTAAGGAATGTACTTAGATATTTTATATAGCGGATACCTAATTTGATAGTAACTAGTCACTTAATAATGATCTTAATGGATAATTGATCTAGTAGTTTATTTTATCTTTGGGAAATATCATATTCCCTAGGATCAGAGCCGGCTTAGGGCATGTGCAAGTGGAGCAACTGCACAGGCCCCCCACTTATCCGGGGTCCCAATTTTTAAGGGTCTTATTATTTTTAGATATTGTTAATTAGTTATAGTTTATATAAAAAATTATACGTAAGGAATTATAAAAATTTGGTATTTTATTACTGTACATAACATATAGAACAATAAAGTAATTAATTGTAAAAAATGTAACAAAATATTATTATATGTACATAAAATTAAATATTAAAATTTTATACCATAGTTTTTATAAAACAATTATCATAGAATATAATTTCACAAATAAATCTTAATCTACTATTTAACAAGCATTTTTGTCTTAAATACATGTATACAAAATTAATAATGTATTTTATTTTTAAAAATTGCATCACATAATTAAATATTTATTATTTCATATATAATAATTTAAAATTGTACTATTTTAGAAAAATAAATGTTTTTAGATTATTTATTAATTAATAAGCAATGAGTATTAGTTAAATTAATTTATACATTGTCTATAATTTTTATATATAATATAATATTTTCATATATATATATATATTATAATCATGTATTTGAATCAGCATCGGGCCCAATAATCGATGGAGACAGCCCTGCATAGGATTTGATCATAATATACCCCTCTTATTCTCAATAGATGATCTTTTGGGTCCTCTCATTCTTTTCAAAATATAAGATGTTTTAGCCTTTTTTGTCATCTACTTTCCTATTCTATCCCTCAATTTTTATATCACACCTCTACTTTTCACATTACTTCAATTCCCAATGTAAAAATAAGGGAAAGTTGGTGCACTTTTTTTTCTCTCCTTAATTCTTGTGCCCATAACTAGAAAATAATCTATTTATAACATGAGAGAGTATATAATATAGTTAGTTCTTGTATTATGTATATATATATATATGCATGTATGTATTTTTATGACTAAGGCATTCAAGTTTTTATCTTCTTAAACAAGCATACAAACATGAATAATCATAATGCTAAATAAACATACATATCTTCTTTTCATTCAATCAAACAAGCACACAAACCCAAGACAACTCTCATGTCATTCAAGTACACAATACACAGCTTTACTTAGTGTCATAGTCGAGTGCGCAAAATTATTCAAATCCTAGACTGGAATGAGAAGACATTAATTATTTTCTATTTATTTTTTTACTTTAAGGTATATCATTTTTTAACTCTGTGTGTTCCACGAAATTAATGTAAGGACCTACTATGTCCTTATTACTTGTTTGTTCCTTCAAATTAAATATAAGGTCAAACTATTTATTGTTGATAGAATACTCATCAAGTATCCCACTTGTAGGTTAAATTTAATCTAAGTGATAATTTTCATTATCATGTGTGAGATATAGTCCACATTATTCTTTAATTAAAACCCATGACTTATTATTCTAAGTTAATAAAATTAGGGAAAATTATATCCCTGCACCCATGACGTTTAGTGAAATTACACATCTCATCCATGAGGTTTCAAAAATTAATTTTCCCCATGTGGTTTATCCTTCTTTTACATCCAGCAAATTTTCTAATTTTCATTCAATGCTTAAATGTTATTCAAATTTGGTGAAACTTCACATTGACGATGCTAAAGTATTATATTTTGGTTCAATGTCAAGTTCAAAATTTTTTAAGCTCACATGTGACATGTGGGACCCAATGGAACATGCTCACTTGTCACAAGTTTTATTAGGTCCCACATATCACTTATGAGCTTAAAAATCTTTGGATTTCATGTTGGACCAATATAACACATTGGCATTGTCCATGTAAATTTTCAACAATTTTGGACAACACTTAAGCATATCCTAAGTTGAACAAAAAATAGAAAAGTTTCTAGATGTAAAACAAGGGAAACCACATGGGTGAGGAAAGTAATTTTTGAAAGCTCGTGGGTGGGGTGTGTAATTTCACTAAATGTCATAGGTGGGGAATGTAAATAGCTAAGCCTAATTCTCATAGGTTCATGTGAGTTAGACATTAACTAAAGAGACCTAAGTCACAATTTTATTTATTTAGAACTTTCTTCTTATTTAATATCTCTCTTATAGTATAATTATATTCCCGACTTTGCCTTCCTTGTTATTGATTTATTAGTTAACCTACAAGTTGAGTCAATCCATTATCGTGACCCAATACTTAATCATCTTCGTAGTCTCATTTATTTATTTAATTAACCCAAAGTCTAGCTTAAAGTTAGACCCTCCTACTAGGCACAATCTCTTAATCTAGCTTATTCAAATTGGCCCCTAGTCATAAAATATATGTTCAATTAAGCTTAGGACCAATAAGGATCGTGAAATTAAGGATCAAGCTTAATGGGCCCATACTATTCCAAGTCCACTAACTTGTTAACCAACCTATGATGTACATATGGTGTACCTAAATTATTATTTTTACAAATTAATTCATACTAACATGTTTAAACCAAAGTAGTAATATTAACTTATATCTTGTTTTAATTCCCGTTTCTTCCCAAAGTTATTAAGATTGATAATGAACTTATTTCTAACATAATATATCCTTACCTCAAGCTTAGCTCACACTCCGGTGAAAGCAATACCTTTAGGGCATCCACAACGGTGTGGATTCCACTCTTATGTGTAATTAAGAAACTTAAAAAACTACTGCAGTGGTGTGGAATCCCTCCTATTTCTCTCTCATCGTTTCTTATTTAAGGAACGCTCTGCAAATCAATATGATTGACTACAAACTACAACAAACAATAATAACAAAATAAAAAAGTACTAATAGAAAGCTAAAATAAATATAGTTAAGAAGAGAGAGATTGCTAAGCAACTCAACATTGTAGAGATGAGAATTTCTTAGTTAATATAATAATATATTTTGTTTACATGACACCTAGAATTGTGATAAGAATTCATCACCATTGTGGATATCCTTAGTTCTTTGCCTTCCCATTATCGCCTTAGTTTTGTGATCTTCGCGTCTTTCATTTGTCATTTCCACCTCACTTTTCTGCCTTTATCACCAAAACCAAATTCCGGCACCATAATATAGTTTATAGGATATAGTTGTGTAATGATTGCTCCTTGCATGTGTTTGGATAGACGGTTATCTTCACCTTATGATCTCTGCCTCTCCTCTTAAGAAAGGGTATTCATCATCTACTTACTTCGATTTATTCTCCCTTACTCCTTCTTCTCTACCTTCCGCCCATGGCTAACCCATCTGAGGGTGCATCAGTGGAGAAAATTGTGGCCCGTTGCGCGACTCTTGCACTCACGAAGGTAGAGGGCGAGAAGACGAACATGAATGACTTTGATGATCAAGTCCTCTCACTCCCCTTTGAGCGATGCCTTTTATGTAGGTCATTCACCTCCAAACCGCCAGTTCTTTAGGCCCTGGAAACATCCATAGCCAGAGCATGGCAACAGGATTGCGACTTCAAAGCCCGACTGGCAGGTACACGTATCTATTTCTTTGAATTTGAAAGGATAGACTCTTTGCATGGCGTTCTTTCTAGGGGACCCTGGTGCTTTGATGAGTCGCTCCTGATCTTCCAACGTATTGACAAGTGCAAAACTCCTAGAGATCATGATTTTAATTGGTTTACTGTGTGGGCTAGAATCCATGATGTTCCATTCTTTTACCTCCACGAAGTTTGCTAAGAAATTAAGGAACCGCCTTCGATGTTTTCTGGAGTACACTGAGGAGGAAGGTTAGATTAACAGAGTGTTTATGAAAGTTAAGGCCCTCTTTGATGTTCAAAAGCCGATTATGAGATGTATCTCCATAAACTCACATAATACTATTAAGGTTATGAATGAATGCCATATATTTGTTTTCGATGTTGCCTCTTCACAAATTATAAAAAAAAGTTATAAAATTAATGCATTAATTAATTATAAATTAAAATACTAATTAAACAACTAAAACTACCAAGATTAATGTTTTCTTATAACATAATAATACCTACTTAATTATTTTACTAATTTATGCACCATTTTAAGTTAAAAATAAGTTATAAAATTAATGCATTAATTAATTACGAATTAAAATACTAATTAAACAACTAAAACTATCAAGATTAATTTTTTCCTATAACATAATAATACCTACTTAATTATTTTACTAATTTATGCACCATTTTAAGTTAAAAACAAGTTATAAAATTAATGCATTAATTAATTACAAATTAAAATACTAATTAAACAACTAAAACTACCAAGATTACAAGTATCTAGTATAAAAATGAGGAATTAAAATTACAGAGCAACATACTAACCTCAAGGATTTTGAATGGGATTAGAAGAAGTAATTAGGAAGATTCCTACACATTAAAATTAATTACAAAAACTCAGTTAATTAATTTAAGAAAACAAATATGCTAAAACCTAAAGATTAGAACAACTCAATAAATACAGAAATTACTAATTAAAATTGAAAAAATGAAACTAAACTTTCCAATTTCGTAAAGGGAGAGTGAGTGAGTTTGAAAGAAATCAAATGTGCAAATGAAGTTGCATCCGGCGGATGCGCTTATATAGAATTTATGGTGTCAATAACCGCACCGCTCGAGTGCCGTTTGTTCGACCATATTTCGGATAACCTAATCCAGAATTCGTGAGAATCACGGGAAATGGACGGCAGAGATCACACCAAATGCACGACCAGGATCGTGCCGACACGCGAGTTGCGGATCGTCCCTGGTGTCATAAACCGCATCTCTCCAGTCCATTTTCTGGCAAAGACGCATTTAAGCGATGCGTTTTATGACATAATTAACCCATAATTGTATTGTCTTAATGCGATTTATGGTAAACTGCATTAGCTTAGTGCGGTTTATTTGACCCGCTTTGATACATCCGTGTAATTTTTTTGAAAAAAAGCCACCACAAGTATTTTTTTTGACAAATAACACTTCGGCAAAAAATTTCCTATTAGAGTGTGCCACCTGTTCTAACTTTCCTGGAAAACGAATAACACTTATTTAGACCTATCAAACGGGTTATCCATTCAAATTTGGGTAATAGTTGTTCGGCCAATATTGGTTTGAGTCAATATCTGTTCAAATTATTAAACTTTCGAGTCATTCGGATTTAGGTAATTCAGGTTAAATCAAGTTCGAGTTATAACTTAGGGTAAGAAAACTATACCATTTTTTCTGGGTTCAATCACACTTTTTTAACCGTTTTACAAAAACTCAGTTATTTCAGTTAAAACGATTATCCATAATAAATCACAGTTCAATTAACGGATACTAAAATTTAAATTTTGATTATCATAATAACCACTTTTTTTTAACCTAATATTTCACTAATTCAATAAATATAGTTATTTATTAGTGTAACATAAAAAAGATTATCAATTAAAACATATATTAAATTCAATTATAACCAAGATAAACAAACACCATTGCCGAATATCCATTTTAACCAATTACTCACTCCTAATTGCAACAGTTTTACGTAAACCTGAATTTTGGTTATTAAGGACATGGTTGTCTTTCATGTTTAGACAATTTAGAGTCACTATTATATCATGCTATTTGAATTTGACTAATTTTTTGTTACTATTATTTCAAGACATTTCGGTTCAACTCAATTTCAAGTTATTTTTCAAATCATTTAAGCTTCAAGTCATTTTAGTTTTAACCAACTGCTGGTTATTTTAACAACTCTAATTGTAGTCCCATCTTTGACTTATTCAGCTGACTATTAAGTTATTTCAGTATTACATCAGATTAGTGTTTAATAACCACATTAACATTTGACCACTAAATCAGTACCAATTTTGTGATTTCCCAAACACCAACATAACCAACCCCCATTTTCAAATCACACGCACACACACCACTGAAACACAAGAGTTTAGAAGTTATAATTAGGGCTTTCTTGTTAATTTTTTTCTGGTTACTACACATACACTTAGGTAATAGGTAAAAGTCTTAATCCCATTTTCAGAACGGATTTACCACGACACATAGGCAGATAGTTAGGAATTGATCAACAAAACAATTTAACAACACGCAACATAATTTCTTCAAGGAACACACTGAAATCATAGTTAGAATTAATTCATGAGGCTTTAACTTGTTATAGCAGCTTTCAACTTGATTGAAGGTGTTGGACCTTTACATTTTCGGCCCCGGTCGAAATAGAGGAGTAAGGTCGGAATTTTGGCACATAATCAGGGAGGAATAAGAAATGAACTCAGAATAGTGGTCTGACCAAAAATACCACTAACCAAGTAACAACTAATATTCTTATCCTTCTTTTGGTTTCAGTTTGACCATCTAAACCACTGACTTCGGATCTTGACAAGCAGAGAGATAACGATGTGTAGGGAAGGTTAACGTTGAGTTAAAAATCAAAATCAGAAAGCAAATTGCACAAGAAAAATGAAGAGTTATCACCTTAACAACCTTTGATTTACACAGAACCGGGACAAGTTTTACTTTTTTTTATGTTTTTTTGGATGAATCCTCTTGCAAGGGCGAAGGACTAGAGTTAGGTTTACAAAACCGAAAAGGAAAATCTGTTTCTAAGGAATTATCGAAAGAAGAACCAAGCTTACCGTTTCAGATTGCCCCCTCTGTATCATCCCCAGATTCATCTCAAAATCGGTAAAGGGCATAGCACTTTCAGAGATCTGCACGGTGGTGTGCAGAATAAGAATTTTTGTGGCGGATTCAAGAGGAGTTGAGACCGATTGGCTTCCATTTACCAGAGGAAGAGAGGAGATTGCTTTGGTTTGGATTTCAAAGAAAGACAGAAATGAGTATACTATAGAGAGAGGCGGCGAGAGGAATGAGTGCAGAGAAATTAGGGTTTTCAATTTCAAGATAGGCTGATTAAGAGAGGATAGCAAATCGGCGCCAGCTTGGAAAGTGAAGAGGGTGTAAGAGAATATTAGGTGTTGTTTGGTATCAAACAATAATATTATAATTCTTAAAATTATATACTCCTTCTGTTTAACAATATCTGTCGTTTTAGAAACTTGCACACTTATTAAGGAAAGGAGGAAAATGACGCATGTATCCCTACTTTTTATTTTTTCATCTAGATAATAATTACTTTTGTGTTGAATAATAGGATTAAAAGTGGAAAAAAATGTGTCAAAAAACTAGAATGACACATATTTTTGAACAAGAATCACTCCCTAGAATGACAGATATTAATTAACGGAGGGAGTATTTGATACGTAGATCACCAATTCAAAAAATTTAATTTATTTTAATTTATTGGTAATTCATTAGAATAGTATTCACTATTGAAATGCCGATAATTGTTATTCCAATGACCCGATTATCTAAATAAATATTCGATAAAGTTACAATATTTAGATATTCAATTATAGTCTTTATTTATGAAATACCCCTGAATATTAAACGCATAAAATCATAACGTGTTTTATAATATGGACATAAAATGACGTACGAACCATTTAAGCTAGTATATATATATATATATATGTAAGAACACGAAAATATATGTACGTAACGTTACAATACCGTAACGCTGTAATAAAAACAATAACGCTGCATAATTGTGTTACAAAAATATTAGAGTCACATGTTATAATATATAGTCGTACACATATAAATAATAATGTATGGCCTATACAAAAACAAAGAGAAAGAAAGAAAAAAAAAGGGGAGCAAAGATGCTCCCGCTGGGTTTCGAACCTGAAACCTCCCGTACTTCCCCTGAGTGCTTAACCGGTTGAGCTGTGCTCGTATTCAGCTACTAACTCACACTAATTGACATTAGTACTGAATCAACTAAGGTAAATAAAGAAAAAACAACACAGATAGAAACAAACCGCACTCTCTGTAGCGCAGTCTTCCTCCTTACCAGTTTCAACACCCGATCAAACAACAAAATTACAGAGACCATGCCTTGCAAGCTCAACGACAGGAGCTTTTGTTTATTCAAGTGCCCATCATTCCTTGTAACTTGAGAAGACACAAATCCCTGTCCCCTCTTAAGCTTCCCGCCCTCTCAATATCTCTGTAGTGTACGGTGATCAACACAAATAAGCGACGACAAATGTATTCTTCTGCAGGGAATTTCCCCCGCTAATCTCTGTAAACAAAAAAGACACAACACCTCCTAACCCAATAATTTACTCTATTCTTCATACCCTCTTGTAACTTAAATCTCACGCATCAGAGACCATGTTTTATTGTTCTTAAATTCCACGAGGCACTTCATTGGAACTTTATCCCACTGCCAGTTAATTGGTTTTCTCGCATTCAGTCTTTCCTTGTCCTGCGCCACTTGAATAACTCTCCTCCTCAGTCATTGTTATCTTCATGCTTGCATGCCCACGCAAGTAGCAACTCAAGGGTTCCCTACTGCCTCTTGTTTTCCTTTGCCATGCGAGAAGGTAAGCCAAGCTCAGGACTGTACTCCTGTCTCACCTGACTTCCTTCTTCCCCTGATCAAATCACTGTTTCTACCTTGTTGTTTTTGTCGAAAGGGAACTGCAACATCATCTCACGAAACCTTCCTTGTAAAATCGATGAACCCAAGCACCTTGTTCCTTGCGGTCTGATTTATCTGATGTTCAAGCTCTAGGAAAGCAAGGGAAAACTAAATCTATCCAGACAGTGAAGTAACAGGTAAAACTGTAGCAAAGGTCCCCTCTCTGATTAAGTCTGTCTGAGTTCCCATGCACCTGCCTTTCTAAACTTCTACTGTTATCATGCAAGAACACTGCATGCCACCTACTGCTAGAGTCCTGAGGAAAACTGAAGCTAGAACCTCTCCAAGAAACTACCGAGGTAAAATCATGAAAAACAAAAACAGCATGGGTAGATTAGTTCTCTTTAGCTTGGTTTTCTGTTTCAAACCTACCCTCTAAATTTCCTGTTTTTATCTCGCAAGAACTCTGCTTGCTAACTAAGGGTAGAGCTTTGGGAAATTCTGAGACAAATCCTCTCCAAGAACTCTTAAAGGTGAGACTCTTGGAAACTGTTTCTTGTTCTTTTTAACAGCAGTTCTGCAACATCTCTTTCTCTGTCTAATAAATGCCAGAAGTAATATAGATGTAGTGTGGGTTAATAATGAACTTGAGGGAAAGATAAAAACCTTACTAACTTGGTAGACTCGTGAGGATGTTGATGAAGGAAAAAGAAGAAAAAGAAATAGTTGTGCAGAAACTGGAAAAGAAAAATGAAAACAATCGGTTCTGTAACATCAGTTTTCCAGAGATTATACGATAGTGGTATTGACTTGATTAACAAACTTAAAACACAACTAAAACTCTTAACTAAGTTGGGACTCATGGTGTTACTTGGGTTGTTTTAAGTTAAAGCCTTAATAAACACTGGTCTAATGCGGAATAACAACTTGAAAGAAGATTAAACAGGGAATACTGAAATGAAATCGAGCTCTGTCTTCAATGTTACAGACTGAGTGTGAGAGAGTTTTGGAGGAGCAGACCCTATTGTTTTTGGGTTTCTGTTTTGGGATTTTGTTTTGGGTTTAGAAGCTTGACAGAGCACGTAAATATCAGAGTCAGCATTTGGGAATGAATTTAGAAGTTGGGTTAGTAAGCTAGTCCTAAACTGAATCCATGAACAGAAAGTAAAGCAATCTGTCAAGTTTCAATTGTTGGGTATCTCAAATGTTGTAACATTAGTCCTGTGCATTAGCTTGCAGGAAAGATGGTAGGAGCTGTACCTGCTCAGTAAACAACCCAAAACAAATTACCCACGCACCTAAGTAAGCAATAACTGATCTAGGTTGTGGAAATATCAGTCAATTTATTTGAACATCACTTTTAATAAATATAAGAGTGCAGAGTTAGTTTTATTTCAGTTTCTGTAGTGGTGTTCTTCTGTATGCCAACTTTCCAGGAGTGATGTGGAGTTGGGTAGTGATCCATCAATGAATCTAAAACACTTAACTGAATGAAAAGACAAAAAAAAAGACAGAAGGAAAACAATAACAGAAAGGATACTTCAGTCCAGTTTTTCAATTTCTGAAGCTGTTTGCCTCGGTATAAGCTTCTGTAAATTTAACAAGTTGCTTTGGGTTGCTTCTGAGTTAAAATACAGCTAGAACTTTAACAGAACCTAACTAAGTCACTAAAGCAAATGAGAGAAAACTGTAACGCAATCATGATCCAACAGAAAAAAAGGTGGAGTTATCAGTTTATAGATTCAGTTTTCAGCTAAGTTCAGTTTCTTACGGTTGCTGTGGAGGGATTTTATTTCAGTAACGCTGTCCCTGGGGTTGTGTCTTGTTGTGGGTTTAGAACCTCTATTAAACACATGACTAAGTGAGCAAACCAGGAAGCAAATTAGAAGAAACAGGAGAGATCAATAACCAAAAAAAAAATTACATTAACTGCAGTTTCTGAAAGCTTTGTGTTTTCTGTACATGAGCTTCTCAGGGGCATTGCCCATATGTTCATGGCGTATTTAGGGTTTAAACAGCTAGTAAACACTAACTAAGTGAGTATAATGACAGAATCAAGATTAAACAAAATACAGAAGAAAAATATGCATCAGATTTCTAACTTCAGGTCTCAGATTTTCTTGTTTTTGTGCAAATGAATTTCGGGGATGCTACCTAGGTTGGTTTCTGTCTGTTATGAACTTATAACCCTGGTAAACCACTTACCTGAATGAGGAAAAACAATTTGGAAGATTAACAATCAGTGTAACAGTCTAACAGAAGGAGTAAGAGAGAAATTTAACAAAAATCCAACTTCTGTTTTCAATTCTGCTCGTTTCTGGTGAGGAGCTTTGCAGTAGTTTTACTTGCTGTCTTGGGTTTTTGGGCTTAGGAGCTTAACAGAGATACTTATTAAATAAGTGGGCAAGTTGAGGAAACAAAAAAAAAGCAAGTTGAAACACAGACAATGAACAAACAGAAGGAAATAAGAGCAAGGTTATCAGAATGTGAAAGTTTCAGTTTTAAGGTTTCTGAAATCTGGTGCTTTCTGTATATCCACCTCCCAGGAGTATAGCCAAGGCTGTTGGGGTTATCTTTGAGTTAAATTGTGTTAGAACACTTAACTAAAAAGGTGAGCACTTTGGGAGGGTTTTGAAAGACAGATGCGTAACTGAACATAAAAGAAAGAAAGATAGAAAAGAAGAATACCCACCTTGTGATTAGTTTTTCTGTTTCTCTGTGTAACAAGCTTCCTGAGGCATTAGGAGTGTAGTGGTGCCTTAGGTGTGAACTAGAAACATTATTACAGAGGAAAATTAAGTGGCAAAATCATTGGAGGACTTAGGAATCAAACAACCAATGAAAAACAGAAGAAAAAATATATATTTACACAGTTGCTGGTTTACTGGGTTTTAGCCTCCTTGCTTCTGTATAATGGATTTCCAGAGGGGTTAATGGAGTTGTTTTGGGCTGGGTTCTAGTTTGAGGCTACCCGACATACTTAGCTAACTTGGCAAGCCACTTGGGGAAACGTTGGAAACAGATTTGTAAATGAACAGATGGGTAAGAAGAAGAGATACTCAAGTTATGTTTCAGATTTGCTATAACTGTATTACCTCTGTAAAACTATTACCCAGTAGGTATAAGGGGGCTTTAACGGCTTATGTGTGGATTGATAATCTAGCTAACACCCACAACTAGTTGGGTGAAACTACAGAAAAAGAAACAAACCTAAACTGAAATAACTAACAACAATAACCAAGAAAGAATGTGTAGGTTGTGTTCAGTTTCAGTGAGGTTATAGTTTCTGTATAACCAGATTACAAGGGTATTAAGTGGTATTCCAGTTTATTAAGGAACACAAATAATAGCTAATCAATATAAGTAGATTAGTGAAAACATGTGGAGAAGGTCAAACATCAATTACTACTTTGGAAGTGAAGTTGGTTAAGGGGTTACATGGGAAATGTGTGCTGATTTGTAAACTTCCGGACTTCTGTGCAAATGGGTTTTATCCTATGGTCTAAATTATCATTATGTAAGGGATATAACATTACTCACCTATTTGTCTAAGAGGGAAATATACATTAGCCAAGTTTATACCGACCTTATATAAACTTGTTACATAAATAGCACCTAAAACGCTCTAAACCATTAACTAAGGAAAACCGGACTTAGTTAACGTGTAAAATAAGGTTGTGAATGCCCTAGGAGTAACATAAAGTCTAACACGTGGGAATTCCTAAGGGTTAATAAAGGTTGAACATTCAACAAAGATTATCTAGGAAATAACACCCAATAATAATTTAATTAATTCGGGGAGTGTCAAAGGTTGTCACATGAAATCATAAACTGACACATTGTTGTAATTAACGCTAGGGCCGTAGCGAACTCCGACCAGGACTCCGTGTGTGAGACTACTTGCTTCTGATCCAGGTATGGACATATGTGGTTCGTATGTTGCCGTGTTACACGGTTGTGTGCTGTGTGCCTTGTGTGTGAAAATGACCATAAGATTTAGCATGAATGAAATGGATTGCTTGCCTATCTTGCCTATGTGCTTGTTATATCGTTGTTGCATATTACTTGCATGCACACAGTAGTTTAGTCCCTTTCGCGTTATGGAACTTTGAGATGAAACACAGCGAACTATGTAAACAAAGAAACTACATAATGGGAAAACTAAACGAGAACCACAACGAACTATGAAAACAAAGAAAATGCTATAAAGGGGAACTCCTCTCTAACTATGGAGGACGTACCATGACACCCACTCCGGTGTCTATTCATTCATGATAATGAAGAGAAAATCTCTATTGGTGGGACATGACGAACCACGTGGACAAACAAAAGAACTATACAAAGAGAACCCCTCTCCAACTATAGGGGACCGCTAATGACACCCACTATGGTGTCGAGATTATAATGATAATGAAATGAAAAGTACCAACTGGTGGAACATGAGGATAACCCGGGAAGACGACATCTCGGGCGCGCGGTATGGAATATTCGGGAGTTGGTATCTGCATCAGATCCTTCGCCCTTCTGTGTGGAGCACATCCTGGAGTCTAGAGGCGACTCCGCTTTCTCGACGCATGACGCCGGGAATGAGGGAGTGACAACTTGGGGGAGCTTATCCTGGAGTCAAGAGGCGACTCCGCTTTCTCGGCGCATGACGCCGGGAATGAGGGATTAGCTATGGAGACGTCCTCCAACGTGCGGTGATAAAGAATTCACAAATAATCCTTAAAGAAACAAGGAACGATTAGCACCCACATAATGAAGTCTCGGGATCTAATCTAAATCCCTGACTCGGTGCCAAAGAATAAGGAAAACTTGGGTAATGAGACCAAGCAACAAGAGAAAGTCACAAAAGTGTTCCTTTAAGAAAACAAGGAATGAATAGCACCTACGTAACAAAGTCTCGGGATCTAATCTATATTCCCTGACTCGGTGCAAGAGAAGAAAGGAAAACATATGTAATGAGAACAAGAAAAAAATACGCAATCTCTTGAATGATCCCATAGCGAGGATCGACAGTATAATTTACCTACGCACACGTCCTATAATTACCTGACTGTTGTTGCTACACTAGCAGCTTATTGTGTGGACTGCGTGTTTGACATTGTTATGCTACTTGCAAGTTGTGTTGGTTGCTATTGATATTGCTGTGCTACTTGCAAGATGTGCTTGGTTGCTTACTGATATTGCTATGCTACCGATGAGTGTGTATGATGTCATGATGTGCTGATGTGTGCTTTACTGCTTTATCATAGCATGTAAAATTGACTTAATAATATTCGACCAAATAGTCGTGTGGCCCGGTAACATACGGGCTTCACACGTTCATACTCGGCATAGTTTTGCTGAGTCCTTTATTTTTACAGGTGATCATCTGGAACGTGATGGAGCGTAGGTGAAGGACTATCATGGGGTAGTCCATATGGCAAGACTTTTAGTAGTATGTTTTAATGTATGGGTTGTACTTTCGGTTTAGTTGTTGGATTAAGAACTTATATTGTAGACTCTCGGTACTCGGTTTGTATACTTTATGTTGTATTTGGACTTCATTAAAGTTGGACTTCCAGTCACTCAGACCGTAACTTGGAGTTGGTATTGTGGTCCGTCAACCACGTGGGTGGTTGGCGTCTGTGACACCCGATGGAGGTTATTCCGCTGCAAGCTAGTTTACATTATCGTCGGGCGTTTCAATTAAACTAGGGATGTTATTCGGGGGTGTTACAATTTATTATTCTTATTAATATTTAGTTACATTAATTTAAAATATATACATATCAATTTATAAATTATTTTTATATGTTCAAAAAATAAAGAATAAATCATGTTATTATGAGATAATATAATAAGTTATATATAATAAAATAAAATATTATATATTAGTATTTAATATAAAAATCAAATATGTTAATACTTAAAATAAGGTTATTTTAATTTTAAATGGAATAAGTAATACCACTGAAAAAAGAAGACAATTCTTACCCATAATAAAATAATTGACTATAGGCGAATATATATGTATATAGCTATCACTTACTATTTCAATATTATATATTTTTCAATTTTTGATAAATAATTAGTTTATTTCTTTTAAACATACATTTTGAGTTAAACACAATATATTCTATTTAATTTAATACTAGATTGTTATTCGCAGTATAAAATTACTAATCACCGCAGTACAAATTTTTTAAAATCATATTAACTTGTAAACATGTTGTGACATCGTGTCATAATTTTGTTTTTCAAAAAATGCATTTCATCACCGTGAACCGTAAAAAACGCTCTCGTTATATTAGAAGACGTTAAAGCCGTTTTATTCTGTTCAACGTTATAATTGGAACTTGACATTGGTAAACGATGTTTACGTTATGTTTGATTAAATTACAAACATTGTCACAATTTCATAAGCGTTGTATTGAAAACGTAGTTGATAACACCAATTTCGGGTAAAAAAACACACTCGTTGTAGTAAAGTCGTAAACCCGTTTTTATTGCGTTTGGATGTTATAATTGTGATTGTATGCTAAGTTATTGATGTTTTACTGTATTTAGTACGAAACGATGTTAATATGTTGGAAACGAGTCAAAACGAGCGTTTTTTGAAAAAACACTCCAAAACGCGCACGTTAATATAAACGAGACGTGTTCGGTATCTTCTTCATTTCTCACACACTCACCATCTCTCCTCCAAATTACCTCGCCGGAATCCTCTCTTCCTGATCACCAGAGTCACCGCCGAAAAAAATTTCCGGTGAGTTTTTCAATTTTTTTTTTGCAAGTTATAGATCTTGATGTGGTGATTTCAAATATGTTGTTAGAATTTAAGAACACACATTAAATTAGCCTAGATCTATAAAATAAAAATCTAGAAAAAAAGCTTGAAACTCCAACAATGGAGTAGCCTCTGCCTTGGACATGCGTGGAGCCTACTCACCTCTTCTGTCGACACGACTTGCTCCGATTCACCGCGCCAACAAAGATGTGTTCCTGCTGCTTGCCTTGGCTGCAAAGACGAAGTCGCCCAGCTCGCCTTCTCCATCAACACGAGGTATGTTGGCTCACTGCACCGACAAAGACGAGCGCCTGCTGCTCGCCTTGGCTGGAAAGGTGTTCTCACCAGGCTCGCCTTTGCTACGAACACGAACGGAGAAGACTCACTGGGCGGCGGACACTAGTTGTCCAAACTCGTCCCGTCTGTTGGGGGGAGAGCGTTTTTTTTACAATAAATCTTTTTATATTTATTAAAATAATTATAAATCATGAAAAATTAAATTTAAAAGTGTTAATAAACAACTAAAATATTAAATAAGAGAATGACAATTATAAAGTCAAGAGTTACAATTATATAGAATAATTATAAATCATAAATGACCAGGTCATTTTACTAAGTTATAGTTCTATTTTTTGAACTTTCTTTTCCTTGTATTATGGCAGGAAATTGGAGCTTGGGAACCCTTTGAAATTGCCTAGAAAAACAAGCGAAACAAGTGTGGAAAAGTCCATCTTTGTAAAGGTAAAAACTCTAAACTAAATCTTGAAATTAAAGAGTTGGTTAAGCTTCAAATTTATACCAATAATCTAAGTGAAACCCCTCCGTAAATAGGGCCGACGAGCAAGGAAAACTTCAAGCTACAAGCCTCTTGAAAAATCAACTTTTGGGCATTAGGAGGTAAACTCCTTAAGTTAGTGTTTAATGTCATTTTAATGGTGTTTTGGTGCTGTAAAAATTAAGGCTAAATCCCTACTATTTTATTTACTGTACTTTAAGTTTATAATGTGTTTAGAGCAAAGTTAAAGCATTAATATGAGTTAAAGGGCTTATAGGTACAAAAGGATGAGTAAAAAGGGGATAAAATGTAATTTTTGAAAACTAAAGGGTTAGTTATGATAGGGCGGAATTGTTTCTGTATAAATGGTGTATAATGATATATTATGTTTATGGACTTATATTATAAGTTTGAGTAAGTTAAAATAGGTTTAAGTACTTAAATGACAAGTTTGTGAAATTTTGGGGTTAAAGAGTAAAATGAGGGAACTAGGGTGTAATTGCTGTATAAAAATTCATAATGACCTAAATATACTTATAAACTTATTTTCCAAGTTTTGTGTAATTTAAAATAAAGTTTGAGTGAGTAAGTAACAAGTGGCAAAAAGGTAATTTTCTTAAAGTTTGGGGTATGGTTGGTAAAGGTCCAAAATTCTACTGTAATTTAGAGATATATTGACCTAAACATGATTATGTTATATTAATTTTGGCTAAGTTAGATAAGTTAAGGATTACAATGATGAGTTTGGAAAGTTTTGGGGTTATACTGTAATTTCGGGGAAATTTAGGGGTATAAGCTGTAATAGGCCAAAAATTAGGATCAATTAGGTAATTAAATCATCTTGGGGGACTTCGGAAAATATCTAAGTGTTGGAAGTAGTTAGGAAGTTTAAGTGTAAGACAATTACCTAAGAGAACTTATAGGCTAATATGAAAAATTAAGCAAACCTTGGGTGATGAAAGATTACAAACTAACATGTGTAAAGGTGCACATAAGGATGTATATACATAAAATTATTCTTTGTTCGTAGTTGTGGCCGATTTGTGTGAGGTTTTATGGTATATTTTTTGTGTTTTCTTAGAGATAATGTTATGTTATCTGTTGGTTTAAGTGTAAGACAATTACCTAAGACAAATTAACCGTCGTTTGATTTTATGTCGCTCATGTAAGTGTGCATTCTGATCAGTTTGTGGGCGTTGATTCATCACTTGGATGGTTAACTTGTTGATTATGATTGTTCAGTTGATTTATTATTACTTACTTGTGTAGCTCATCTTAACTGGGTCGCTTCAACTTGTGCAGTGATGGATAAATTAAAGAATGTTCTGATGAACGTCTACACCAAAAAAAAGAAGGACAAAAATGTGGAGTAGCCAATGACTGCTTCGTTCCGTCGTGAGCGCGCTACCAGAGTTGATCCTCCACGGCACTCATCTTTCTAGCCACAACAGGGTCATGTTGAGCCTGCACGACACTCATCAGTTCAGCCACAGCAGGATCATGCTGACCCGCCTCGTCACTCATCATATCACCCACAGCAGCAACCCATAATGGACCCATCCTTTACCCAGTCATTCCACTATTCCGACCCAGTCGCACACATACCTAGGAGAAAGATGCCTGAAGCTTCATCCTCTGCAAGTGGTTGGTCATCTACTGATATGGCCGAGCTCCGTCCAGTTACAATATAGAGGGTCAGAGTAGCCACCAAGTAGGGCATGTGGAGGCACAGACTTCTACTGGTGGTAGCTATCATGACCACCGTGTGGAGCATGCGGAGGCACAAACTTCTGCTAGGTGTAGCTATCATGACCCCCCGGACCCCTCCGGATGTTGCAGCACCCGTTGAGGAGGTTGGGGAGACATCTGAGGATGAGAGCCTAGACGAGGACGACCCTGATCAAGAGAGCGCGACTGATGAGGAAGCTGCTCTCGCTATGGAGCCCGTTATTCCCGCTTTTTGGAGGCTTAATGAAGTGTCAGTACCCGGTGGTCCACTACTGACTCGTGTCATCACCAACTTCGGGGGATATGTCGCCATTGACCTTTGGTCAATGACTAAGGTATGTACTATCTTATCTTTCAGTTTGGCAAGTAGATTTAATTATTTCTTCATGCGTGTGTAAAATTTATGGTAATTGTCTAGGACCGGGGTGTTTTGGGATTTAAACCCCGAAACCCTATAATCACGAACTGGCCGTTTAGCGGGGTTGCTTGCAAAAGGGCAAAGAATATGATTAAGCACTCAGCGTTGGATCATCTGCTAGATGTCACATGGGGTTTCAACAACATGTCATTGATCTCGGCCTTTGTGGAGAGGTGGTAGCCGGACACCAATTCTTTCCACATGCCTTTTGGAGAGATGACGATCACACTTCATGATGTGTGGCAGATACTGAGGATCCCAATCGTTGTCAACCGGTTGTGGGGAATCCGTCAAACAGTGAGCTTAAGGAGACGATGGCTACGTTGTTAGATTTTCAGGACGGCGTTGACCAGATGATGGAATTATGTGGCATACTGGTGCTATTCAGACATGTCCATTTATAAAGTGGTGTTCGACCAGCCTGAGGGTACCTATGAAGCAGGCGTGTGGTTGGCTCTACTATGCTCTCGCTACTACCATCTTTGCTAACAAGGGGCATTCACGCATAAGTCCTCTACCGTTCTGGTTAGTCACTCCCATGAGTACACATACAAAGCTAAAGAGGTACGCATGGGGAGCAGGTACTCTTGCGTGGTTGTATCTCCAGTTGGGGATAGCATCTCGTGCTGACTGTAATAGCATTGCTGGCTCTTTGACCCCTCTCGAGGTAAGTGTTTTAATGTACAACAATGTGTAATAAATTTTCATGAATTCACATTAATAGTTGACATAATTTCTTTTTTAAATTTATATAGTGCTGGGTATATGGTACTTCACCACTCTTAGACCAGCAGTTAGTGCTGACTGGCGTGATGGGGATGATAGACCGTGGGCTATGAGATGGGTCAGGTCGACCTCCCAGCAGAAAAATAAAGATTCACTGGAAAACTACCGCAAGCATCTAGATGCTCTGACAGCAAGAAATGTAAGTGGTACAACATTTTCAATTTATATTATTTACATTATTGTTTATTATTGATGCTTACGTTTCCCTGTGATCCAATGTAGATTGATTGGTTGCCCTATGGTCGCGAGAAGGTGAATGAGAACAAGGGTCGCTCTTGGTACAGGGGTACCTTGCAGTACATGACCGTGAATGAGCCATATATGTCGGAGTGTTGTCTTCGCCAATTCCGGTACGTTCATTGTATCCCACCTCCCCCTATTAGACCGAACATTAGATCTGAAAAAGAGGGAGAAAGGGAACCCCCTATAGATGTGTGTACCCTCCATGTTAGTGTGTGGGACACCACACGTGAGTGTGGTCCTGCTCCAGGGTTCACTAAGACACGGGCGGCCCTGCATGCATGTGACGAAGATTATCTGGATTGGTACGTCAAACACACCCATTCGAAGATCATGAATCCTGACATGTACGAAAACACCTTCGTTCTTCGGCGGGATCCCGCCTTAATAAGTTGATCTCTTCCTTTGTATAATTTCAGTTTATTATAGTATTTTATGAATGCTAGGCTAACTTTATAATATTATGTTACAGCTCATGAGTGAGGCAACTGAGGTTCGTAGGCCTTACTTTCCTGGGAATCGTAGCTGGGATTGGTGTTACTACCGTGAGGAGATGTCGCACGAGGAACAAAGGAAAACTGAACAGGGGATATATGAGGTTTTCAGTACCTTATCTATATGGGATTCGTACTATCACCAGTATGACGCGCCATAGTTTAGGATTTTATGTTTTTGTTGTTTTAAGATTCAGTATGGATGTAGTTATTTTCTAGTGGACTTGGTGATGGTGAAATTATTGGTGAAATTGTTGGTGATCTTATTGATGACCTTCTGGTTGATTTTGTAGAGGTCCTTAGAACCGGGGGAGAGAAGAAAAACAGGGGAGACTATGCCAAAAATTTTCTAGAAATGCACCGTTTCTTTTGCTCTTCATTGCTCTTAAATGTTAATTTTTCGGAATCAATTTTGCACCTAGTTTCTTTTTGGCTATGCATTGTAGTTATAGAAACACCAAACACTTGAGGATTCCCTAGATCATCACTAAGAACTAGCATCGGGTATATAAACGAAAAACATTCATTTTTTCTTTCTTAGTATCTATTTTAATCTTCCGTAGAGCTTTTAAATCAGCAAGATTGTAGCTTGATGATTGGAGAGCAAGCACGTGTAGCGAGTAGGAAAACGAATCTTGTATTGTCGCTATTGAACTTGTTTAATGCAGTCTGCTTTCGTTAGGATATTTCACATGCATCAACACACTCATAGGTATCTGTACACTATGCATTGTGTTGTGTGTGTGTGTAGATGTGTTTAAATTGCTTATTTTTAAAAGGGGTGACATGCAAGTACATTATTACATAGCTACTGCATTCTGGTATGCCAAACCATAATATTCCTTATAGGACTACAGAAGGTACGCAATGACATTTCAATTTTATGGGAATACAAGTATGTACCTTCTTACATGGCTATTTAGCTTCAGCATTACATGTAAAAACACAGTTAATATTAGACATGATCACACACAACCACCATGTAAGACTATACAAGGTACAAAATGACATTTCAATTTTTGGGGAATACAAGTATGTACCTTCTTACATGGCTATTTAGCTTCAGCATTACATGTAAGGACACAATCACTTTTAGACAGGATCATACACAACCACCATGTAAGACTATACAAGGTACGAAATGATATTTCATAATTTTATGGGGAATACATGTAAGGACACACTCACTATTAGCTTCAGCATCAACTTTAAGGACATAGTCACTATCAGACCAAGCACAATGTTTTAAGCAAAAAACTGGAGCTTTTGCTTTCTCTATAAAGGAGTAGAGTTACTACTGATTTTTACAATTCATATTTTCACCACACCACTTCTTCAAATTCATAACCATTCACATTATCATGAGTCACTCATCAAATTCTGAAAACATTTCTAATATCATATGGGAGCATGAATTCCTTTCTGATACAAAAGAGTGATGTTTCAATGGTGGAGAATGAATCACTCCACAACCAGTCAAATTCGGAAAACATTTCTAATATCATATCCTTTTCCGATACAGAAGATAGTGATGTTTCAATGGTGGAGAATGACTCACTCTACAACCAGAACTCCACAACCAAGAAGAATATACTGGAAGTAATGACTGGTGGGGGTGTATGACAGTTCCATTTTGTGGGAAGTAGAATCACTCCCAGATTCATGAAGTCGAGGGCGATGAGTTTGTTGGTAGTAATGATGATTTATAATATCAATTATGTTTTTTTCCCTAAAGATGTCTTTATATCAAATGTCATCTTGTAATATGTTTGTAACTTAGTTGTGATTCAAGATGTTCAATGAAAGTTGTTTCAATGTCCATTTGCATTATTCAATGAAAAAATATCGTCATAATACAATCCAATGGAAAGATTATAAATCCAGAATGTATAACAACACGTTTATTCCACGTCCAAACATCTACCAAAGATTATAAATCCAGAAAAGTATAACAACACGTTTATGAATTATGGTCAGAAAAAAGTCTCTCCCCATAACATTCCAACTTATTGAACTAAGTTTGGTTTAAAAAAATTGTACTGCAAGTAGTAAAGTTTTTGCTATTCGTAGTACAAATTAATTTTAAATCATATTAATAGTGTAAACACTATATAACAATCCAACACTTTTTTTTTTTTAAAAAAAGATTCCATTATTGATTAGAACAAAAAAGTACTAGCGAAATTCGCTACTAATCAACTACAAACTTCTTGGGTTAAATTACTTTCAGATATCATTTTTTGAAAAAAAAGGCACATGGACACATCATTATATGTTTGCAACATTAATATGATTTTAAAAAATTTGTACTCGGTGATTAGTAATTTGTATTGCGAATAGCAACCCCCATTAAATATTACTTAATGAAATTCAAACATAATAATACTACTGGATATGCCAAGAAATGAAAATAAAGTATATATTAGGATATAAAGTTGTTATTTAATTATTAAACAACGTATGAAATCTATAAAAACTTTGATATAAAACCTAATAGTTTATAGAAATAATTTTATAATTAATTATTACTTAACAAGTGTTAATCATTCTGAATACTACAAATATTTTGTACTATAATAATTTTAATATAATTAAAAGTTTACATTGTAATTTTTAGTCTGTTTCCTTTTCATTGTAAAATGTTTTATTAAATTTTTTTGATGAAAGGAGATTAATATTAATCTGTGAAATGAGAGTTTACATCATCATCAAGTAGTAAGATGCACTGCTCAGGGGGAGATTCAGTAGCTTGAAAGACTGCTCACTATTTAAAGCAAGTTTAGCTATGGTATCAGCTATATTATTCGTTACTCTATATATACTAACTAGATTACATACAGCAAACTTAGCAATCATGCTCTCGCAAGCTCTAATCAGGTTTTCACATGGATGGGAGAAGATCATTAATAGTTTTCAAAGACTACTTATCCTATATGAATAGTAGTATGATCATATACTCAATAATTACATTCATCATACATGTTAGTATAATGTTTTATTTTATGTTCTATATATTCAATAATTACAAGTTTCTATTCATAGTATTAATCTGATATTATCTAGAAACTTTAAGTATTACTATCATTATTCTGCCAAACAAACAAAAGAAACATCAAATTCTAAGTATTCACATTATAACAACCAAATGAGGTCATATTCTACAGAACTCCATTCTAGTAATCTTATTCTAGGAATTAACATTCCAATAACCAATAACCTATTAATTAGGGTTTGTAGTTAGGTGGGGCGGGATAGGAGATTAGGGTTTATATTGTCAGAGGCGGCAAACTTCTCACCAGGGTTGTAGCCTGCAAGGCCTTGTGTTGGCGGCGAAACAAAAGGACAAGGGAAAGGCCTATGCCTTGTTGGGTGTCGAAAAAAGGATAAGGAGAAGGATCTGCAGGGCTGGTCAATTAGGGTTTGCTTGACGGGCTTCCGCCTTCACTCAAAATTTTCATGGTTGATGCAGCTGACTAACTCTGTCAGTTCTAAAATTTAGGACCTTAATGTCCATATTGTTATTTTTTTTGGTTTTAACACGTTGATCACCTGACTGAGCTTACTGAACCAAATATTACGGCCAAAGGGAGTAAACTTTTCTCCTTAATTTCCGCAACCGGTTGAAGGACTCACTCAATCCTTTAGTAAGGACGGAGACTCGTTTGACTGAAAGATCACTCGATCTTTCAATAGGGTTAATTGACTCATTCGACCGTAGGACTATCTCAACAACACCTTCATACTCCAACATTACTCCTCGCAATTCACCCAGTCTCCCTTCGCCCCAACTTATGGACTTCAGGACAGTTTAGGACTTACCCCTAAGCCCTTCTACCCTGGCTGAACAACTTCAGCCGACAGTCTCCCATCAATCCCCAGTTTCTCCCAGACTGTCCTAGATACTTTGTGTTCTCAACACTATGAGCCACAAAACTCCCCTCACTCATACTACTTCTTCATACACACTCACTCACATGAGGCTGAAGCTGACACTTAACTTAGCTCTTACAATGTTTGGCTTTTTATTCTCTCTTGGAGTATTCACGTGTTTCTTAACCTTTGATTACAAATGTGATCCAACATATATAGACAGATAACAAGTGGCTTCTATCTGGTTTGTATATTCCAACTAACTTTACTAGCTACTTGGAAATCATCTCTTTCCAATTGTTGAGCTCCTTCTTAACTATACATTTGGGTGACATGTGGAAGACACCCATTGGACCTCTGAGCAACAGCTGCAAACGCAAGTTGGTATCTCAAGTATCAACCAACTTCAGCTATTCTCCAGGCTTTGTCTCCAACAATGATCACTTGATGATCTAGACTTGTAGGCAATGTTTGGAGGCTTCTCATTTGCTAGCCAGAAATCATACTTGTAAGTGCAAGTTGACATCTTCACCAACTGCAAGTTGATGTCTTTGGCTGCTGATCTTCAGTAGCTTTCTTGGAAGTTTCCAAGTGATGATTTCAATCTCCAAGTGGTTCAAGTCATTGGCCACATCTTCGTTCTGGTACATGAGGATGAGTAGTCTTTGAGCGTTGCCCTGAATGGTCGTGGACATGTGCCCGATTGTTGGGCACCGATCAAACAAAAAGAATCCACTTGTAATCAAGCAATTATAATAATCCTTATTCCTGAAATACTTAACCAAACATTAAACCCACCAAGGAAAGTTTGCTATCATTAAAATCGCAAGGGACTTGTTCTAACAATTTTCTCCTTTTTGATGATGGCAACCAATCTGAAACTACAATTTAACTAAGTGTCAAAAATAAGGTTTTTTTAAATAGGACAATAACAAGTACAACACATGAAGGGTTCCCCTAAGAAAATTCTCCCTAAGTTAGATGAGTAGTTTTAAATAGGATAAGAACAAGTACAACACATGAAGTACAAATTTGTTGTCCGTTTTACAGACAAATGCACTTTAATAGAGATAGGCAATTCATAGACAAGTGTTCAAAAATTAACTAAGGATTCTTTTTCCTCTTTGTCATCCAACAAAAACAGGGGGAGTTAACTACTTGGGTTAGTCAAATCAGATAAAATTTGAAATATTCATGCATTAAAATGATTGAAAACAAACTATAGAAAGACAGAGAGATCAATTGAGAATTCTAGCTAATCACTAAGCTGTCTCTCAAGTGTCACTCAGGCCTCTAGTAGGCATAAACCACTTAGGACAGATGCAGGTTTATGTACTTTATTGCGCCTTGAGATATGTTTTTAATGTGTGGCTCAAAGGACACAACTCTAATGGCTTCTAAAGTTTTTATTACATTGCCAACTACTCCCTGATCTGTAGTATCCCACCCTGTCGTTGACCGATCGTACACCAGTGAAAGTGATCTCTTACTCTTCTTTGCAGACGATCTTGCTATCTGCCTAGGTTCTGACTTAGCCTCATCACTCCTGGCAGTCTTGATTATTGCCTTGAGTGTCTTCCCCTTAGTCTTGATCTCATTTTGTTTAGCATCTCAGGACTGATGCTGTCATGGACCGTTCGGGGATAGGGTTAGAGAGCGCTGAGATGCATTCCATGCTCAAGCATAGCTTTTGAGTTACCACACCTCCATGAACCAGACATTAATTCACTTGTCAAATTTCATGGGTAGTCAACAGGATCATTCCAGGAAGATCAAATTTCTGGAAGTTCTTCAGAGTGGGCATCAACCTCATGTCTCTAGCACTTACGATATCCTTTCTTTGACTGGGTGGGGTGATGTTATGGATGAGGATGGTATGAAATATCCTATCGCTCTCCTTCATGGTGTTGGTGGGAAAGTTTTGGACTCCTCCACTTTCAAACTGGTCCACTATTTGGCCAGCCTTGCTTCTGAGAGAAGATTAGGCGGTCTTGGGAATGATCAGGCCTCCTTCCTCTAGATTGAAAGTCAGGGCGTCCCAACTTTTGTGGATCGATATCAACTTGCCTTGCACCTTGGATACCAGGTACACATTTGATTCTCTATCCTGAAGTGGCCTCATTGTGAGCCCCGGGTTTTTCAAACCTTATCCTATGTTAATCGGGTTGATTAAGATCTATTCAGGTTCTAGATCCCCTTATAACATAAGTTTGAAAACTATGTTATAAAACATTAATCATTAAATCTAAAGTTAGCCCATTGGATCCTACTACGAGTTTCCACCTAATTTTAACCTACGGTAAGCTAGGAAAGGTAAGATTTTGGGTTCGGGGGCTTGGTATTTAACTTTTCTGGGTTCAAATTACTTTCACTACCCTTCTAAGTTATTTTCCTTCTACTTATGTCATTAATGTCTTCTAATAAAGTTGATTATCCTAAAGTGTGCATGCTTATGTATTTTGTGTATTTTAACGTTTTTGACTTAAATTAAAAGTGAAAATTGAAATTACCTAAACTCGGGTTTCGGGAGCCGAATAGGTCAAAATTTCAAATGTCCATGGCCACGGACCCTAATCAATTAAATTAATCAGAATATTCAAATTTAGTTAATATAAAATTTTAAAGAGTTCGGGCCACGGACAGGGTGTCCAACTGAGCGTCGCCTTGAGCAATCGTGGACATGTGCCCAACTGTTGGGCACCAATCAAACAAAAAGAGTCCACTTGTAATCAAACGACTATGATAATCCTTATTCTTGAAACACTTAACCAAACATTAAACCCAACAAGGAAAGGTTGCTATCATCAAAATCACAAGGGACTTGTTCTAACAAACCCAAACAATTCTTTTCCATAATAAACCTATCTTCATTTGTTTTGGTTATATCTTATGATTGTTATTTATTAGGAGTATTTTTAAAGCAAGAAGAAAAAGAATCAAACTGACCTACATTGGAGCTCGATTCCCCATCGGTTATGGAGTCACCCGAGTCCCAAGCTGCTTCAACAAAGCTTTTGGACCTGACTCCCTGACTGACCCATGGATAGCTTCAAACAACACAACCGACTCACGATTAGTTGTTGGTTCTAGATCAGTTGAAGGATAAGCTAAGAATAGTTATTAGTTTCTAACTTCAACACCTTCAACTGACCACCAACCGATGTGTGACACTGCCTGGTTCACCTTCACCCGACTTCAAACTGATGCCGGTTCTCTGACAATTGATGACTACTCGAAGTTTCATCCAATATTCTCCAGCTTTTCTTTAAATATCCAATACGAAGGGAACAACTCAAGTGTGGGGTAGCCTTAAAGCCTACATCAAAATAGCAAAGGGAGTTGTGCTCTAACTCTATTCTTCTTACCCATTGATGTTCTCTTTCATCTAGTTTGGTTTAATTTTTCTTTCTTTGAATTTTATTTCAATAAAAATGAAGTGGATATCTACTAAGTCTTTTACCCTTTGGATAGACAATGAGGACAATATATGTTTTAAGTGTGGAGTAGGAAGACCTTATGACTAAGCTCTTATCAAATTTCTTGCATGCTTTAAACTATTACCTTTTCATTAACAAATTAAGAGCATGACTTATACGAGTTTAAGTTTTCCTTTTTATGGCAAATTCTGATATGACGTTGAGGATTCAAAAGTCAAAGAAATTACGTTCAACCGATCTGCAACCGATCTTGGTTAGAAGTCATTACATCTCCTGGGCAGACACGGGTGGCACGGATATTGGCCAAAAGCCAAAGGCTGGATAGAACATTTGAGAGCCATAACTACCTGATCCACGTGGCAGTCTCTCATTGGTCAATCCCCTTTGGCATAGATCGACTTGGGGCAGAACTAACCGATTTACAACGGAGCTCGGTCCCAAGTCGGTTACAAGGCCAATCTCTCACCTCCAAAATTATCCCCCACTTTCAAATGATGCCTTAACACTTATCTTCAGCCTCTTATGAACAGGAGCTCTATAATGTTACTGAAATTGTACTAAAGGTACATATTAATCTGGTAATTTGTACTATGAATTATATTTTATTTTTTTTGGAATAAAGAGATGTGTATATATTTAAATTAATGTGACAATAGATACATAGGGGCCCTATGTATCTGATAACTAAAACGAGCTTGTGCTAAGGGAGGTAATGGAAGACAAGATCTCCCTAGCAGTGAACAAAGAAAAACCTAATGGTTTAGGAAGATGGGATACAAAGCCCCCAGTCAGCGCACAAATATAACCTAGAGCTCGCACCAGCCCATAGTCCAAGAAATATCATAGTAATTCGAATTACAAAAGCTTGGTACTCCTAGGAGCAGAGTACCCTATCAAGCCAGTAAAAGTCAGCGCTAGAGCTTTCCATCTTTGTCGAAATAATGGCTTTGATAGCAGATTTGATGTCGGAAACGATGTGGCCGGGGTCTCTGGCTTGGTTGGCCATTGCTCGCTTGCATCGTTCGATCCAGAGGTGATATACAACGTTGGCGATGGCTGCTCGTTTAACTAGGTCGATCGGCCGTGTCTCTTACAGTAGCGGATGATCCAGGTTGAGCAGCTGCGCAGACTTTTGCGGTTGGTCGGGATTCCAAGCCAGTCACAGATAGTCCACCAAACCCTGCAAGAGAAACTACAATGGAAGAAGAGGTGGTTGCTTGTCTCTTGAGCACGCTTACAGAGCCAGCATCGATTAGCTAGACAAATGCCCCAAGATTGGAGCCTATCACATGTTTTAAGTCTACCTTTAAGTGTAATCCATAATATAAATTTAGCTTTGGGAATTGCCCAAGATTTCCAACAAACATTAAACCAATTGAAACCCTGGGGAGGGGGGAGACATCATTATAGAACGTGCTAACCCTGGGACGGGTGGGATAGGAGTTGAAAAGAGACATGGCATCATTGAGGGACCCACATTGCTCTATCCACCAATCCTTAGCATGGAGGATAGCTTTCCAGGTCCATGGGTCATTACCTTTCGCAGTTGTCATCCAAATGGTGCTGGAGTTAGAGATGAAAAGCTTATGGATCCACTGGATCCAAAGGCGCTCAGCGTCGTGAGCGATGACAGAGATGGTCTTGAGCATAAAACATCTGTTCCATTGTTGGATATCTTTAAGGCTCACACCTCCATTTTTCTTGGTGTTGATGATAGCACTCCAGGCCACAGAAGGTGTGGCATTACTATCAGCGTCGCCAGACCAGAGGAACGAGCGGAGGCACTTGGTGACTCTTTTGATGACATTTTTGGTATAGTGATGCTAGAGGCCCAGAAGCCCATTATGCCAAAAAGAGTACTCTGGATGAGGGAGAGCCATCCAGCAAAGGAGAGATATTACTTCCCCAAGCAGTGATGGTTTTACGGATACTGTCAAGGAGGGGGTTGAAATCTGCGGCTCTAGGCTTCCTGGCTGTGATCAGAATGCCCAGGTAGCGAAATGGAAATGATCCCTTGCTAAATCCTGTGAGTAGGACCAGCGATTCAGCGAGGGAAGTGTCAACCCCTCCTAGGAATAGGTCAGATTTAGAGGGGTTAAGCATTAGTCCAGAAGCATCAGAGAAGAGGTTAATTTTATTAAGCAAGAGTGTGATGGAGCTCTGGTCACCCCTACAGAATAAGAGGCCATCATCAGCGAAGAAGAGGTGAGTGATACGGAGGGATTTGCATGACGGGTGGTAGTGAAAGCCTGGGGTGGTGTACAGCTGGTCGAGAAGACGGGAGAGCATATCCATAACGAGGGCAAACAAATAGGGGGAGAGGGGATCGCCTTGGCGCAACCCTTGCTTCCCTCTAAACGAAGTCGAGGGAGAGCCGTTAACGTTGATAGAGAAGGAGGTGGTGGTGACGCACTGAAGGATCCAATTACTGAACTCATTAGGGAGGGAACGAGAGTGTCCTGGAGGAAACCCCAGTCAACAGAGTCAAAAGCCTTCCTAATATCCACTTTCATAGTGCAACGAGGGGAGACGTGAGCTCTCTGGTAATTTTTCATAAGGCACGAACATAGCTGGATGTTATCAGATATAAGGCGCCCTTTGATGAAGGCTCCTTGGCTGGGGTTGACCAGAGCGGGGAGGACATTTTTAAGCCTGTCAGCCAAAATCTTACTAATGATCTTGTAAAGAGTATTGTAGCAAGAGATAGGCCTGTAGTCGCCCGGAGCCGAGGCGTTGTCAGATTTGGGAATAAGGGTGATGAGAGTGGCATTAATTTCTTTGAGCATCCGACCACTATGGAAAAAACTTTTGATAGCACTACAGACGTCCCCTCCAATATGTCCCAGGCAGCTTTAAAAAATTTAGCTGTGTAACCATCCGGGCCTGGGGCTTTTTCGTCTCCTATGAATAGGAGAGCGGATTTAATATCATTGTTATCAACCGGACGGGTGAGATTGGCCCAAGAATATTGGTCAAGAGTTCTAACTGAGTCTAAATTGAGATCCGAAAGAGTGTACTAGGGGGAAGCTCTTGTCCCTAACGCTTGATGGAAGTGTGCCACTAAACAGTTTTTCAATTTCCGTAGGGTCCTTAAGGGTTTCTCCAGACTCGTTAACAACAGCCGCAATAGAGTTTTTATTCCTTCTTGCCTTAATGGATCTATGAAAGAAGGAGGTGTTCGAGTCAGCCAGTTTAAGCCACCTGGCCTTTGAGAGCTGGCGAAGGAAAAGTAGTTCGTGGTCGTCCCTATAGGAGCTTGTGCCTTAGGGTTTTCTCCAGGGAGATAAGGGTCGAGTTCCAAGGGTCCTCATCCCCGCCTCTGAACATTACTGAGCTCATTTCTGATGGCTTGGCCTTTCTCCCCAATGGAACCAAATTCAGCCTTATGGAGCTTTATGAGACCAGTTCTAAGGAACCGCAGTCTTTGAACGATAGAGAAAAGGCGACTTCCATATGCGGGGGGCTCCCACGCTTCACGAACCAAAGGAAGGAAGGAGGGGTCTTTGGTCCACAGGTTGAGGAACTTGAACCTTCTTTTTCGATGGGCGGCCGCAGGGAGGGAGATGATCATTGGGCTATGATCAGACGTCAAGGGCGGAAGGAAGGAAGCAAAGCTGGTGGGGTAAGCTAGGATCCATTCCTCGTTAACTAGTACCCTGTCTATCTTCCCGAGGATGCGTCCGTGGTCGTATTGATTGTTCCACCAGGTGAAGAAGCGCCCATAGTAGCGAAGGTCCTGCAATTCTGCCCTAAGACACACTCCGCAAAGTCATGGTAATCTCTAGGGGGGGGTGCGACTGCTTAGCCTATCTTGGGCGAAAAGGATATTATTAAAGTCCCCAGCCACCACCCCAGGGCCTGAGATGCTTTGGTTGAGATTGGAGATGTCCTCCCATAGCTGGGCTCTTATAGCAGGGTTGTTTCTTCCATAGACTACGGAGAGGGTAAAGTCCATTGTACCCATAATAGACGCCTTACAGGAGAGGATTTGGTCGGTGCAGTGGATGGGGGAGAGTGATGATGAGGGGTTGTAGAGAATCCAAATGCGGCCATAATTATCAGCCTCGTAGTTATGATGAAACTCCAGGTGGGAAAGAAACGGCCTAGGATGGGGGTGGTTTTCAAGCGAGACATGGGTTTCGAGGAGGCCAAAAGCACACAGATTGTTGCTGGCCACAAATTTTGGATTTCAAGGAGTTTGGAGTGATCGTTACAGCCCCTAATATTCCATATTGCAAGGTTCATATGGAGGGGGTATGGGTGAGGAGGGGGTAGCGGGGGTAATACCCCTTTCCAGAGCGCCAGGTAAAGGGGTTTTACCAACAGTTTTCTTACCATTTGGGGGGACCACCTGCCAGGTTGCCTCAGGGTTGGGGAGAGCACAAGCTGCAGAGATGGGGAAGTCATCACACCAGGGGGGTAAGAGGGAGGAGGAGGAATATGGGTCAAAGGGGTGGGGAGTGGACTGGGAGACAGAGGTCAGATGGATTGAATGGGAAGCCTGGCAGTTAAGGGAGAGGGTTCAGAAGCTGAATCGCTGTTTTTAATGTATATAACTGCATCAATTTAAATATATTCATATATGGCTGTAGCCACCATATGAGATAATGTTAGATATTGGATGAAATATTATTATGCGTGAAGAGATGCAGAGGATCACATGTACATGCCGGCCGTACAAGGGCTTATAATAAGATATTCAAAGGAAGTCTTTGTTTGTTTCTTTTATTTCATGTTGTTAATTAGTTTGGTATTGTTACGCGATGGAAAGGTAATAAATTCGTTTCAGTTGGGTAGATAGAAACCGAATTCAATACGTCCCTTCTTTTTACTTTTGAATTTTGTTGTAGGTTTTAAAGCCAACCGTATATACATACATTCTCTAACTATAGCTAGCTACACTCACGCATATATATATAAGATATGTTGTCCATTGTTACTAGCTAACAAGCCTGAGTAAGGTAGCTAGCAACAACGATGGAGATCTCACTCCCAGACATCCTTTTCCTTGTATTCACTTCCCTTTTTCTCCGTTACTGGTGGAACCACTGTTTCTCAACATCCAACAAGGAAACAACAACAAAGCTTAACCTCCCCCCTGGTCCATCAGGTTGGCCAATAGTAGGCAACTTATTCCAAATCATCTTACAGCGCCGACATTTCATCTTCACAATGGCTGATCTCCGGAAACTATACGGCCCGATTTTCACTCTACGTATGGGTCAACGTACGATGGTGATCGTTACTAGCCCTGAACTGATGCATGAGGCACTTATCCAACGTGGTCCTTTGTTCGCTAGTCGTCCACCGGATTCCCCGATTAGACTTATTTTTAGTATGGGTAAGTGTGCTATTAACTCGGCGGAGTATGGGCCACTTTGGAGGGCGTTGAGGAGGAACTTTGTGACGGAGATGATTAGTCCGGTAAGAGTTAAGCAGTGTGGTTGGGTTCGTAAGTGGGCATTTCAAAATCATCTTGTGAGGTTACAGGAAGAAGTGAAGGTGAAAGGGTTTGTTGAAGTGATGGATAACTGCCGGTTAACTATTTGTAGTATTTTAATATGTATCTTTTGGTGCTAAGATACCGGAGGACTGGATCAGGTAATAGTTATGAATATTAACTTGGTTTTTAATTCAACTTGTTTTTTCCGTAACATATAGTTCTATGTTTTGTCATGTGGGATTTTTTTTAAAGGAACATCGAGAGTATCCTGAAGGACGTGATGCTGATGACTGCACCAAAGTTACCGGATTTCCTCCCGATTCTTACTCCACTCTTCAGAACCAAAGTGAAGGAGGCTAAACAGCTGAGAAAGAAGCAGCTTGAATGCTTGGTGCCTTTGATAAAGAACCGAAGAGCTTATGTACAGAGTGACGGTGATCCAACTAGCTCAACTCTAACAATGGCTAGTCCAATCGGTGCCGCCTACATTGATTCCCTACTTAACCTAGAACCGCCAACAAGAGGTAAGCTTTGTGATGAAGAGCTTGTCACTCTCGTCTCAGAGATCATAAGCGCTGGAACAGACACTAGTGCCACCGCTTTAGAATGGGCCTTACTTCATTTAGTCCAAGACCAACAAATTCAACAAAACCTCTACGAAGAAATCGTTGCAGTCGTAGGTAATTAATTAACTAATTACTCTCTGTTTACGCTCATATATATATATAATACTACATTGTTAACACCCTAATAACCTTACAGGCAAAGATGGAGTAATAACAGAAGACCAAATTGACAAAATGCCATACCTAACCGCAATCGTAAAGGAAACATTCCGCCGACACCCACCAAGTCACTTCATGTTATCACATTCCGTCACTAAAGAAACCAATCTAGGTGGCTACACAATCCCAACTAACGCTAGTGTTGAATTCTACACTGCATACTTAACACAAAACCCAGACACATGGCCCGACCCTGACGTGTTTCGACCCGAACGATTCATGGCTGGTGGACATGCTGCTGAAGTGGATTTAACTTGCACTAAGGGTGTAAGTATGATGCCTTTTGGAGCGGGTCGGAGGATCTGCCCGGCTTGGACACTTGGTATGCTTCATATTAATGTCCTGCTTGCGAAGATGGTTCAGGCTTATAAATGGATACCTGTTCCTGGTCATCAACCTGACCCGACTCAGACCTTTGCTTTTACTGTGGTTATGAAGAATCCTCTCAAGGCTGGGATTTTGCCGCGTTGATTTTTACTTAATCTGGATCGGGCGGCCCGCCTTTCTATGTCTCTTTAGTACGTACTACAACCTCTTATTTTTGTTCTTTTCAAGTACCAAAGTTGTACGCTCATAATTAATGTATAATATGCGAAGCAGTTATAACTATCGTTATACTTTGAACCTAAAAAGACCAACGTTGGCTGGCAGGTATTAAAAATGAACCTAGTGATGTTTAAGTCTAAAGTCTTCTTTGTTGGATGAAATAATAATAGAGTAACTGGTTTTGATATCTTATTACACAATAAATTAGAAAAAACCATGTGTGCTCTATTATATTTTGCAAAAACATTATAAAAATAATTATAAAATATACTGCCTCTTTACAATTTGTTTTGCTTTTCATCTCATTTTCAAAATATAAAATGTTTTGGTTTACTTTCTAACTCTTACCTCTAATCTTACGTTTACTTTTCCATTCAATTTCCACTACTAAAATTTAAAGTAAAACAATCTTCACCTTAATACTTGTGGCTAGAGTTAAAAAATAATCTATTAACAACATGGAGAAATATTTAATTGGACTCCATGGAGTACAAGGCGCGCCCGATATCCACTATTAAAAGATGATTTACAATTTATAAAGTGAATGAAAATAAGTCATTGATTACAGATGAACAAGACTTGCGTCTGAAATTGATTATCGGAAGCATTCCCTAGTTGGACACCTGTCGGGCAGGAAGTATGGGTTTAATTTAGTGAGGGACTTTGTGAGAAGGGTCTGGAGTTTTGTCCCTACTCCCCAGGTTCTACATCATCAGGAGGGATGATACATGTTCAAATTCGATAAGGAAGAGGACCTCGAGCTTGTCCTTAGCAAAGGCCCCTGGCTTTTAAACTCCCCCCCCCCCCTCGTGCTAAAGAAATGGTCCCCTGATATCTCCTTTAACCCCAAGGATCTGAACCGCATTCCAGTATGGATCCGCTCCCCAGTCTGCCTATTAGTCTTTGGTCCCGTTCGAGCCTAAGTAAAATTTGCTCTAAGATAGGCATTCCCCTCAACACTGACCAACCCACAGCTGGCAAATCCCGCATTTCCTTCGTCATAGTCCTGGTGGAAGTGGATTTCAACCATGAGTTGGTGAGAGAAGTGGAAATTCATTCTCCCAAGGGTGTCCTCTCTCAACCAGTGGTATTTGAGTGGAACCAGTTACTTGCACTTCCTGCAAGATCCTTGGTCATCCTTCTCACCGTTGTCCCTCTTCTCAGGCCCCCCAAGTCCCCAAGCTGCCTCGCCGTCCTAAAACCAGGAAAGCCCCCCTCCCTCCTCCCTCTATCTCCCAACCGCTACTCTCTTCCCCTCTAGCCCCGCCGATAGCAGCCGCCCCTCCAGTCTGGCGCCCTGTGAAAGCCCGTCCTCAGTCCTCTGACCCTAGGAACCTCTCTTCAGCCCCATCCTCCCCATTGGCGCCTAGACCATCCATTCATAGATCTTCATCCCTGCCCTCCCTCTCCCCTATGTCCCCCTCATTCCAGCTTATTCTTGAGCCCCCTCAGCCTAATTCCTGGCAGCTTGTTCCTCCCAAGCTTAAGCCTCCTCTCCTCCCCATGCAGGCCTCCCATCTCCAGCTTGCAAACTCGTTCTCCCCCTTTGAGCTTGACCCTGATGTAGTTGACTCCTCCTCCTCTTCCCCCCAATGAAGATTGTCATATGAAATATTAGGGGATGCAATGACCCCTCAAAGCTTAGAGAAATTAAGCTGTTTGTCAGGGCCCGGAATCCATGTGTTCTTGCCCTCTTGGAAACCCAAGTGTCCTCTCTTAACTCCCCTTCCATCCTTTCCCGCCATTTTCCCTCCTGGAGCGTCCTCCATAATTACCATGCACATCCCAACGGGGGTATTTGGATTCTTTTTGACCCCAGTCGTATTATTCTCTCTCCCATTCTCACGTCAACCCAAATGTTAACTTGCTTGGCCTCGCCCCTTGGCACCCTCCCCTTCACCCTCTCCGTTGTGTATGGTCACAACAACCCTGCTCTCCAATCCCTCCTGTGGGCTGAAATTGTGAACCTTAGCAACTCCACCCCAAGGCCATGGATGGTGGCAGGAGATTTCAATAATATCCTGTTTGCCAATGAGAGGCAAAGTTGCCGCCCCACGCCCCAAGGGATTACGAAGATTTTGCGGACTGTGTGGCTAGGGCCGAGCTTAATGACCTCCGCTATTACGAGCGCTTCTTCACCTGGTGGAATAACCAGTATGGTCATGATCGTGTTCTGGGAAAAATTGATCGAGCTCTCTTGTGAATGAAGCGTGGATAGCTACCTTCCCTCTCAGCTACTGCACCTTCCCCCCCCGCTTATTTCTGACCATAACCCTATAATCGTAACCTTCCCTCGCCCTGCACCCCCAAATAAGTGCTTCAAATTCCTAAATCTCTGGGCTAAGGACCCCTCCTTCTTTCCCATGGTTAGTGATATTTGGAAGGTCCCCATTGAAGGGAGCAGACTCTTTACTATTGTCAAGAGGCTTCGCCTCCTCAAAGGTCGGCTCTCCGCCCTTCACAGAACGGAATACAATGCTCTCTTTCTAAAGGCTTAATCTATTAGAGAGGAGCTAAACGACACCCAGCTGAGGCTTGATAGGGACCCCTGGAACTCTACGCTTATCTCCAAAGAGAAATCCCTGCGGCACGCTCTCTGTGCTCGTAACCACCAAGAGCTTATCTTCCTCCGTCAACTCTCCAAAATCCGTTGGCTCAAGTGGGCTGACGCAAACTCCGCCTTCTTCCACAGGGCTATAAAGGCTAGACGCAACAAGAACTCCATAGCCGATATTACCAATGAGCTTGGGTTGGTGCTCTCTGATCCGGAGGATATTGCTAACTGTTTTGTTTCCCACTTCAAGGGAATCATGGGCTCTAGGAATCCTCCCTCGAGCTCTCTTTCTGACTTCAACCTAGATAACACTAGAACCCTTGCCCACTCAAACTGGGCCCCTCTTATTAGGGCTGTAGATAATGCTGAAATCAAGTCCGCCCTTTTTTCCATTGGGAATGATAAAGCTCCTGGCCCGGATGGTTACTCCTCCAAAATTTTCAAATCTGCGTGGCCCATCATTGGTGAGGATCTCAGTCTGGCTATCAAAAGCTTCTTCCACAGTGGTTCCCTGCTTAAAGAGATCAATTCGATCCTTATCACCTTAATCCCCAAAACTGACTCTGCTTCCACACCTAGTGACTTTAGGCCCATCTCTTGCTGTAATACTATCTATAAGATCATTAGCAAAATCTTAGCTGCGAGGCTTAAGGGGGTTCTACCTGAGATTGTCAAGGAGAGCCAGGGGCCTTCATCAAGGGGCGTCTCATCACGGATAATATTCAGTTGTGCTCCTGCTTAATGAAACACTACCAACGAGCCCATATTTCCCCCGTTGCATGATGAAGATGGACATCCGTAAGGCCTTTGATACGGTTGACTGGGCTTTCCTCAATGACACAATGTCTTTCCTAAACTTCCCACCCATTTTCACCAATTGGATTATGCAATGTGTCTCCACCATCTTGTTCTCCATAAGCCTAAATGGTTCCCCTACAGGGTTTTTCAAGGGTGAAAGGGGCTTGCGCCAAGGGGACCCTCTCTCTCCCTACCTCTTCGTCCTAGTCATGGATATGCTTTCCCGCTTGCTTGACCAGCTTCCTCAAGATCCTGGCTTCAGATACCACCCCTCCTGCAGAACCCTTAAAGTCTCCCACCTGTTTTTCACGGACGATGCCCTCCTTTTTTGCAGAGGGGACCAAAACTCCATCTCCCTTATGCTTAGCAAGGTCAACCTTTTCTCCGAAGCCTCGGGTCTGAAGCTCAACCCCTCCAAATGTGACATGTTCCTCGGAGGGGTATGCTCGTCCGTTGCTACCTCTATCCTCTCTTCCACTGGGTTCAATCAGGGTTCCTTCCCCTTCCGCTACTTAGGCATCCCTATAACGGCTAGAAAGCCTAAAACCTCGGACTTTGGCCCTCTGATTGACAATGTTCAAAGGGCTATATCCTCTTGGGGGGGGGGTAAGCACCTTTCTTTTGCGGGTTGTCTCACTCTTATCCAAAGCACCCTGTTTGGAATCATTGGCTTCTGGGCCTCATCGGTTGCTATCCCTAAGAATGTCATCCAATGCGTAGTTGGGAAGCTTCGCTCATTTCTCTAGTCCGAGGACTCAACCAGCAACCCCACCCCGCCAGTAGCGTGGAGCTCTGTCTGTTTTGACAAGAGGAAAGGGGGTCTTGGCATTAAGGACATTTTCAAGTGGACCATGCGTTTTCTCCTTAAAACAATCTCTGCCATCATTCATAACTCCGAAAGACTTTGGATTCAATGGATCCATAGTGTATACCTGGAGAACTCCAACATCTGGGCCGCCACCCCCTCCGGGAGTGACCCGTGGATCTGGAAGTCCATCCTTAGGGCCAGGGATTGGTGGATCAAGCAGTGCGGCTCTATTCAGGACGCAATTTCTCTTTTCCTCACCTACCCTCTCCGTCCCCGTGTCAACACCTTTTACCAGGATGTCTCTTCCCCTTCGAGGCACTTTCCCTGGTATAATATCTGTTGGGAGACCTGGGCGCTCCCTAAAGCCAAGTTTATTCTTTGGGTTACTCTTAAAGGTAGACTGAAAACATGTGATAAACTGCAATCTTGGGGCATTAGCCTCTCTAACAGATGTTGGCTCTGTGAGCGAGCTCCAGAGACAAGTGGGCACCTTTTCTTTTTTTTGCAGGATTACATGCAGGATCTGGTGGGCTATATGTGACTGGCTGGGGATCCCCACCAACAGGTCTAACCTTCATAGCTGCGCACACTAGCTATCCCACTACAGCAAAAGGAGAAGACCAAAGGACTCCGTCAGACGTGCGGCTATCGCTAATGTTGTCTACTTCATTTGGATCGAAAGATGTAGAAGAGCCATGATAGGCCAGGCCAGAGACCCCGCGCTCATCATTGCGGACGTGAAGAGAGCAATCAAAGGCACCATCGGGACTAATCCCCTTCCTAACCGAGATACTGCGTGGCTTAGCCGAATTCTGGAGTCCTAATTTATCTGCCTCCTTATCTATTTTGTGCCCCTTATGACTATGATGTATTAGGTTGGCCCATCGCCGCCTTTTTGGAAATCATATGCCCCCATTTGTCATGCAAATCCCTGGGTATCTGATATATAGGGCCCCTATGTATCTCTTTTTGTACAAACTCTATTATTCTTTCAATATATTTTTCACCTCATTTATTTAAAAAAAAATAAGTCATTGATTGTGGTCTATCTTTTTATGCCGGTGATTTAAAAACTTTCTCTCTTACCCGCAGTAGCATCTTTTGAGGCTCACAAAACCACACCCTAACATGAAGAAAAAAGAATAATACAAACCTAAGAGCAAACAGAACCTTTGGTTCAGGGATTCTGTTCCTCTACCGACCAAACCACAGAGGCTTTGGACCCTTCTTCCTTTTTTTGGTTGATTCTTCCTAGTCATTTTTAAGCTCTCTTTTTTCCTCAAATTCACTTAATAATTACTCACACTCCATGACATAGTGCCTCATGAGTTTTAACGGTTGTTTTCCATCATCTCCTCCATTTGTGCCATCACCTGCTCGCTCTCCAACCACCGGCAATAACCACTTCTCAGATCTAGCCTCCACCAACTTGCTCCGTGCAAATCTAATGCAAATCCAAGCTATGAGGCGGTGGCCACGTGAAATGAAAAAAAAGGTAAAATTTATCGAGCTATAAGGTGTCTGCCACCTAAAAATTGTTGAGATGTGAGGCGCTAACAACCTTTAAATTGTCAAGCTATAAGGCGTTGATCACCCTTAAATTATCCAGCTATGAGGCGATGACCACCTAGTGCCCTTGGTTGGACTCAAAGAGGACTTATTTCCACCACCCAGCCAATTGTGGTGCTGAGATAATTTATAGTATTTCAAGGGGTAGGCCTGGCAAAAAAGTAACGAAAACGAATATACGACCCGAAACACGACACGATATTAGCATGTATATGTATTTAAGTTTATACACGAAACTAATTTCGTGTCGTGTATCGTATATACATGATTTATTAACGTGTCGTGTACCATATCTAATTGTATACATATCGTGTATACACGAAATACCTGTAAATAATTCATGTAGACGTATAATTCGTGTACACGTGTAATTCGTGTATAAACGAATAAATTTCATGTTACTTATTTATTTCATTAATTCGTGTAAATATAATGTTTTGGTATTTCTTTTTATACGTGTTAATTATTTATTTCATTAATTCGTGTACACATGTGATTCGTGTACACATGTAATTCGTGTATACACGAATATATTTCGTATATTTTGTTTCATTTACAGGTATTTTGAATTTCGTATTCGTATATAGAATTCCATACACGAAGATATTTTCGTGTCGTGTATCGTGTATCTTCATGTAAATTTCGTGTCGTGTATCGTTTCTATCATTTACACGATACGAAAATACGATTTGACAGGCCTATCAAGGGGTTTTACTACCATCATGATAAGTGAGGAATTTATCCATATTTCTATGCTTAACTTGATTAATATATTATTAGATTATGTGATAAATTCCTCTACTGATGTGTTAATTTATACTATATGTGAAAAACTCCACTTACTTGGGGTTTTATGGTTAAACAAGTGAAAATACTGAAGAAAATGTCTGGAAACATGTGCCAAGAGGTTAACAATCAAGTCAGGACCGAACGAGAGAAAAAAATAATGATTCTGGAGCAATTTAAAGTCTGTCCGGGTCTTTGTCCGGACCTATAGACCAGGACCATCGCGAGAGAAATCTACAACCTATTTTAGAGCTTGGTTCGAGTCTGCATCCCAGAAATAAACCCGAACCAGACTCAGAGGAACGCGATTCATATTTCTGTCCATTTTGGCGTCCGGACGTGGATATTCTCACCCGGTCGTGAGACAAGACACAAATACGGACCATGCTATACTTCTGTCGCGCGGAATGAACTATGTGAGACGTCAATACCCAGACATAAACCTGGACCAGAGAGAGGATGCAGCTCGTCGTTTCACTAATGAAGAAAGAAGAATATATATATTCGATTTTCACAAGAATTGAGGATCATCTTCTATTCTAGCAAAGTCCCAAACCCTAGCCGTGTGAACAAGGCAGAGAACAAAGAGCAACTTGAAAACAGGGGGAGAAGACAGAGGCAAATTTATCATTAGTTCGACAACTATTAGATGATGTTTTCTAATCTCTTTATGATTGTTATTATTTCTTTTTCTCCTATATCTGATTAGTTGTTTAGAATTCTGGTTTATTATGAAACCCTAGTACATGATTTTACTCCCTGATTTGTCAAATATTAATTCTATACAAATTGTAGTTGTATTCCTTGTTCATTGTTGAATTCTATTGTGATATTATAATTGTTTAATTTTTTTGTTTGAATTGCTTCAAGTACTATGACATTCTTTAAACCATAGGAATACTACCAATAAAATTTAAGATGATGATTCATCGGTATTAGCTTACTACAAACCAGATGAATCTTGAACGCTACTAGTTAATTAGTAAGTTCATAACGAGAGTTATGATTTAGGAATTACTAGTAAGAATCTATCTTGCGGGAAACTGGTTTTGGATTCCTTGTTAGAATTGTTGAGAAGATCACTTTTAATTGTTTTCAATTTAATTTATTTACTTTCCGCAACAAACACTCAATGTTCCTGTTGTTTGTTTTCATCAGTTATTAGTTAGATTAGAATAGAGACTCAAACTTGACACTGTCTCCGTTGGTTCGATAACCTGAAGGGATACTTTACGAAAACTAGCTACGACAGATTGGTACATTTGTCATAATAGGTTTAACCTGTGCAAATTTTTGACACCACTGCCGGGGAGGCACTGTTATTTAGTTGAGTCTTTATTCTATTTTCCTTTTATTTATTTTGTTTAATTCATTTTTGTTTTGTATTATTTTATTTAATTTTCATAATTAGGTTTGATATTGAATCTTGTTCGTATTATATAGATTTTGATATTAATAGTTCTATTAGTTTTAGGATTTCGCGTGGGTTTATTTTATTTTATTGATTGTTTCTAGGATTTTTATTTTATTAGTTTAATGTCCATTTTGTTTAGTTTTGTTTATATTTATTATTGTTTATTTTCTTTTTCTCTTCTTAAGTATGTTGTTTTATTTTAGTTTTTCTTTTACTTGTTTATTTTTGTTTTGGTTCTATTTATCTTAATTTTATTTATAGGACTTGTTTTGTTTAGTTTGATTTTATAGGATTTTGTTTTCTTTCGAGGTACTTTGATTTGATGGCTGGATATTACAATCTGCCAAGAGGTTGGCCTGGATATTACAACCAATGGGTTGTATGTGAAAGGTGTAGAGGAGACCACGAGTGTGCATACTGTCCGTTTTCTTCTAGATTGACGGATGCCATAAGAGATTTTATATCGTCTTGCCCTCCTAAGTGCAGCTGTCTCATGAACATTATTATTTTGCACGGAGTTACAACCAGTCAATTGTCTGCCAGACATGTGGAGGAAATCATGAGAGTTCACACTGTCGCGGTAATCTCACTATATTGGAAGCTGCAGTTGCTGATTTTATATCATCTTTCGAATCAATTTCTATTTGGCGGGAGATCCTCATCAAAGAGCATCAGGAGAGCAATGCGAGAGTTCTAACCAAATTAGCTGAATTATCATGACAACTTGAATGTGGGAATGTTCATGAGGCCAAACAATCTAGTGCGGAAACTGTGCGGAGTAATATGCAGCTTGATCATTCAATCCTTGAAGTTACGGACACACCTGAGGTGGAGATCCTGGAGAAGTTGGAGTTAGAGAATGATCGAATTAGTGAAGCTACAGAGTTAAAGAACAAATTAGTTTGTGAAGCTACCCATTTTATTCCCTCCCCACTCGTACCCGAGCCAGAAAATCCTTTAGTCGACCTCCTTCTTGCGCTTGCTGATGAGCCATTAGAGCTGGGCTACCTCATTGACTTCAAGGAGCCCTTGACTCCTGTTGAAGTTGATTTTCTTGCAGGTTCATTCTTTAAGCTTTCACTGGACGACAAGGATGTCCACATCCTTGAATTTGAGAAGGAGGACCTGTGCAATTTTGATCCTCACGTCAAGGATCATCCACCTCAGCATGACCACCTAATGCATGATTGGTGGAGTTTACACTTTTACATTCAGAGTGTTGAAGTTAACTTTCCGTTTGACTGGGGACGTTCTATGACGATATATGATGCCCGCCCACCCACCCTCTAGCACCCACATCAAAGTTCATATTCAATTGTGGAAGACCTCAAGGATATGGTCTAGCCAAAGAAGTTAAAGAAGGGTAGTTGGCCGGGATGAAACCCAGTGTTATATTTATTACTTTTTAATTTAAGTTTTAATTTCTTTTTGTAGTTTCTTTCTTGATTTTGTTTCTATAACTCTATCTGTAGTCTTTGGTTGTTTTTAGTATCTTTCTTTCAGATGAATGCTTCATGTGGATACGACAACCAAGCTATGCTATTTGAGAAAATCTCAAGTGTGGGGTCATTCATTCTGCAACAACAACAAAATCCAAGGGAGTTTTAGTTTAATTTCTTTTAATTTTAATTTTTGTTTCTGATTGCTCTGTTGTGTTTTCTTCGTACATGACTGCTTCTCTATATGTTCTAAGTTTTTCACTCTTGTCTTGTCATACAATGAGGATATTGTTTTTTAAAGTGTGGGGTTAGAGACGACCACCTAGTACTTAAGAGTTTTGTATTTTGTGTAATAGATCTGTATAAACAGTGTTTAGTTGTAATAATATATGGTTTAAGTTGTAGTAAGCCTTAGCATCCACAGTGATTGTGGGTGTGGTGATAACACCCAATTAGTTGTGTATATTCCACTGTGTAAGATGAGAAATAGAAATAAAAGAAAAAATTTATAGCTAAAAAGTGGAGTGTTACAGTTTGGTATCAGAGCAGTTCATCTTTGAGCAGTTAAAGGAGTAGTAGCTTTAGAGCCCTAGAGGCAAATTTCCCTAGAACCCTAAATATATATTAGGATAACACAAAGAGTCTAGATCTAAAATTTTGATTAGCCAGGGAAGGGATTTTATGTGTTGTTTGACTGACTGAATGTTTGAATATTTGTGTATGTGTGAAATATCCCGAACTTAAATATAGTGATTAAGATTAGTCTAATCCATATTTAAGGGCCTAATAACGCCTAAGTAATATTGGTAAGGAAAAATAAATCCAAAAGAAATAAAGAAACGCTTAAAAAGCGAAAAACACTAAATAAGCGTTAAATAACCATAGGAGGTATGAGACCTCGGTTAGAGTATTATGTGGATTTCTAAAGGCTTAATAAGGCCTAAATAATATATGTGAACAACTCCCAAAGAAAACGGATCCAAATAATGCATTAAAACGCTAATAGAGCTTTAGCGCACGTTTTTCGAGAAAACTCGAAAACGTGATTGTAAGTGGTCAAACGAACCCGTAAAAATTATAGTTCACTAAATAAATATAATTAAACATTAATGGAAGCTTAATATCCAATAAAATTTAAGAAACGAGAAAATTCCGGAAAACGGGTCCGGTTAGTGAATAGTACCAAAACCGGGTAAATTAACGAGCGTTTTCTGCAAAAGACGAAAAACGCTCCAGCTAGTAGTAATATAGGGGGCCGGTTTTTAGGAGCTAAACAACCCCCTCACACACTCACATACTAGCTAACTAATTAAAGAGTCAAAAAGCAAAAAAATTGAAAAATGTAAAACACATACTCTCTCTCCTCTCATTTCTCTCTTCTCTCTCCCATTTCTTTCTTCCCCACTGATTTCTCTCTCTTCTCTCTCCTCTTTTGGGCGATTTTGAAGCTCTTCCAAAGCTTCAATGGCTTCTCCACTTTACCTCCATGCTCTACCTCCATGTGAGCTCCAAATGTAAAAATAACTACATATTCTTACTCCCCTCATCATCCTCTACACTTCTCTCTTTTCAAAATCCAAAAATGAGGAAGTTCATCTCCATCGGTTTTCCCCATTCAAAGAGAAAATAGCATCAATGTGTAGCTTGGAGTCTCCTCTCTCCATTAAGGTAAAAATCTACATGAAAAACTCATGTTTCCTCCATCTTTCTTTACAACCGATTTCTACCCCTTTGTAATGCCTTTTTTCTCTCTCTCTTTTGAGCATCAATTCAAACTTGCAATGGTGGTGGAATCACCTTCTTGAACCAAGGGCTAAAACCCCTCCTAAAACACTCCAAAGGTAAACCCTAGAAATTGTGCTTTAAAAACTTCAATGAATTAGTATGAATCTAGGGTTTAGTATTTTAATTACACTTGTTTTGTGTGCTTTGGGTGATGGGAATGGAGTTTGGCAACTCCATTCCCCATATGGCTGATTTGTGCAAGAAAGAGAGAAGGAGAAGAATTGGAAAGGAAAAGAAGGAAATATAAGCTCAAGGTAAGAGCTCCTTCTTAATGCTAAATTATTATGCATTAGAGTAATGGGAATGGGTAAACTAATTAAAGAACCCAAAATATTGTATTAGTATTGTAGTATTGGAAGTTTGAGTATTTGTGAGCAAAATGTGGATTGTAGGCCTTAGAGCCAAATAATTGTGTATGTGTATTGAAATTGTGGATTGAGGAAGTATTGATGAATTTATCTTTGCTTGAGTGCTGGTAGGACCCTTGTATGGGTGTGGCTAGCTTAGGAATGAAATTGGTGAGAAAGTATGTGTGTGGATAAGTAAGAAAAGTAGGTGAACTATGGCAAAATTTTAGTAGGAACATGTGTATTTATGGATGACTTGGTGAATGGGAGAACCAAGGCATGTATTGGGTTGAGTAGAGATGATTTAGTAACCATGGAATGGTAGTTGTGGTATGAGGATATAGGAGTGTAAAATCTGTAGCAAAGTGTATTAAAATGCATTGGAGAAACTAGGAGAACTTGTGTGTAAGACCTAGTAAAATGAAGGTTGAACTTGAGGAGGTAAGATAATGCATTGTAGGTCTTGGAAATGGCATTAGGAAAGAAAATTATGTATGGAGGAAGTAAGAACCAAAATCTGTAGCATTTGAGAAGAAGGAAAAATTAGTATGAGTGCTAGAATGAAATGAGGAAGATTGTGTAAATCTATCTAAGGATGGGGAATGAATTTAGTAATGGATTTGGTGGATGAATTAAGGTATTTTAGGAAGCCTAAATGGTACTAAAACATGTGGGATTACATGTAGGAAGATTGGGGAAGAAATGGGTAGAAGTGGAAAACAAATTATGTAGGCAAGTTCTTCTACCGACCGACCCAGCAGGTTGGATCGGTCGTGGGTCGGTCGGGGCATAAAACACTGAACCGAAACTTTCTGTAATGGACCGACCCAGAGGCCTTGAGTCGGTCGTGGGTCGGTCGGGCAAAAATTCTTGAACGTCGAAGTTCTGACTTCGACCGACCCAGAGGTTGGGTCGGTCGGTGGGTCGGTCAGGGCTTAGACAACGAAACTTAAACCTTCTGGAATGGACCGACCCAGAGGTATATGGGTCGGTCGGAACAGTCCTGGGTCGATCGGGTAAGTCTGGAGGACGGAAAACTTACTGGAATGGACTGACCCAAGAGGTTGGGTTGGTCGGTGGGTCGGTCGGCCCTAACTTATAAAAAAATAGTAATAATAATATAGTAATCATATGTATGTGTATATATATATATGTACATGAATATGGGGCTTTAGTAATACACCATTAATGTAACAATAATGGTAAGGAAGTACACATGTAAGAAAGAAAACAAGTTAAGAAAGTAGTGAGTACAAGAACATTAAGTTAAACTGAAATAACGGGGTAAGTACGAGAGTAATAATTATGTATGTATTGTAATACTTAGTATTAATTAAACCATTTGGCATGTAGTCATTGGTTCGAGACTAGGACTCGAAGAACAAGTAAGGACTAAGGAACAAGGAGACACCCGGTAAAGTAAATTTCAGTAAAAGGTATGATTTCTTCATGCTCTGTATCCTAACCTGGTTACCCCGATTTGTGTGCTTATTTGATCACCTAAATAAGATAAATGCATGAATCGGACTATCTTGCACCTACTTGTGCTTGCTTTAGGTTGTTCTTGATATATATTGTCTTGAACACTAGTTTGTATAATTCATGAAATAAATGAATGATGATGAAGTGTATTTGTACCTTGTATTGTACTTGTGTATTGTATTGTATTTCGTATGGATGTGTATTTGAGCAATGTAATTGTGTATGTGGCTTGGATGTGTGACTTCTGCTAATTCCTAACTACCCAACGTAAGTATTGAGTAAATTGGAATGAGTAGAAGTCCGATATAGTTTCGGCCACGCGTGAGGATGAGGAGACACAAGAGGTTGGATCCGATTCCTGGTTCTTAAACTGGTCCACGGCCCAAACCCCTTAAATGGGTAGCATCCTGGATTAGTGAACCAAGTAAATCCCGGTGGTGGGACAGAGTAGTCCCCGGGCCGGAGGTCCCGACGACTTGACTTGAGTATGTAGTAAGTAAGTAAGTAAAGTATTGTATGAGTAATGGTCTTGGCTGGTGTAAGTCATTGACCCTGAGTAAAAGAGTAAAGTGCACCCATTTCTAACCTAAGTGCGTAATGAAGCTAACAAGTATTGCATATGTATTGTGTATGTATTGGGTATGTATTGTGTATGCGTATTTCAGGAAAGGTAAGTAAGTATCAATTGGCTTGTATTGTCTTCCTAGTATGTACTGTACTGTGTGTATGTATGTATACCTTGTGTAGTATCGTAGTATGATGTATGAAAGCATGTATGCATGTATGTATGAATAAAATGAATTGCATGTATTCAACCAAGTGGTCGGCGTACCCTCGCTAGTACGCGGGGTATGCAGTTATCATATTCAGCGTAAGCTGAGCCCCTTGGGGCACCATTTTTAGTGTGCAGGTACCCGAAGCGGATATGATCACAGTAAGAGACCGATAGCTATGTTTGGACAGCTAGGAATGAAATGTAGATAGTAGAGAATTGTATAAGGCTTGTAGCCTTTGTTGTAGGAGTGTACCAAGGGGTGCACCATATGTATTTGGAGAACATGTAGTGTGAGGAATGGGTAGATGTAGACTCCTAATGAGTATATGTGAACTTGGAAGAAGTATTGTGTTTGTATTTGGAACTTAGTAAACTCGGTTATGTATATTGTATTGCATGGTACTGTAATGAAGCATTGAGTTGAATGGAAGTAGAAGTACCCGGTTGTAATTTAGTAAGGATTGTATTTGTGTAGCACTCGGATATTCCGGTCCATCAGACCGATGCTGTATGTAATAGTAGCTTTGTTAGTCACGTGGGTGGCTAACGGAATTGTATCACCCACCGTTGTGTAAGTATGTATCCGCTGCGTGAATCTGGAAGTACGAGGAGATTGGACGGTAATGACAATATTAGCGGTAGGGGTGTTACAATGTGAATGTTTGATTGTTTATGATTTTGTGACTAATGTAGGCATATGTGTAGAACGGTGACCACTCAGGAAGGGAAGCCGAAAGGGGCCATCTTGAAACCCTAAGGGATTTAGATCTTAACATGCATGGGTAGGAATAAGAGTAGCGTGTCGGAAGCATGGTTTCGGAGAAAGCACTTGGGATTTGGAGAGTAAAATGAGGAAACAAACACCAACATCTTTTCTGTTGAGGTTAGTTATCAAGTTTTAGGGGAACCTTTATTTTAAGAAGGGGAGGAAAGCATAAGAGTGAAAGTCATAGGCTTGGATCATCTAGGGGTGAGGTGGTGTGATTAATGTGTTATCATGATATGTTGGGAATGCTATGCTATGATTGATGATGTTTGCTTAATATGACTATGTGGAATAGGTGAGACCTATGGATTGTGCTTGTTGTTATTTTATGTGGTAATGTTATCTTATGGCATGAGTGAGACTTATGCATTGGTGGTTGATGTTTCGCGGTGTTACTAAGTTTTGTGGTAAGCTTATTGAAATACCCCTAACCTTTATATAATTAAATAATGAGAAATATATATTATTTGGGGGATTATTAAACCCTAAGAAAACATATAAACACTTAGGCGTTAAAACACACCGAAACTCCTTAAGGTCATAAACGGGCGTTAAGCCGGACCTTAAGCTAACAAAGGTATATAAGCTATAAAACTCATACCAAGTCAACTTAGGATCAATATATGACCTTTAAAACACAGGTCCTCAGTTAGAACTGAGTAGAAATGTAAAATGCCTGGGAGAGTCAACATACCTCCCTTAAGGCCCGAAAGTCCCGGAAATACCTTATAAGATAAAATAAAGCATTACACTTTATTCCAAATGCACCATAACATTTTATTAAACATATATGATGAATTACTCATGCTAAATTCTAAGTTAAACTCAAAGTGCTCGGAAGTTCCCTTGAAGGTCCCCATAAAGTCCCGGGAATGCCCCGGAGAGGTGCCAAGGTGGCACGAATTCCTATATAATTCATTCTTAGAGTTCCTATCATCAACATTCATCATCCTAAAGATAATTATCGAGCTACTTTTTCAAAAATAAGCAAAGTGCTCAGGGGAATTTCTTAACGCTCCTTTTTGATCCAAAAGTGTCTCGGTAGCCCGGAAATTGTGTCACGGGTTGATATAACCCCATATAACTCAATGTAACACCTTAATATATTATTATTGACTATAAAAAATGTTTATAAACACTTGGAACTGGTAGTGACTACTTATTTTCCAAAATATCCTTAAAGCACAAAAACGCACCTTCGGGTGTCATAAAAACGCGTTCTATGCAAGGTATATGCAATTACCTTGAAGTTTTTGAGGAGCCATGAGTTGGTAATCTTAAATAGGGATGAAATTAATATCTAAATCAATTAAATCCGGTGCTAAACTCACAGCACAAATAGGGCCGATTTTCAAATCAAAAAGTACTATAAAATCGGCATTTTTCCTTAGAAACTTTCATCTTTTACCATAGTATAAATGTACCAAATAAATGCTGGAACCTATTACATATATTATTATGATATTAGTAAAATAAAGTGTGACAGGAATCAAATTAAAAATCAGTCCCATATGGCTGCTATAGGGGGCGCCATTTTGGGTGATTTTTGACTAGTTTTAGTTTGTAAATTGTCTTATGGAATGGTGACTCATCCTACATGTGCCATGTCATAATGTGTCAAATAATTCCAGTCAAATGAGCCCTCCATTACCGATTTCCTGCAAGAAAATGAGAAGGAATCAATCTTTGAAAAAGTAAGGAAATTAAACAAATAAAACTAGATCTACTTTACCACTTTTTGTACTAGTTTAATCCATGATAATTGAGTAGCCATTCTCTAGCCTTAAGGCTGCCGATTATGATCAGGAATAAGGGGAATTTTACTGCTGTTTATCTAGTCAAAAGGAGACACCACCTAATTAGCATGTTCTCTTGTCTAACACAAACAAAAATCAAAGGACATGCTACAGCACATGGCTGCCGAAAATGAGCTAGAAAATCAAGTTTGATTGCCTTATAATTAGTCAAATAAAACATCTACCAACCTAGGCATGTTCTCATGTCTTCCATTGTCAAAAAACAAATGCCTAGATACTGCTATAGCTGCCGAAAATCTCAAGAGAACAAGACAAGTTAATATTGATAATTGTCTTAGAAAATTCAAAAGAAACACCTACCTAACTTAGCTCTTGTCCTCTTGTTTCAATTGGAAACCAAAGTCTTCATTCTCTTCTACATGTGGCCGAAAGTTAGCAGCAATTATGGACATTTTATGGAGCCATGGGTCAAATTAATAAACAAAGAAAAACTAGCCAACTTTGATATTTTGTGTCAAATGAGATTCCTTGCCTAACCCTTATTTCCTACGTGAGAAATTTCCATTCTCCCTTGCTCACTCATTCAGCTGATTGGTAAGGCTCTCCTTCCCTCTCTTTTCCTTCTCCATTTGCTAGTTTATTCCTTAGAGCTTCAAAGGTTCATTAATGGTGTTTTAAGCTCTAACACCATTTCTATGTAATTTTCCTAGCATTTCTCATCAAGCCTTGAAGCAAGAATCATCCTAGTACTAAGGCAAGATTTCGGCTACTTAGGAACACCAAGGGAACCGCCTTGAATCAACAACAACTCAAGGAGAAAACAAGAGCAAGTTAAGGTATATTTTCACGTTGAAAATCCTAGTGATTTCCTAAGCTCATTACCGAAAATTATAACCTTCTAACAATGTTCTCTTCATCATTTCATGAAGGAAACCTGGATCTACAATCATCCCAAGGTGTACCAAAAATTCCTTGAAAAATACCTAAGGTAAACTCTTGTAAAAACTACTCCAAATCTTACTTTTAAATCCTTGCTAGAAGTCTAACACTTGGATCTCCTAAACCTATGTGTGGAGGCCGAAAGTTCTTCATCAAAATAGCATTGGAAGAGCTTGGAATTCAAGAGGAAATCAAGTACAAGAATTATCTTGATTTAAGGAATAAGTTTCTATAATTAAGGTTTATTAAGTTTAAGTTTGATTTAAGCTTCAAACTTTGGTATAAAAATTATGTGTAAGCCTTAGCAATATTAAGACCAAAATACTATGGGTTATAATGTCAAGAAAATAATTTATAACATATAAGGTAAGATTATTACCTTAAGGTATAAAATTTGTGTCACAAAAATTAATTTATGATACATATATATAGGCCGAAATACCTAAAAGTTAAATGTTCTATTTTGAGTTTATAATCATTCTAAGTCATTAGCATAATTTTTAGATGTGTTATATGGCTTATGTACATTTATATATACATATTATAAAGTTTAAGTCAAGTTTTAAAACCATATGATAAAAATCTGTTACAGCCGAGAATGAAATGGATTATTTGGTGATTTTTTGAAGTGTATAAGTATATTAGCTTATATTATAAATTTTGGGGATATTAAAAATAGCTACAAGTATTTAAATGGCTAGTTTATTAATTTATGTGGCTAAAATGTAAATTTTGAAAGGTATATGGTATTTTATGTTATTGCCGAGAGCTAAGGGGGTTACTAGCATTATTATGATATAATATAAGGTAGGAATTAATAATATGAATTTTGGAGAATTTAAACAAGTGTTTAAGTGTTAAAATAACATTTTATAAAGTTTTGGGGCTATTTTGTAATTTATGGGAAATATAGTGTGAAAACCGAATTACTTATGATTTTATGAGTATATTAAAGTATTAATTATGAAATTAGGCTTTGGTCAAAGTGTTGACCAAAAACTTTGGGTTAAAATGATTTATGACATAAAATATTAAGTTTATAAAAGTTTTGGGGTGAATATGTAATTTGTGAAAATTAATATGTAAAACCGAATTGGACATAGGGCGGAAATGTAATTTATAAAAGTATATGGGCTATTTCGGTTATTAAAGATAATTAAATATGAAAACTATAGTTTATAAGTTAATGTGTAACTTATATAAAGTTTTGGGGTTAAAATGTGAATATAGAAAACATATGTGGAAAACCGAGAGTTTAAGGGATTAATTTGTAATTTATAAAAGTTAGTATATTAAGTTGTAAAGACCAAAAGCATTTGTGGTCATTTAGTAATTTACAAAAGTTAATGTGTTCAAAATATAGTAACCGAAATTAATAAGGTTAGTTTTGTAATTTAATAAAGAAAGGAATTAAAACTAAGTAATATAATACATTATGGAATATAATGCAAAGTTTATAAAATAATTGTGGTTATAATAAAAATAACCAAATGATATTAATACGTGGAATAAGTGAAATCAATTATGAGTATATAATTAGTGAGATGAAGGTATACCATAAAATGGAAATTCATTATCACATGTGGTTACTACATAAAATAACGAAACTGTTGAACTACCTAGAACCACTGTAAAATAACAGGGGAAAATAAAGAACATATGGGGTTAGTATACTACGAGTATTAGTTCTGTAGTGACAGTACTGAAATACTTAGTGAATAGTTGTATTGACGTTACCCGGTATTGCATGTAAATATAACAGCGTACGGGAGAAACTACTAAAGCGTGAATTGTCAAGCTAGCAGTTATCACGGTAAACGGTATGTTAATTGTGTGGTCTGAATGTCCTAAGGATTTTCCTGAGGTCCAGACGTGGTGTGTTTAATTGTTAAGAGCGATATCTGTGATTTATGTATATGATATTGTATACTGTATTGCTCGACACTATTGTGTTTTATTTTACGCGAACGTCTTATGACTAGAAGTTTATACATCTAAACTGGAACAAGACTAACTGACCTTTAGGTACTATTGAACCTAACTGATGGTCAACTGTTATAGTCTTAACTCAAGGAATGGTTATTGTATCACTGACTAAAGGGCTAACTCATAAAGAGAGGAATCCAGACTGTTTCGACTTTCTGGTTGCGCATCGTGATCACTACGAGGGACTTCAACAAGAGTCACTCAAGGGAATCCATTGTCCACATTCGACGATGGCGGAGGGCACTACCGTTGGTGCACAGGTTATGACCGGATCGGTCGCCTACAAGGCATTTATATTATCCAGGGCCACAAGGTCAGCTGGTAATGGTTCCTCTGGAACCCAGGGGACTACTGTCCATTATTAAATTATTAAGGGTTGTCCTAACATGACGCCTGAGGTGGAAATTAATTGGAAGGTTTAAGTGATTGGTTAAAAGGATAAGGGCCAGGTGGCCAACTAACAAGTACAGTTAAATGATACGCGTAACTTGTTTGGTTACTGTTATGGATTATTGGTGTTTGATTATTTGCTTGATGTTTACTGTTATGTGATGATATTGTCAGGTGAGCTATTATGTGTTTATCTAGCACTTACAGTTATTGTTATTATTATTGTAAACTGGTATAGCATGTAATGAATCTAATATCAAGATGGCTAAACGACTTAAGGAATCTAGATGACTTAGGGCTACATTTAGCATACCAGCATTTCGATTGCTGAGCCCTTCAATGGACAAAACATTTCAGGTTACTGATTGAAGACAAGCCGGAGTGCGGGGCACAGGGTAGCTGATGTGTTCCCAATAAACACTTTTAAGTTTATTTATGTACTGTATTTTGGAGGTTGTTGTATTTCATTTAGTTGCTCAGTTTGGATTTGGTTTGTAAGTTAAGTATGCTCAGTATCTTGTTCATCACAACGGTGAGGAGTCGAAGTTGATGGATGGAGTAAGGTTGCCTTGTTACTCACATGGGTGAGTAACGATGTGTAACACCAACGTTAGATAGTTTTATTTTCTGCTGTGAATTACATTTTGTTATGCTACGACTTGCGCTATTATTACAGGTTTAGGATTAGGGGTGTTACACTTATGCTTTGGGGACAAAACTTTATTTAAGGAGGGAATAATGAAATGCCCGAGATTACAAGAAAACCTTAAGTCCCGGAAGTCCTAGAAATCCTGAAGGAGCTAGAAACCATCATTCCTGGAAGTCCCAGAAATCCTAAAAATGGTCTTGGAAACCCTAGGAAAGCCTTGAAAACTCAATGAAACCCTAGTGACAGAGATGGAAAACCTTGGAAACCCTAGTGAGACCCGATAAAACCCTAATACCAGAAATGTTCCCATATTTAGTTTTACTCCATTATAGCTACTTTTCTCCCTAAGATACATCAAAAATGACTTACTAAGCATGAGGTGGTGACCTAGTTGAGGTAAGCACGAGGTGGAGACCTAGTAGAAAGTAAGCACGAGGTGGCAACCTAGTAAACTAAGCATGAGGTGTCAAGAAGCACGAGGTGTCAAGAAATGAGTGGTTAATATCCTGTCCAATAGGAATCATACACACTAGCAAGCAAGTAAGAGGTGTCATAAGACCATTGGTGGTGTTTAAGGCTAAAGAACAACCACATCTTCCGTACTTCCACTTGAAGCAACCTAATTCCTTCCACACATTAAAATGGCGCCAAGATAAGGAGGTAACTGGTACTATATTCACTTCCTTTTACACTTAGACATCATTAGAACATGTATCCAAACCAAGCCTAGTTGGAGGCGACACGATGTGGTCAAATAAAGCATTAAGGAGGGCAGCCACATTTAATGCTCCATAATGATTTATTTCAGCCCATCATGACTAGCCAAGCTGCTGACCTTACCCATCCTCCTCAACCCTTAGATGCAGTGGCGGACGCAGAAGGGGGGCTGGGGGGCTCTAGCCCCCTCCGAAAATTTTGAAAATATGTCAAATGTTCTTATAAATTTTTTAAAAATACAACATAACATAAAGTTTTAAAGAGTGATAGTGTTAAAACAAAATTTAGCCCCCCATAAACAAAATTTCTGGATCCGCCACTGCTTATATGTATTCATAATATTCATTCAAATTAAGATCCAATAGGATATGAGTGATTATAACATGAGGTGTCATCTTAGTAAAGATTTCCTAAGTATTAAGTAAGCTCTCCCTTGTTTATTTACGGAGACCCACAACCTGGATTTATCCTTCACAATAATCCAGATCTTTAACTTCCTTTATCACTAAGAAACACAAGCCAAAGAAGGGAGCAAGTTGGCTAGCAAGGAGGCTCAAAACCGAGAGAAAAGGGGAGGTAGAACCGAGGAGAAAGTGAAGGATCCAAGGTGTTTTGGGTGTTTTCTTGAAGGGGTTTGAAGTGTCATTTAGCCTAGCTAATACCCAGTTCTTGGTGAAGAGATATAGCCAGAAGAAGCCAAGTAATTCTTGTGCACAACCAATCTTTGCTTAGTGTCAATTTCTGGCGACATCTTTTGTTTTGGCTTGTAGCGCCAACTTATGTTGTGATTATCTTCTATATCTTTTCATGGATCAAAACTATACTCTTAAATGGTGATTTTGATATAAGGTAGGGCCGAATTAGGCATGGAATTCTGGTGAACGACCCTTGTTTGTTTAGTGTCAATTTTGGTGAATTTTGTGCTTTAACTTGGAGCCAGTTGTGTGATTGCTTTTTCGTGAGTAACCACCATGGTTTTTAATCTGGAAATGATGAATATTTATCACCCTTAAATACTCTAGTTCGAGGGTAAGTTCACAAGCTATGGTTGATAAGCTAAAGGTAAGCTAAAAGGCTTAAAATATGCTTTAAGACTTTCTGGTTTCTATTTAAAATATTCAAGTGTTTTAGGTGGATTATTGCCTTGTTTTCATGGCTATTTACTCATAAGGTTGTGATATTAAGTTGGTAAATAGATGGGTCAAATTTACTCAGTGGTAAGACCTTAATCTTGATCTTATTTTAAAGGTGATTTATAAGTGCTTTAACTTGGTTATTGTTTATCTAATGGTGGCTGAATGTTTTGTTCTTCTTGATATGTTGTGTGGATGTTATAATCAAGATAAGTTTGTGGTTTGATGACCTAAACACTTGCTATTGACCATGGAATCTGATTATACAAGTTGATGAGCCAAGGTTGGCCAAACACTTATTTTCTCCCACTACCAATGTATTATGGGCAAGCCACTATGATCTACTCTATAGGAACTAACTTGTGGGGGGTGTGCACACTTATGTACATAGAGTGAGGTGGAATAATTGGCCAAGAGGCCGAGGGTATTAGTGCCCTTTGTCGAAAGATCGGTGTGCTTGAGGATGGATGGAAGGAAAGAAATTGGATTAAATTGTGGTGGTAATATCATTGTTGTTACACGGTAATATGTGGCGGGTGTTTTATGTCTTGGAAAGAGTATTTTTGTGCGGTTTTTGTTATTATATCTTGTTGTGACTTGTTATGATGTGATTTACATTCTCTTAAAGAGTTTTACAAAGCTAAATGAACTTTATAGGTTGTGGTAAGAATTACTCAGCTTTGTTGACATTTTCTGGCATGTGCCCTGTGGCCCCTTTATGTGTTGTTTAAAATGGCCACAAGTACATGTGATGATGAAGTATCTTCTTGGTTTGGTGAAAAGCATGAGCATGGGACACGAGGGTTAGAAACGACCACCTAGTACTTAAGAGTTTTGTATTATGTGTAATAGATTTGTATAAACAGTGTTTGGTTGTATTAATATATGGTTTGAGTTGTAGTAAGCCTAAGCATCCACAATGATTGTGGGTGTGGTGATAACACCCGATTAATTGTGTATATTCCATTGTGTAAGACGAGAAATAGAAATAAAAGAAAAGAAAAAAATTAGAGTTGAAAAGTGGGGTGTTACATCAAGATTTTGGTACTTTATTATCTATCTCAAAAGTTTATTACATTCAAATGCAAATGGGTGGATAATAGTCAAGGTTATCGAGTTCATGATGGGTTTAACTTGATTGATCTCTCGTGTGTTGGTCACTGACAAGATTCGTTCATATTTCCCCAAGGATCATGAACAAGTATTTTACATTGGAGACCCCATCGATTTCAGATGGTCAGTGGTTTTACTAGGGAAAAGATTTGTCAACACCAATATTGATCAAAGTGAAGATGATGAGTACTATTCGATGAGACACCTCCATTTTCTAACAATATTCCTATCACATACTATGATATTCCGGATGATGTGGTTTATGCTAGGTCTAATCACGATGAGGGTTTCTGGGTTGAGAACCATAAATGATGTGACTGTGTCTTGGGTGAATAAATTGATGGTTAATTATCTTTTATGTTGAATTATTACTAATTTTGATCATGTGTAACATTGTTTAATTCACAAGTCCATTTTTTATTGTATTGCTATTAATGTCTTTTTCTTTATTTATGTAGGAGTAAATGGACATGGATGACCCAATCAACGAGCTTGTATCAGGTTCATCACGGCCAAAGAAAAAATAGGCACGTGGTGGGAAAGGTCTCCGATCACTAGCTCGTAATGAGCAGGGCCTTGATGACATTAATGTAGCTAGTGAGCCAGCTGTGGGTGCACAAGCGGAGGACCAGAATACTCAAGTTGCACCATCTGAATCACAATCCCAATGAAGAGTAAAACCTCGTGGTTTCACAAAATCACTTAAGGCCAAAAAGATAGAACTGAAGCCTCCGAAGTTCGATCAGTTTCTGCAGCCAAATGGGGAATGGACTACAAATTTCACTAGTGAGGTTGGCATTATAATGTGAGTAGTTGGACATTACTCTAAATTGGGCTCAAATTGATGAAGGTTTGAAGAGACAGTTGTTTGTGATTGTTCAGGTATATGTTGTAATAATGATATTTATTTCCGGATTATCTAAATACAACTTCCCATAGGATTTAACACTTGTGTCATTTATGGTAATGTGCAGAAATGCTATCGAATACCTGATGAATAATAGTATACGATCTGGTGAAAGCGATGATGAGCAAGAAATTTAGAGATCACAAGCATGATCTTGTGAAGTGGTTCATAAGCAAATTGCTGAAAAGGCCCGACGGTGACACATGAAAACCTTGGGAAATCTACACACCAATAACGGATGAGAAGTGGAAGGTGTTCTATGAGAAGAAGATGGCTACTAATTAAGGTACTAGCTCTAATATACAAATAAATTACTATTGTATATATATATACATATATGTATATAAATAGCTATTGTTCAATATATATATTACATGACAATAAGATTATCGTGAGAGTCAAGCTATGAACGCTATAAAGAATGAATACCATTATGTTCTTCGTGCCTAGGGGGTCAATAGAAGAATGAAGGAGTGGGAGGCTGAAGGGAGATGTCGTCTGATAGGGCTACTATGGATCAGCACAAGCTACGACATACCGTTTGGAAGCTCTCATGTACTAAGAAAGACCCCAGTACTAGATAAAGAACATATCCCTTAAACAAAAGAAGGAAATTATTGACAAGATTGTAAGTTATCTAAACTTTTTTATTGGTTTCAAATTCACTTCCGCAAGTCATACATGGGACTTGGGCTCTTGTGAGACATGATGACCAGTTGTCTTATGCGCTCGAAAAGAAAGATCATCCAGGACAAGTAGTGGGGTTTGGGGGGGTTAAAATTGGAATACGCATGGTTTTGGAAACCTCAGGTCAAGGAAGGGAACAGTCAAGGACACGCAATCTCTTATGAGGAGAATATGCAGATAATGAATAATATGCAAGAGCAGTTGAAGCAAGAGAATTGCTGAATTGCGACACAGCAGTGTGCAACCCAACCAAGTTATCATCCTGATCCTTCACCTACCAGCTATTATAATGATCCTCCATCAGTCCTAGGCCATGAGCTTACCACTCCAGTTGGACTGAACAAAAGTATTGACTTCGTTGACCCATACCCTTACATGTATTTACAGGTAATTCATGCTTTCTTTTATTGTTTTTAATTTATGATATTTATTAGTAAACCATTCGTATATTAATCCCTTAATATTTTGATAAAATTTTAGGATCTGTATAACAGTAACCTCCTACTCCCAAACAACAATAAAGAATCATTGTTGCACAGGGTAGAGTGTACTCCGTAAGCCCAAATGATTAGACTCACGGGAAGATGATTGAGCCTTATCATGCAAGAGTATCCGTGGATGAGCCTGGCTATAAGTGTCCCGATCTTCCACTTCCAGTACCTCAACATGAGTACACTACGGTTCATTTTACGAAAGGTAGATTTGTTTAGTGGCATGTTCATTTGATTCATAAGTGTGTTGAGGTCTATTAAATACTAGCAAATACAATTCTTATTAATATTTGTTCGTAGTAAGTGTCGAGAAAGATCAATTTATGACCGCTAACATGATTTTGAATAGGCAATAAAAAAAATTTGTTCTCAGAGAAAAAGAAAGCAAAATGTAATAAATCTTCATGATACAAGTCATCCACCAACGTTGTCCAGAGACCAAACTTGGTGGATGACTTCATGTTGCAAATGTTGGGGCCAAACATGAGATCTTTGCATGACATACTACGAGACTTTCCACAGGTAAAGATTCATTTGTAATGTCTCTCGGTAAAGACCTTTTTCACTACTAGAATGACATAAATGTTGAATTATACGTGGGAGATGTGGCGGAGGTCATGACCGGTGAATGGTTGGGTACCTTGGTGTTCCACTCATGCATTTTGTAAGTAATTAACTCTGTTCAATTGTAAATTACAAATTGATCTAGAATTATTTTTAATTACTGAACCACTTAATTTATGAACAGGCTTTTACACGATAAAATGTAAACATTTGGTCTTCCCCAATATGCATTCTTGTGTCCTGAAAGATAAACCTTCACTACTTTAAAGAGTGACTTACAGTTGTACAAGGACTACTTGAAAAATGCGCTCACTAACTGCGTGAAGTTGGGAAAGAAATATGTTATGTTACCATATCACAAGGGGTTTATATATAATTTATCATATTAATTAAAAAATATTGTATTTATTGAGTTTGATATTATATATAACATGTTAATCCTTTTACATTTTTATAGTGGTCATTGGATTATGCTGGTGGAGTGTTTTGATCGTCTTCGGGTACCATTTCTTGACCCTCTTCAGACCAGAAACTCAAACAAAATCGAAATAAAACCTCACCTTAATGTGTATATGATACTAATTCTACAATATAATACAAATTGTTATGATGGCTGAACGTGGGGTAAGACTATCAACAGTAATCCTATGGAATTTGGTGAAGGTACGTCATCGATTACACATATCTGATCATGTTAATAAAAATGTAATACAAAACTTCACTCTGATAGAGTTAGTTGTTGAATGTGTTGGTTGATTTATAGTTTACACCACAACCTAGGGGTTATGGGTGTGGTTATTATGTCATAAGGTTTATGCATGACATTATCACTCAATTTGATGAAATGACAGACCCATTGGAACAGGTTTCTATAAAACGAGTTGGTGTTATTTGTCGATCAATATTAATTCTTTTGTAGCTTCATTATTTAATTAAGTTTTCTTTGTTTTTCTCTTGTAGGTTTTCCCTTGCGCTGAAGATTACAAAAAAGAAACCATCAGCTCCATGCTAGAGGATTGGGTAGAATACATCTATACGTATTTGGTTTGATTCGAACACCATAACTCAAAGTGTTTTTTTAGAACTTTGTGACTTTTGTAAATAAATAGGTGTTGAGCAAAATAGTGGTGAAACTATCTTGCTAACTATGGGCAGTGAACCCAATCATTGTAGTACAACAAGGTCGTATCCACAAGGACTTCGTAACTATCTAGCTAATTATAAGCTTAGTAAATGTGCAAGAGGATATATACAAAAGTGCATAAATGTAAATTATGGGTTTTGGGTTTTTGGGTTGTAATTGGAGAAATAAAGAAAAGCAATAAACACTAAACTAACTATCTAGGATAGGTGTAGCTCGGGATGGATATTTGCACCCGTCCTCCCCTTACTACCGATTGTCGAACCTCGAACTCATAGCTAAACCACGGGAACGCTTAATTAATTAGCAACCTAATCTAGGCCTACTAATCCTAACCAATTTAATCGAGACTTCTCATTCAGCTAAGCCCCGGGTCAATCGATAGCACTAAGCTCAAGTTCCACTAAGGTTGCAATGTAGTCTAATCTCAAAATTATCGAAATCAGAGTACACCATTTTAGTCTCTAACAGTTTAGGATTCTATCTCTGAATACCATTTTGATAGAATCCCACAATAATGCTAAACTAATCGGTAGGCCAAACCAACCAATTTAAATCATAAAAGACAAATTGAGCAAAACCCTTAACAAATCCCCAAATCATGAGCAACAAGTTTAGAAGTCATAAACACTCAATAATTATTTTCATTAAGCTCAAAGACTAAAATAAAGCATAAAAATAAGTTCAAGATTCAACAATGGAGGTTTTAGGGATTTTGGGGCAAAATCCCCATCCCAAGCTACAAGGAAACTACACAACCATTAAAGCACAAAAGAGAGAGAAGGGAGAAGAAATAGCCATGGGAGATTGAGGAAGAGCTTCAATGGAGGTGAGCCTTCTCCTCCTTCTTCTCTTCTTCTTCTTCCTTCTCTTTCTTCTTCTTCTTCCCTCTTTTCTCTTGTTTTTCCGCCGTTTCTCTGTTCTGTGTGCAATACCCCTCTTTCCTCTTCTTTTCCCCTTTTAAAATCTGATTTCTGGGCAAATTTTACGACCGACCGAACTTGCAAGTTCGGTCCTAGGGTCGGTCGATTCCAGTAGCTTGCAAAAACCCGAATCTGGGCAAAATTTCGACCCGACCGACCTTGCAAGGTCGGTCCTAAGGTCGGTCGGAGTCAGGCTAACTTCAAAACACTGTATCTTCTTCGTTTTAACTCCGATTTTGGATCCGTTTGCGCCCACGCGTTCCTCTCTTCGTCTACTTTACTCCTAGCTATGTTACTCCTCCTGTTTAAACAATAAATGTGTAAAAAACCAATGAAACACAAAACTAGAGGAAAACAAGCTAGAGTGGAGAAATGAGCATGAAAAGTGTTGATTAAACATATGAAATACACCCCTAAAACATGCTCATTTGGACACTCATCAATAGGTGTGTTGGTTGAAGTGTTAGCAAGTATATATGTTATGTATTGTGACCATTTGAATGTTGGTTAAGTGTTATGTATGGTCAAGTGACCATTTTAGGTGTTAGCAATTAAGTATTGCAAAGTGTGTGCAATTGTGTTCTAATTTGTCTTGTTTTGTACATTCAATTTTGAAAAATGGGGGGATGAGGTCCTCTAAAATGTGTTGTTAAGGTCTGTCAATATACAGAGATGCATTTTAACAGGTGCGTTGAAAAATGGGGAAACATAACAAAAACAAAAAAAATTGGCCGCTTTTATAAAAACCACCAAAAACTACTCTCACATAAAACCATTTTTGACGGCTTGTATATAACAACCGCTGAAATAGACCTTGTTCTGGTCTTCGTCTTACTCTATTTTTGGCAGTTTTGGTCATAAGAACCACTGAAATTCATCCTTTTTCACGCAGTTTTGGTCAATAGAACTGTCAAAAATCATCATTTTTCGGTGGTTTTACTGATAATGATTTTAAACTGCTGAACGTAGTGTAAAAACCCGCTGAAAATAGCCTGATTGTACTATTGACTTGTTCTAAGATCTCTCCGCATGTCTTTCCCAATCTTCTCCAATGGATGGGACTGACATTTCTCTATGATGTAGTTGTTGCCGGAAGTAAGGGCAACCCCTTATGGTTGCTGGGGTGATTAGTGACCGAAATTATATTATCTTAATTACTTTTAATAAGAAACTTACTGACGTTTTTGATGATGCCACTAGTACAAAAAAGGGCTATTTCGGCGCCCCTATCTTGACGGTTATAGTAAAAATCACCGAGATATATGGTTTAAGTGGCTGCGACTTAACAATTATCGGTCTATTTCGGCGGTTCTTACAGACAACCGCCGAAATAGATACATTTCATAGTCTATTTCGATGGTTCCTACTGCCGAAATAGATCGTTTCCCCGGTCAAATTTTTTAAAAAATTAAGTATCTATTTTGGCGGTTTCTATAACAACCGTCAAAATAGGTATATTTCATACTCTATTTCGGTGGTTGCTACTTACAACCGCCGAAATAGATCTTCTAATATTACTCCCAGACCCCCACATTTTCTCTCATGCTCTCGATTTCTCTCTAATCCCTCTCTACGACCGACGACCCAATGATTCTCCAACGATTTCAGCTGCTCCGACCACCGCATTAGCCATCGCCGCCACCGCCTGTCTTCGCCGGCCGTCGCCCACCATCACCCGCTATCGCCAGCCGTGACCCGTTGAAACCTAAAAAACACCCTATACTTGTAAGTTCGAATTTCAGTATAAAAATTGCTAATTTGTAGTTATAATGCTATGATTTAGGGTTGAATGTGATTGTGTGTGTATAATTTAATTGTGTGTGGATAATGTATGTATAAAAATGGTATAAATTTAGTGTAATTTGTTGTGCACCCAAGGTGTTTGATGTATTGTCTGAATGAAAAAATGTATTGTTTGTGTTCTTTGCAGCGATAATTTAGGAGCATTTGTGTCTCTCTTATCATCTAGATTGCAAACAAGGCTGAAAGCAGTTCATTTTTTGTTCGGTAATATACTTTAACTTATATATTCATTCTCTTCATTCACTATAATTTTGCAAGCCTAATTATGAACAATTAACATACATGTTGTTGCGTTTTCTTTCTATTTTTTTGTTTTTGCGCATTTGTATAGATATATCAGAAGTGGTGCTGCTGCATCTCTTGCATACCAACCTACCTTTCGAACACATATTCCCCTCTCTACAAATAAAAAAACAAGTAAGTATTTTTACTTTGGATTTTGTTTTAATATCTGAACCGGTTCATGAAGAATTGATAATATGGTTTGATTATTGTTGACAATTAGCTAGTTAGAATGTGGTTTGAAAATGTTGGTTTGATGTTGTTTGCCAATTACACTAATTCGAATTGAATTTTTTTTAAATGTTGTTTGATGAATGGATTTGTATTTAGTTGAGTTTCTGCCATTGTTGGAATGTTTATGGTTGTGATGACTTTGGTGACTGCTTAATAATAATCATGGGATGTGTACAATTATGCAAAGGTCGTGCCGAATTTTTTCTAGAAATGTTTTTGTAATGATGTATTTTGTCTCAATATTTAACACATGTTTCTGTTTTAAAAGTGCAACGATTTGTTAAAATTAAAATGCTACTTTATTTTGTGTTTGGAACCTTAGAGTTAGGCTAGACTACTTGACAATCATGCCAGTCATGCTCCATTAGGAAATAAACATGTGCAACTAAATACAAACCATATTACATAAACATTTTAGTTTTACGTAGGATAACTCACACCTGTGATCTATTGCACATATAGTATGGAGTGTGACTGGATGAATGATGATCGAGGGGAAAACTTTGACAAGATGCTGAAAGAGTTTCACAAAGCTGCAGTGCAACACAAGGACAGGACAAAGGCGGTGAAAATTCCATGTCCTTGTGTTGATTGTAGTGTGGTTTAGAAAATGAATGAAAACTCGAGTCATACATTCCATCTAAAGACCCGTGGTTTCATGCCACATTACAGAAGATGGACTTTTCATGGAGAACCTGTTCAATATAATGATTCAACTTCCTATAGTCATGATCGGTGTCACTCAGAAACTGAGCAGACCTTCGCTACTATCAACGAGTCGGATTGATTCCCGAGTAATTCAGGAGTCAATGTTGACAGTGAGACGACTTACCACGAAGAGCGAATGGATGATATGCTTGATAATGTCGAGGACATTTTCATCGACATGCTAGTTGAGTATCAAAGATTGTTGGATGCGTCCAAGACAGCCTTGTACCCTACGTGCATTAAGTACACAAAATTGACGGCTGTTCTGAATTTGTTCAACTTGAAGGGAGGATATAGATGGAGTGACAAGAGTTTCACGACATTTCTCGAGTTGGTTCATGATATGCTTCCAGATGGGAACGGTCTCCCTACCACCACTTATGAGGCAAAGAAATGGATGTGTCCAATGGGGATTGAGTATAAGAAGATACATGCATGTCCCAACAATTGTGTGTTGTATAGGGGTGATTACGAACACCTAGACAATTGTCCGAAATGCTCATTGTCTTGATACAAGCTCAAGGATGGTGACTCCTCATCCCCTCAGAAAAAAAGTCATCTAGCTAAACTTTTATGGTATTTACCGATCATACCTAGGTTCAAAAGGTTGTTTGCCAATCTGAAAGATGCAAAAAACTTACGATGGCACGTAGAGGGCAGAAAAAGTTATGAGAAACTAAGACATCCAACAGATGGGCCTCAGTGGAGAAACACCAGCAGACAGTACAAAGAACATTTTGGACATAAAGATAGGAATCTGAGGCTTGGGTTATGTACTGATGGAATGAACCCGTACGGCACATTGAGTAGTCAATATAGTACATGGCCTGTTATGCTAGTGATTTACAATTTACCCTCGTGGTTGTGTGTGAAACGAAAGTACATCATGTTATCGCTCCTGATATCTGGTCCCAAGCAGCCAGGTAATAACATTGATGTGTATCTTGCCCCTCTGATTGATGATCTGAAGCTATTGTGGAATGAGGAGACCGTGGTATATGATGCTTATGGGAACTTGTCCGGTTACACAGTGAAAAGAACATTTGCATGTCCCGTATGCGAGGAAGACACTTGTTTAGACCGTTTAAAACATTGTGGAAAAAATTTATATGTGTCATCGACGTCTTCTACCCGAAGATCACCCTTATCAAGTAACAAAGAGAAAGCTGTTCAATGGTCAGGCCGAAACTCGTGTGGCGCGTCTACCTCTGAGCTCTAAGGAAGTGTATGAAAAGGTTAAGGACATTGTAAATGTATTTGGAAACACATCAAAACCGAAAAAGAACATTTGGAAAAAGTGTTATATCTTTTGGGATCTACCTTATTGGTGTCATCTTCCTGTGAGATACTGCTTAGACATAATGCACATTGTGAAGAACGTTGGTGAGGCAATGAGTGAGACTTTGCTCAACATACCCGGCAAAACAAAAAATGGATTGAAAGTTAGAAAAGACATGCAAATAATGGGTATACGAAAGGAGTTACACCCATAAGAGAATAGGAAACAAATATACCTACCTCTTGCATCCTACACGCTCTCAAAGGCTGAAAAAATTAGTTTCTGTAAATATCTGCACTCTGTAAAAGTACCATATGGGTACTCTTCAAACTAGAAGCACATTGTATCGATGAAGGATTTGAAACTTTTAGGCATGAAATCTCATGATTATCATGTATTAATGTTACATCTACTTCTAGTTGCAATCCGAGGGATATTGCCATATGATGTCAGAAATGCTTTAATTCGGTTATGTTTCTTCTTCAACGTTGTTTGCTCCAAGGCAATTGACGTTACCTCTCTAGATGATCTACAACATGAATTTTTTGTCACATTATGTCAACTTGAGATGTATTTTCCACCATCTTTCTTTGACATAATGGTGCATCTAATTGTGCACATCGTTCGAGAGATACAATTCTGTGGTCTGGTATACTTACGGTACATGTACCCTTTTGAACGGTACATGGGTATTCTGAAAAGTAGAATGAGGAATAGGTATCGACTAGAAGGGAGCATTATTGAAGTAACAGTGACTGAGGAAGTCACATAATTTGTCACCGATTATTTGAGTGAGGCAGAGTCAATTGGTATCCCAAAACCACGACACTACTGCAAGTTCAAGGGTAAAGGTATCATTGGCAGAAGGATTGTGCAAGTTCCACGTCATCTTATTCATCAAGCACATTTGTTTGTCTTACAACACCTTGAGGTTGTTGAACCTTATTTTGAAACCCATATGGTTGAGTTAAGACATCAAATCCTACGAAAGACCACATTTGGCTGACAAAGGACAAAACCGAATTTTTATTCAATGGTTCAAAGATCATGCGTTTACATTAGCATCATCTGATCCTAAAGCTGTAAGTGAAGAGAAAAGATGTTTGGTAGTCGGACCTGCAACTAATATTACATCATTTGAGGGGTATGATATTAGTGGATATACATACTACACTGCGCGCCAAGATGCCAAATCGATAAACCAGAACAGTGGGGTAAAAATTGAAGCTGCAGCCACTAAGTACCACAGCGGTAACCGATCTCAACCAGTTAGGAACTCTAGTTGGTATTATGGTGTCATTGAGGACATTTGGGAACTAGAGTACCATATTGATTCCTTTCTGTTGTTCCGATGCAAATGGGTGGACAACCGACATGGATACCAAAATGATGGAGGGCTTACCTTGGTTGATCTTTCACGTGTCTGTTATTAGGATGACCAATTTGTTCTTGGAAAGGATTACGAACAAGTGTGGTACGTTGAGGATCCGAAGGACTGCAGATGGTCTGTTGTTCTTCTGGGAAGAAGGCCGGTTGTAATAAAAAATGAAAACGAGGATGACGATGACAATGAGACGGTAGAGGAAACACCCTTGTTTCCTACTAGATTACCGGATTCGATTGATGTTACCGAAAACGATTTGTTTTATGCACGATCAGACCATGATGTGGGTGTTTGGGTTGAAAACATGAAAAGATTTATGTTTTCATGTTAGGTAATGTTGTTAGTAGAATGTAGACTGTAATGTCATCTTAAGTGTTATTGTTGTTATATATGTTTCATAGTATTTATATTAATTTATATAATGACTTTATCTTATAAGAATGCTTTATATTTTTCACAGTGAATGATCACCCTATGGATGACCCTGTTGGATAGTTTCTCATGACTGAAGAGGCTGAGCCACAACAGGAGAGACCAAGTAAGCGGGTCACAAGAGGCGGGAAGAAAAGAAGAGTGATCAGTTAGTTGTACGTGAGACTGAGGTCGGCCCTTCACAGCAAACAGAAGAGCCGCCAGTTGCCCCGCCTAAGGCCAAGAAGCCAAAGAAGAGAGGTCCCACGCGTGCGCTGAAGGCTAACAAGGGCCCTCCTACAAAACCGGTCCAATTCAATGAGTACAACCAACCTCATGGCAATTGGAAGAATGATTTCACAGCTTACAGTAGGCATTTGGTGAAGACATACTGTGACATAAACGACAACTGGAAACAAGTGCCTCAAGCATTAAAGGATACTATGTTTGAGCGTCTTCAGGTAAATCTCTACGTTATTAGTATGAAGTTATAAAATAATAAAATATTTATGTTTTTTTGCTAACTGAATAATCATGTATGTAGGCTCGTTTCTACGTGAATCTTGCACTTATAAAGGATGTGTTGTCATCAATGTCGAAACAGTTCCAAGACCACAAGAATAAGTTGGCTGACAAGTTCATTTACAAGATGCCTGCTCCAGAAGATCCAGATGCTCCAGATCATGATCTTTGCGGTGAAAGGCCACCATGGGAGATTTACGAAGGCATCACCGAAGAGCAATGGTTACAATTTTTTGAGCATCATCACACACCCGAGTTCCAGGTGTATCGAGTTCCAGGTGTATTTTATTGTCATACATACAAATGTATCTCTTTCTTATGTCCTTTTCGTGTTTAATTTAACTAAACATGATCATATTAATTTATGCAGACTCTCCATGAGAAACATCAAGTGAATGCTAAGAAAAATATGTACCCTCACCGCTTAGGAGGAAAAAGTATTGCTCAACGGGTACCAGAATGGAAGCAAAAGGGATATCTGTCCACGAATGACTCATTGGATACCAGTGGTAGAAGAATGAAAATCTGATAGTTAAGACACATTCCGAAGAACTCGACTCCCGAAAATCCTCAATATGACGATGCCACGAGAGTAGTGATTGCTCAAATGGTAAGTAATATCATTTCATTTTTAGTGAAAGTGGTCATTTCATTTGTATATGAACTTATGATAAATTAATAACTATATTTGTGTGTTGCATTAGGGTGACCTAAGCTCTCAGCTCACCCAGGGCACCTGAACTTCAGAGAGGAATGACGATCCTCTTACATGTGCTCTTGGAAAGAAGGATCATCCAGGTCGTGCCATTGGGTTTGGTGGGCACGTTGGTATCCGCCAGGCATTTAGCATACCCGGGTCTAGAAAAGCACAAGGGAGGACGATCACTTACGAGGAGCACCTGAGAGTGATCTCTGAAATGGAGCAGAGGATACCCCATTTGGTCGATGAGAGGATCGCTCATGCTATGTCTATGTATCAGTCACTGAGGCCTGGCAGTCAAGAGGTTTCTCGACCACCTGTTGAGTCACCCATTCAGCAATAGAGTACACCAGTATTGGGAAGTAGTGTCCACTCGGCTGAGCCCTTTCCCCATGCATCTCTAAAGGTTAGACCAACATTTAAATTGAATATGACGATTAAGATTTTTCACTTGATCATTAATATCATCATAGTACTAGGATTTCACAATTTTTATCTAAAAAAGTTCCACATAACATTCAGGCCCTCACTGAGTGCACGTTGTTTTTGCAACCTGGAGATGAAGAGGTCATGGTGGGATGGGGTAAAGTTTTCCCCTCAACTGCAAATGATATTGTGAATGGTGAACCACTGCGACAGTACCATGCACGGGTGCTTCTGGATGACTTTATTGTGGAGCATGGTGACGTATGTTTACTGGTGCCGGCCCCACAAAGACCTACACTGCGTTCTGCCCAAACTACGACATTGCAGTGGCTAGTTCGATTGATCAAACTCCCTGAACAGGTAATTACTTTTAATTGTTGCTCTAAATTATTGATAACCAATATTCTTTGCATCCATATACTTAATTATTTAATATCATAGGCCAAGCCCCCGTGGCTTGGTCAGTGGAGGAGTGGTATCCTAGAACTAAAGGTCTTAGGTTCGAAACCTACCTACTACTGTAACTATCAAAAAAATCATTTAATATCATAGGAAATGAGTCGACCAAAGACTGATAAGGGAAAAGGAAAAAGAATTGCTGCACCTGTTCAATCAAAGGCATTTACTAATTTCGTGATTAGACCTAATTTGGTGGAGCAGAGGATATTGGTTGGCTTGTCAACTAATATGAAGATTCTACACTCATCGTTACTGTTGACGCCACCTCACAGTGATTTGATCACTATGGAAGATCACAAGGGGATATTTCACTATCAAGTTGAAGCAGGAGATACACATCAATTTGAGATATATATGTCCGACTTCAAGAAATGTTTCACGAGGGATTGGTTAAATGTGTCGATTATCAAGTCAGCCGCCATGTGAGTGACTTCTACCTTTTATAATTTGAATGTCTTGATTGGTGATGAATTAGATGCTTGAATAAAAAGTAAATAACTAATGATATTGTCTTCATGGTGCAGGCATGTGCACAATAAGACGATCGAAGTCTACCAAGATCACAGTTTTGGGTTCCTGTGTCCTTCTATATGCTGTGAAACCCACATGAAAAGTGACATGCAAGGCCTTATGCGATGTCTAACAAATGTCATCTTTGAATGTGAAGAAAAGTCATTTATTATGTTGTCATATCATCAAGGGTATGATATTTGACTATTTCTCTTAGTATAATTTATTTATAAATTGTGCTAGTTGTTTAATGATTTCAACACATTGTGTAATTTATGAATAGTCAACCTTGGTAATTGCTTGTGCTGGTGATGAAGCACCCACGAGTCTTGCAATTTAACTCACTTGGTAGGGGTGCCAAGAGACCGAAGATCACCAACGTAATATTGGGGTAAGTTTGTTATCTTAAACAACAATTGTTATTACTTAAAAATTGTTTCAAAACTTTCTAGTGATATTTAAAACTGTATTGTTGATGTATATAGTTCCATGAGAGCTGTATTCATGACAATGCAAAAACCAGTGAAGAATCCCTTGGAACCTAGTCAAGGTACTCTTAATTGCTAAATTTGTGTGATAATGCCAATACTAGTTTATAATTTTTAATATGTGTGTATGTATAGTGTCCGGTGCAGCCTGGGGGTTCAGAATGTAGATACTATGTCATGAGATTTATGCATGACATAGTTGCAGTGTCATCCCTTTTACCAGATCATTCATTAGACTAGGTAACATTCTTTGAAAGTTTTATTTAAGCTCTTTACATGTTGTTAGACTTGTAGTTTTAAATTAATATTCGATTTTTTTCAAGGCTTACGAGGAATTGCTCCAAGGTGGTCAATATGAAGATACTCATATAGTTAAGATGCTTGAGGAATGGTCGAAGTTCGTCTGCACAAGTTTAATGAATTGTTGATGATGAAGATGATTTGTGTACTTTTTGGATAATGTAATTGTAATTCTATATATTTGTGGATGGTGTATTGGTAGATTTGAATTGTGATTTGGCTTTTTGTTTGTAATGAAAGTGTGTAAGTGTTTGCATTGGTTTGTGTACTCTCAAATTGTGGCACGTCGTTGATATTGGGCGCTTTTAGAACTTTATGAATGTGTGCTGAAGCGCCATGTATGGATGCAGCTATATTACAGGTCTCGTTGAATAATTTAGTGTGTTGTGATGAATATATAAGCTAGGATGGAAAAAACAAAAGGGGGGGGGGCTATTTCGGTGGTTCTAAGCTAAGAACCGCTGAAATAGATACGAAAGTAGGGCCTATCTCGGCGGTTTTTAGCTTAGAACCGCCGAGATAGACACAGGGTCGGTCCTAGGGGTTGTCCCTAGGGCGGTAAATACCAGAATGTATTCTGGAACAGACCGACCCATGGTCTATAAGATTGGTCCATCACAAAAAATCTTCTGGTATTGACCGCCCCAGGAACCGCCCCTGGGACCGACCCTGCGTCTATCTCGGCGGTGGTAAAAACCGCCGAGATAGATGTGGTTAGATATTGATTTTGGCAACCACCTATTTCGGCGGTTTGTTAATACAACCGCTGAAATAGACCCTTTAAAACTGCCGAAATAGGTCATTTTTCAACTAGTGTGCTGAAGCGGAGAGCATGATATTCTTGTTCGGTTGTAATTAGGCAAGGGCAGCCGGCTATTCCAGCATCACCATTTTCATTAAGGATGCAAACCTACTACTAGCTAGCATGCTCAACTGTTCCGTGTACTAGAGGGGTTCACCCCTCCCTTAGGCTTCATTCGTCTTTAGAATATTTGTGGTATAAATGAGTGGGTCTTGTATAGATCCCACATGTGTTCTACGTTCTCCTCCAATAATATACTGCAACATATAAAATAGCTGTAAAACAACCATGCCGAACAGAGCCTTAATCTTAGTTTACTAGACTCTTTATTATGGTTTAATAGCTGTTGTTGTAATCCTTTTAAGGACATCTGGGCTAATTTTCCTGTGTTTCTTACAACAAACTGTAAATACTTATGATATGTGGAGAATGTGGAGTAACACAAATACTCAGCTTTTGTTAATCAAGCAAGTTTGTTGGTTGATCCTAATAGCTCCCATTAGTGACTCTTTTGTGAATTAATTATAGCAGCAAGTTTCCTATAAAAATGCTCAAGCTGTGAAAACGACTGTCGTAGCTAGTACTGTCGGTGCATCACTCACTGGTGAATTAAATGATGCCCTGCAAGCACCGCTTGCGTGCCGGTTGCATCAATTGAATTTATATATACAAACTGAAGGAAAAATCATAACTCAACCAACAGTTTCAGGACAACTCCTGCTCTCCATTCACTCAACTCCCATTTCCCTACCCAATAAAGTTGATGTAACCAAGTGGTGCATGCAGGTCGACGTGAATGTTGCTGTCTGCTGCCACTTTCTATTATTGATAGTAGCATGCAATTGGCTTCAACCGCCAATCAGTAAACCTATCTTCCTTGATTTCTTTTTCTAAGGAGCAGAGTTAAGGTTACTCCATTGGTCCAAAAGCACTCGTCATGATTTGCTATATGTTCGTGTTTAGTTTGATAGCTTCGTTAAGGGCTATGCATTTAAGGATCTGATAAAACACGGGATGATGGTAGGTAGGAGGCTGCCTGTCAAATCGTATTTTTGTATGTAAGTGATAGAAACGATACACGACACGAAATTTACATGAAGGTATACGATACACGACACGAAAATATTTTCGTGTATGGAATTCTATATACGAATACGAAATTCACAATACCTGTAAATGAAACGAAATATACGAAATTTATCTGTGTATACACGAATTACATGTGTACACGAATCACATGTGTACACGAATTAATGAAATAAATAATTAACACATATAAAAAGAAATACTAAAACATTATATTTACACGAATTAATGAAATAAGTAACACGAAATTTATTCGTCTATACATGAATTACATGTGTACACGAATTATACGTCTACATGAATTATTTATAGATATTTCGTGTATACACATATGTATACAATTAGATACGTTACACGACACGTTAATAAATCATGTATATACGATACACGACACGAAATTAATCTCATGTATAAAATTAAATACCTATACCTACTAATATCGTGTCGTGTTTCGGGTCGTATATTCGTTTTCGTTCTTTTTTGCCAGGGCCAGCTGTGAGAGGTTCAAGATCGAAGAACCCATCATAATAACGGGAGCAGGCATGTATTAATGACTCCTCCCACCTACCTGTACGTGTACACGGCAGTGAGAAAGAATTCAAGACAAGAGAATTAAATTTCACAGTAAGTCTGCAGTGATAATATATAAGTACTCTGGAGACTGCAGGAAAAGTCCTCACAACTACAGGTGATATGGTGGCTGGTAAAAGAAAAACGAATTGAATCCTATAGCTGCCTGCACACAATACACAGTACTTCATGAATACGTATGGATTATTATGCCCTAAAGCAACTATTGTGATAGGTCTCACTTTGAATTTGAAGTTCGGATGGATTCTATCATCCGTTGGTCAACAAAGAAAGTTTCACGGAAGTGTATGATTCAGTTCGAATCACACTTCAGACGGAAGATCAATTCAGTATTAGGACTGGACTTGTTTGGCTGCATTCGGACATGACATTTATGTGGTATAAATGTGATATTTTTGAGTTTGGCATTTTTGATAAAAAATATTAAACCGCCACCTCCGAACAACAATTTTCAAAACAACCATAAATATACCAGCACAAAACAACCACAAAACAACCAACAATTTATGCTGCAAATATAATAAATACCGTAAACAGAGGCAGACCAAAAAACTGTAATTAAGGGGGCGATAATATTTTAATAATATTAATTAATATTTAAAATTAATTTTAATAAATTATTTAAATTTTCAATATTATAATTATATTTTTAAAAAGATATTATATATTAATTGACACAAAATTAAATTAAAATTGAAATATATAGATTAATATATTATAAAATTATTTTATTTCCCTTTTTTATTTTTAGATTTTTTTATAAAGATTTGTATACTGAATCATAAATTAATAAAAATAATATAGAAAATAGTTTTAAACTAGTAGTGTTTTTCTAAATTGTTTATTCAGATACAAATAAATAGTCTCTTAAAACTATTACTATTTATCAATTCTAATAAAATATTCTACAAGGAAAAGAGCAAACTAATGAAAATTACGATGTAACATTTCAATTATATCAAAATTATTAGAGTACAAAATATTTGTAGTATATTTCAGAAATATCAATTATAAGTATTCAACTTGCTAAGTAATGATTAATTACAAAATTGTTTGTACAAACTATTATAGTTTGTCAGTATATCAAAGTTATTATATATTTTATATCGTGCTTAATAATTAAAGAATAATTTTATATGCTAGTATACGTTATTTTTTATTTCTTGGCACATCCAGTATTAAATTTAAATTTATGTTTTTGAATTTCATTAAGTAATATTTAATTGAATAGAATATATTGTTTTAACTACAAATATATGTTTTAAATAAATATTTTATCAAAAATTAAACAATATATAATAATAAAATAATAAGTGATATATGTACATATATATTCGCTAACAGTGATTATTTTATTATTAGAAAGAATTGCTTTTTCATTTCAATGATATTATTTATTCCATTAAAAATTAAAATAATCTTAAGTATTAATACATTGGAAATGTTATATTAAATACTAATATATAATCTATAAAATTATATTTTTATATATAACATCTAATATATTTGCTCTAAATACAATGGTTTATTTCTTTATTTTTTCAAATATATGTAAAAAATTTATTTATAAATTAATATGTATACATATTATAAATTTATTGTCACTAAAATATTAATAAAGAATATTAATTATTAAAGGCTACAATTGAATATCTACATATTTTTTTAACTTTATTAACAAAAAATTGTTTTAAAATGTAATATAAAATTTTTAATTGCAACAACGAAAATGGTAAACGCACTGCACAAAACTAACTTATTCAAAACAGCCAGACGAAACCGCCGCCTGCCGAACACTAGTTTTCAAAACAGCCACAAAACAACCAGCACAAAACAACCAACAAAACTACCACAAAACAGCCAGCCAAAACAACCAGACCAAAACAACCACAAAAACACCATGCCGAACGCAGTTATATATATTACCTCTTTTGTTTAGTTTGACACATGTCATCATTCTAAGTTTTGTAATTAAATTTTTACTTGACAAAAAACAAGTTCCATAATATAAATTGTTGCAATTAACTTAATTTTAATACTAAATGTTGTAAAGTGATGCAATGTGTAAAAAGTAAGATAACCATTAAAGTGAGATAAAGAAAGTAGTAGAAAGAACTATATAATGAAGATGAAATGTCTGTTTCATTCACTTTTAATAGGTACTTGGATATAACATAACAATAACAGTTATATAGAGTGCTCCCTGTCCAACATACAAATTGATCTAATTCCGCAAGGAATACTGAGTCCTTTCCCAATTTTCACAGCATCAAGGGAGCCACTAAGATATTTAGCTACTAGTAAGGCAGGATAGTTAAAATATTCCTTAGAACTATTACACTTATAACTAGCTAAATAATTACATAGTCTTAAAAACTCAAATCGTTCGCTTATTATTTCCATCACATAATCATTCTTAGACCTGAACAGAATCAAATTGACTTCTTCAGTGATGTTGCCAAAGAAGATGTAGTGGTTAACCCCACTGAGTGCGAGTTCCACTGCAATGCAACCTGTTTTGATTACAGCTGCACTTTATCAGTGTTCTCCATCTTATTGTTGTATGCTAGCAATGATAAACCTTCTATAGTTCTCATAATTCCTTTAATTTGGTACGATTGATCTTTCATGCTAGTTACTTCAAAAGAAATTGATATATAACCTGTAGGCAGAGAAAGATCAAAGGAGATATCTTCACTAATCTGAGGATGAACAACAATAGAAGCTTTGTAAGCTTCTATGAAAGCTTTGATTTTCAACATCAGTCCACCAAGCAAGAGAAGTATCATGTCTGCATCTATTTCTAGGATCATAAATCACCCACATGAGGTTGATAACCTCTGAACAGTTGCTTCTCCCCCACCCTTTAGCTTTCTCTAAGAACCAGTCTATAACTGCCTCATTATCAGCACTTGGAACATCTTGTAGATTGATTCTTCTATCCTAGATATTCGTAACAGCACAACACCAAAAGAAGCAATGAGTAGGTGTATCTCTACCACCACAAAAGAACCACTCATTAGAGCATCCTGTTCGATTTCCCGTATTTCCTTGGCAAAGGGAAATGTTGTTCATGAATTTCTAAAGAATAGTTGTAGCTTTAGGGGGACAGATGTTATGCAGCATCTTTTTCCTGATATCAAACCTATTGTTTGAGTTGGAAGGTTAGTCTTTTTCTTTTCCTTTGTGAATCCAAGAATAACCATATTTGACAAAATATTTTTAATTCTTTGTGAGGTTCCAAATCCATTGATCGTTTAGATGGGTTGATAGGAACAGAAGAAATGAATTCACTCTCTAAAGGGCTAAGGAAGAGTTGAAGTTTTTAATGTTCAAGGACACCTGATCGGGGTTTATGAAATCTAACCATTTGGTTGTTTTGGATTTGAGGAGGTTTAGAAGAAGAAATGTGAAAGGCTGTTATTCACCCATGGGAAGTTTTAAAAAGGTGTTGTATCCACCTGACCCATTTGCTTCCTAATACCAGATTTAAGAAGTCTGATATTTAGGAAACAAAGATCTTCATATGTGGCTAGCTTTTTTGTGGGGTCGGCTTCCGTAAGGCAAGTATTTGGAAAGTAAAGATTTTTTAAGGTCCTTAGTCATAAGAGAATTTAGATTTGAGACAATTCTTCAAAGTTGTTTAGTGACCATAGCTCTATTGAAATCATCAACAACTTTAAAACCTATACCACCTTTATCCGGAAGTTTACAAACATTGCTCCACTTCATCTAATGCATTAGTTTTTTACACTAATTCCCTCCCCACCAAGAACTTGAGATGATAGCGTTTATCTTGGAAATGATAGTTTTGGGGAGGCGAAAAAGAGTCATAGTATAGCAGCACAAAACTTGCAACACACTTCCCACCATAACAACCCGAGTTGCTTGGGACATTGGTTTAATCCAAGAATTAACTCTTTTTTGAATAATGTAATCAAAAATTTGAGACTTGTTTCTCCCAACTTTCAGAGATAGGCCAGGATAGTTTAAGAATCTAGGCAATGCTTTAAAACCCAACATATTGGAGATAAGGATCTTCAAAGAAGGATTCAATTTCTTACTAAAAAGAATTTCATATTTTCATAGATAAATTGATGATCAGAAGAGGAGAGGAATTTGTGGATAGTATTGTTTGAGGAAGGAGGCATTTTCCACTGTGGAAACTCCAAAAAAAAAACATCATCATCAAAAGCCAAATGAGTTATTGAGGGACAATTGAACTTGGCTTTTATCCCTTTGAAATTCCCAGCAAGATGTGATTTGTTTCAGAAACTAGAGAGAGCTTCTTGGACCAAGATAAATAGAAAAAAAAAGACAAAAGGTCACCTTTTCTTATACCCCTAGTTTGATTGAAGAATTGACCTGATGCTCCATTTATGATTATTACACATCTAGTTGAGGATATACAATTCATAAATGTAGCAAGCCAGTTTGAGGGAAATCCCATGGGATGTAAGATATTTAAAATGAAATCCCATTCAAGTCGATCATAAGCTTTGCTCAAATCAATTTTCAAAGCCAACAAACTTTTTTTGGTAGCTAAGCTTTTATCTAATATATGACGAAGTTCATCAGCTAGGATGATGTTATCAGTAATCAAGCACCCCTTGACGAAACCAGAATGATTATCAGAGATTAAGAAGGGAGCATTGTTTGGATTCTTGTGGCTATGACTTTTGAAATGACTTTGTGAGTAAAGTTACAAAGGGTAATGGTAGGATCACACCTTTGATTTTTGGAAAGAGGGCTATACAATAATCATTTAGTGGACTGGAAGAGGTTTACCTCTAAGAACATCAAGGACAATATTGCTAATTTTAGAACCCACAATATGCCAAAAGTTTTTGAAAAACTTATCGTTGAAGCCATCAGGTCGAGGAGGTTTATCATAGCCTAAGAATTTGACTGAATTATAAACTTCTAGAGCAGTATAAGGAGCTAACAGATCAAGAATGAAATGAGATGAGTTGTCTTTGACTGCTTCCACAAAGCAAGAATCTGGTAGAAGATTACTAGAGGTGAACAAATTTTGTAAGTAGTTTCTCGATGTACTTTCTAAATTATTCCATCTGTAGCACATAACCTGATTCCGATCTTTAAGCTCAAATATAGAGTTGCTCTTCTCAGAGAAAGAAGCCTGGGCATGAAAAATCTGGAATTTCTGTCACCTTCTTTTAACCAACAAATCCTAGATCTTTGTTGCCACCAAATATCCTCTTTCATTGCAAGAAGTTCAATATCAAGAAAAAGCCTCTATGTGAGGAGAACATCATCATCAGAAGAGAGTTTACATTTTAGAGTAACGACCTTTAGAGTAATGACCAAGCTCTACCCTCTTGACCTGAATTTTCCATTTTATCTTTTTAATGGACCAACACTTCCAAGAAGAGAGTTTACAAGCGCATCCATCTAGCGTCTGACTAAGGTTTAGATGATTCTTACCCTGGACCTTAGTAACAACGGCTTTACACTTCTCTTTCAAGCACCAACAGTTATCAAATCTGAAATTTCTTGTTGGAATGTTATGAACACCAAAGAATCTTATTAAAATAGAACTGTGATATGAATTCTCCCTTTAAAGATGTTCCATTGATAGATTTAAAAACTTTTTTTTATTCCTAAAGGACAACTGTAAGCTCTATCAAGTCTACTGATTGAGTTCTTATCATCAAGTTAGCAATTAGTGTTAGTTCAAAAATCACCCAAGTCTTGCAGATTGCAAGAGTGAATAATATTCCCAAAAAGGCTCCATTTATTCTCATTTCTTCTTCTTACACCAGTTTTTTCATAATTGTACATAATCTTATTGAAATTACCCATCACAATCCAAGGTAAAGAAATATGGTTCCTTAGAACATCATCAGTTTCCAAGAGATATTTTAATTTCCAATTTGACCACCCATAGGAACTAGTGAAAATGGAAGGGTTACCACCTTGAAAAGAGACTTCAACAGAGATGTTATGAGGAGAAGAATTCACATGCTCAATGTTTTTCCCATCCTTCCACATTATAGCTAGACCACCGCTTCTACCTTTACTACTGACAAAAAAACCAGAATAAAGAGAAAGTAACCAAAAAATAGACTCATAGCTTCATGAGATCTTTGGGTCTTTATCAAAAAGATGATATCAAGTCTATAGCTTTGGATTAATCTTTTGACCCAAAAAGCTGCATTGGGGTGACTCAATCCCCTGTAGTTAAACGAAATGCAACTCATTTCAACTACTTATCAGGTTTTTGTCTCCAATCGATTGAATCCTGTGGGACGATTTGAAGACGGTGCCAGTCCAAACTAGTCGAGAGAAAAGAGAAGATAAAAGAGGAGGAACCCCAATTCTCTTATATTAATTAATAGCCAAATATGCACCCCACGAATAATCTCTGCACAAAAATGCCTCCGCAACATACCACTACACACCCTGAATTACCCATTACTATTATTTAGAAGTAGAACACAAAACTACTCCAAACTGGAAAATGTAATTCACAACAAAAGAAATCTCAAATCACCTCTCAGTGGCGTTAGAAGAAGAACGAGATCTTACAGAGATCCCTACCTATTTCTCTTTGCTTCTCCTCTGTGGGACTCCGACCTAATCAAGACAGACGCCGCTTACACAAAATACCTCAATTAACATCACCTTTATCAACGCTCAAAAGAATGAGCCCTTTGCATGACCAAAACAACCCCACAAAGAGAGGGGAGAGATAATCTTCGAGACCACTCTAGGAATAGACCCAAGCCAACTAATCAAGCTGACAGAGAATGAAGATAGGGCTCATCTAAATATGATCATTCCAATTGATAAACATTGAACCATTGCATGAAAAAAACTTTCATGACATGATTAACAACAAAATTCTCTTAATAAATCTATCTATAATAAATGTTTATCTATTACCTCTTATTCTCTCTTTACCTTCTGTAGGTGAATTCAAAGTACTTTGGTTCTAAAATTTGATGGCTCTTATAATCTTATGAATAGCATAGATTTATCAATCCAAATACAAGCGTTGGGGAAACGGACATTGCGACCAAGGTGGATGGAGAACGAAAAGCATCCAATGCCTCATATATGCACCATGGCTCTGAGGGTTAACAGGGATAGGTCCACGACAACCCCGGATGCAACACAAATCTCTTTCACCTTCTCTCGGCAAAACGTAGTTGTTTGGTAACTCCCATATCAACAATTACTTGGATCTCCCCGAACCTCTCATGAAGTGCTTTCAGCTAGCCCTTCTTCACTTTCAACACTTCCCTGGATTTTTTTTGTCGCTGATTCGTTTTAGCTTCCCCACACCCGTAAGAAGTGGATTTAGGCCGCTAAGTCAATGTTCACACATTCGGCCTCCGCCCGCCTTTGTCGTTTTGTGGCTAGATTCATCTGAGCAGTTACAATCTCCACTTTCACCCTTTCGAGTTCTGCCCGACCTCTTCCCCGACACAATTGGCCAGCTTGTCCCGTTCGTGGCTAACCACATTGAGTTGTTCCAGGAGCAACCAAATGTTGACCCGAGCATCTTTAACGGCTTCCCTTTAAAGCTATAAGGACTGGAGTGCCTAGTCCACCTCAGCCTCCATCATTTCTCTCTCCTCAATGGTGGCATTCTGAGCCCAAGTCATCTCAACAAGCTCTTGTGTCAGTTGTTTGAGCCTCAATTCCTTACTTTTGGATCGTCTATTGGCCCAGGTCAGCAACTGGTGGCTTAGCAGGTGACCCTCTCTTTTGTGCAACAATTTTCTCCTAGGGCCATCGCTTGAGCATCCCCGCAGATCAACCTCTGTCTAGAGTAATATCTACACGTTTAGGAATTATGTTTACGTATCTCATGCACTATTTCACCTAAAGTCCGAATTAACAAGTTGTAAGATTTTTACTTGACAAAACAATGCTCGAAGTACTTTGTGGTGTACTTTGAGCTCATTTAGGCAGCATATAGTCAATCTGCATTGATCGTTTCCCTGGGATGGCCTGACTTTTAAGCCTTTAGCTCTCGCCCCATGAAGCAGCAATCCCTTTGTTACACCATCTTCACCACTTCCTTTTACAAGGTCATCGACTCATGTAGTCCACCCCGGGTTCGTCACCCGGCTCGCACCATTTGTTCTCTTCCACTGGTGTTGTAGCCATGGTTTCCTCTATGGGGCCATCCGCCTCCTCTTCTTCAGGTTCTTTTTTGGTTCTCTTTACCAGAACCAGTGACGAAGCTCTTTCCTCGTCATCGTCAACAAGAATCGGACTCACAACTCCATCCTCGTTATGTTCTCACTAACCCCAGACGTCTCAGCTTCCTTAACCTTTTTCTTCCCCTTCCCCCTTGTTACTTCTATTGGACGGGCCGCTGAATTGACTTTTCGGCTGGTCATATTCCCGGGCCTATCATGTCGGGACTTCACTTACTTGTTCTCTTACGGCTCATCCTTGTCACTCGACTCAAACTCATCACCCATGTCATTTTTCTGGCCCTTAGTTCTCGGCTCAACCTTGCATGGCTTGGCATCTACAGTTCCCCCTTCGAAGTTAAACCATTTCTTTACGGTTGTTGCAGTTCGATCACTAGGCACAGTGTCAACTTTCCTCTTTCTACTGGCCAGTCGGTTGTCTGTTCTAGCTCAACCAATGAGTCGGTCACCACTCCCCTGGTTTCCTTTACAACTGTCACCGCTGAGTGGTGAAAGCTTAGGATTTCCCCTCCATTCGCCAATGGGAAGTCAATAAGAGCTTGGGATTTTCGCATCCCCTTATTGCCTTTACAACTGTCACCGCTGACTAGTGAAAGCTCTTGATTTTTCTAGAAGACACTTTCAACAAGTTAGCATGTAGGGACACCAACTTTCACTTGCAAATGTAAGCACAACAAGGCAAAATTTTAAAATCCATTGATGGATCAATAAGAGTTTATCGGCTAGATTCTCAAGCCTCCTTTGAATGTTTGGAGTAAAGTACTCCTCCTAGTTGACCTCATCGGGAGCGTTTCAGTTCATAAATACTCAAAATTTCTTCTCAAACTCCTCCACTTTGATGCCCAACACTCTAAAGATAGTGACACTAGCAACTAGGTTGTGGGCGCTTCATGGGCAATGAGTACCCTTCTGGAAGGCAGCTGAACCACAAACCATATCTGGCGCCCTTGCTCCACTTTGTCGCTTGGACACATGATTGGCCAGTTTTTCTAAGTGACAACTGAGTATGACAAGGCGTGTGTGGTGTACTGGACAAACCATAGCTGTACAACTGTCTGGAAAATGGATGGATGTGGCCTACCTGGGTCAGAAGGAGGAACCAACGACATGGGCTGAATTAGAGGGGGGGTGCAAGCCGATGAGGCAAGCCTTCACCCGGTTCATAAAGTCTAGCAAGAACATATTCATGGGGAAGGTCATTCCCTTCTAACCTGATCCTCAAACATCACAAACCCATCGATGAAGTGATCTATGATCCTCACTCCAAAGTCCTAGAGCATAAACTATGTTCTAGTATAAACTATGTTCCAGTAGAAACCTTCACGCCAGCTAGAACCTATTTCAACTTCTCTATGGTAATTGGTAAGTGATGATCCAAGCGCTCCCTGCTTGATGCCATCTGTGTTCTTAACCGACAAGGCTCTTCTCTCCACTAATGCCGCGACATCGCTCTTGCCAAATTCATCGGCCACTGCTAGCTCTTCATTCTCCTCCACTACAACACCAACAAACACGATTTTGTCTAAGATCTTAGGAACAATCGCCACCGCCTTTTGCACTCCACCAGCAGAAAAGGGCGATCAGTAGGACACCAGCAGCACCAACAACTTCTTCCTTAAAAGCGCGCGTGGCGCTAGCGGCAGTGGAAGAGGACACAATGCTGGTTGATGATTTTACCTAGACCTGGCAATTTGGATCGATGGGTCGGGTTGATATCAAACCTAACCCAACCCATTTAAAATATCATTAACTCATTCCAAACTAAAAATGGATGGATCTAAAAATCTTGACCATAACCCAACCCGTTTAAATTCCTTTAACCCTAACCTAACCCACCCAACCCATTTTTTAAGAATACAATAAATTAGATGGATTAAGAGTATAAATTAATTTAGATGTAATCTTTGCTTGATCGACCCAACTTTAAACGAATTCCATGTTATGCGAAAAATCTAAAGTATTGCACCAATTTCTCATGAATAGAATAACTCGCACTTTTTCCATAAGTTTATTTTTATCAATCTGAGCCATAACTCTACCTCTGTTGGGAAGGAATCCTATCTAGACATGCACATGATCTTAATGCCCTTAATAAAAAAAAGGGAGCAAAAAGAAAAATCTTCATTATGCATTAGAGAAATATACTAAAGACCAATCTTTTAAAATTAGAAATTATTTATAAACTAATTGCTCTAAGCCTCAAACTATGACTGATAGTTTTAAAATAATTACATCCATTTAAATAAGTGCTCATGTTTGAGAAAGGTACAATCACAATCACTTAATCATTAATAACAGCTGAGGAACTTTTATGCAACACACTCTCCGCATTGTTGGCTTCATAATTCGCTAGAGGTCTATAATCAAGATCTTACAACAAAATATATATCACCTATTTTTGTTCACCCTTCTAGATAATATAAACATATCTATATAATGTCAGTGAGAATAAGAAAATCAAACCTTGGGTGAAAAACGGTGTAGAGAATAAAGATGGATGTGAGTCTGCAAGACGAGAGCCTTAGGGTTTTTCAACATTATGTTAACGTCTGGTTAGGCCCTTTATTTGATATGCAGCTGGTTAGGTCGTTTGCATAGTTAAGATTGTGTGATATTATTAAAGGTTGGATAGTCCAACTACACTTGGGTTTAAGGCTAAGGTATAGTTTGATCTGAAAATGATATATACATGTAAATTAATATTTTTTAATATTAACAAATATATTTTCGGGTTTCAGGTTGGGTCATGGGTTTAGATCTTTACCCTAACCCAACCCACAAAATTAGCTTATTACCCTAACCCAACCCAAAAAATAATTGGGGTCAATAATCAAGACCCTAACCCACAAAAGTATGGGTTGGATTTCAGGTTGGGTCAAAATTGTTAGGTCTAATTTTACCATTGTTGATGTTCAAAGCTTGCAATTAAGACACAAAAAGCTATGTTCATGGGAGCGAAAGGGCAAGAAAACGAGGAAGCGAGAAGACAATAAATCAAGAGGCAAAAGCACACAAAAATGTTCTGAGAATATGAAAGTATAACCTTCTCTTTCCCTTTCCCTCATTTTAGCAACCAAGACCGAAAAGGCAACTCTACTCCAGACAGCCACCGGTTGCCATTCTTTTTGGCACTCCAATCGCAACCCTTCACGTGTCGCTATAGTGTACAAATCAATTCGGGCACTCAAACACTTTTGCATCCCGCGCCTCCCGTGTCCCGCGCCTCCCGTGTCAGTGTAATCATGAACAAACGAATGTTTCCACCCTTGGAACTCCAAAAGTCTCACCTCTTGGACATGTGTCAGCTCACTGTCCAATAGCAAGATCCAACCATTCATGCTCCAAGTTATCGCCACAAGGTTAAGGTTTCACTTCCAGCTTTTCCTTTGTCTAGAAGTAAAACCTGGGGTACTAGTCAGTGTATCATAGTAAAATTCTTTCACCTCGTTTTCTTTTATTATTTTAAATTCTTTATACACAAACAAATGGCATGCTAGGACATATACTAAGTTTAACTTCCTCATATTTTCTGCATAATAGAACTTGGGGGACTAATGTTGGCATGATATCTTCAAAGTATTTATTTCATGCCTAGAATCACCTTTATTGACTTCTTTCTTTATTTCCTGGCCGGCCAACCAGTTGGCACGATTAAATTCTTCCGAGTTTCCCGACCAAAAGGTTGGCCTTTTGTGCAGAACTCCTGGTAGGGACTTCCCCGACCAGTTAGGCAGTGTCCACCCCGGACAAAATCGTAGTAGGACATGACCAAACACCCAAGAGTGTCCAGTCATGACCCTTTCTTTTTTTCATTGGGCCCGCTATCACCCTGCAGTCCCCCTACAAGAGTGATCGTCTTTTAAGTTACAACCACCTAGCGGATTTCCAGGGATACCTAAATTGAAATACCCTAGACTTAAATATGGTGATTAAATTATTCTAATATGGTATTTAAGGGCCTAATAGCGCCTAAAGAATATTGGTGAAGACAAATAAAACCAAAAGAAAAGAGAAAACGCGTAAAAAGCACAAAACGTAAAAACGTGTGTTACGCAACCATAGGAGGTACGTGACCTCGACTAGGGTCCTAGATGGATTCCCAGGGCTTAATTATGCCTAAATAGTATGTAGAAATAATTCTCGAAGAAAATGAATCCGAATAGTGGATTAAAAATGCAAATGAAGCTTTAAAGCACGTTTTTTTAGAAAACCCGAAAATGTGAATTTAAGTATGTTAATGACAAAGTGTTAGTGGGTCATATAACTATAATTAAACATTAATTGAGGTCTAAGAACCATTAAAATTAAATAAACGAGAAAAATCCGGAAAACAGGCCCGGTTGGTGAATAGTGCCAAACCGGGAAGATTAGAAGTGTTTCTTGCAAAAAGACAGAAACACCCCTGCCCAATTAATATAAGGGGGCCAGTTTTTAGAGTGTTCCAGCACTCCCCTCTTCATTAATGATCTAGTTAATAAGTAGAAGAGAAAAGAAAATAAAAGTGAAAAGTAAAAAGGTACATAAGTTACCTTTTCTCTCTCTCTCCTCTCATTTCCTTCCCCACTCATGTACTGCCTTCCTCTCTTTCTTCTCTCTGCCGATTTCTCTCTTCTTATCCCCCTTGCTGGAGATTTCAAGCTCCCTTCAATGGCTTCCTCACTTTCCTTGCTTGCCCAAGCTACACCAATGCTCCAAATCAAAAACTTATCACATATTCTTGCTCCTCTCATCAAGGGCTACCTTTCCCTCTTTTAAAAATCCCAAATGGATGAAGTTGACCACCATGGATATAGCACCATTGAAGGAGAAAATCATATTTTCTTGAGCTAGAACATCTCCCCTTTATTTTAAGGTAAGAAAATTCAAATAAATCCCATCTGTTCTCCATTTTCCTTACCAGCCGGTTTTGGCTTCTCAAGAGGGTTTGTTTCTTGTTTTGTATGAGCCTTAATCCAAGCTTCAAAAGAGTAGTTGGAACCCTCCTTGATTCATGATTGAAATTCTCTTCTAGAGCTCCAAAGGTAAAGCCCTAAATTTTATGTTTAAAGCCTCCTCTTGAATCCTAGGGTTCTTTCAATGTGTCTAAGTGTTTTTACTTAGTCTCATTCTCTCTTTGAATGGTAATTTAGAGTTCTTGGAAATTGATTTTCCCCTTGGCCAATTTGGGAATCAAGAGAAATGGAGAAGAGAAAGAAGATGAGAATTAGAAAGGAAATGCTCAGAAGCTTAAGTTAAAAAGCTTACCTTGGATGACCTTCTAATTGCTTTTAGAATTGTGGAATGGGAATTTTAAATGAATGAACCAAAATTGAGTTGAAAATGTGGTTTGTAGTTAGAAGAGGAATTTGTGAATCTATGTGTGTTTAAGAGCCTAAGAGCCAAGCATTTAAGGTTAATGCATTATATTATGATTGGTGAATTTGAGGATGAACTTGTGTGCTGGTAGAATCCCTTGTGGATTTGGTTAGTTTGAATTGTTATAGGTGAACAAGATGGTTCATTGGGCATGTTAGAAAAGTAAATGAACTATAGCAAAATTTGTGTAGAAACCTAAGGAGTTTTAGGTGTTGTTATGAGTGAAGAATGACTTAGGGTTAACTAGGTGTTGAAAGAAATTAATTTAGGTTAGTTAATCACCCTAGGATGTTGGTGGAAGGCTTAGATTAAGTTGAACAAAAATCTGTAGCAAAGTGTTGTTTAAGTGCCTTGGGAATTCTAGAGAAGGCTTAGAGTTTAAGACTTTGAGAATGAGGTTTGAACTTGGGAAATGGAATTGTAAATGCCTAGGAAGGATATGGTATGGTCTAGGTGATTGCAAGAGAAACAATGGAGTTGGAGAATCGGTGAGCAAAGTGCAACTTAGGAAGTTAGGAGCTAAGTTGCAAATTGCAGAATTTTTGGAGAGGAAACTTGTAGAAATGAACAAGAATTGAGTGAAGAGTTTGACTCATGGTTTAAGGAGGTTTAGAGCATGTTTAAGGTGTTATAACATGTTTGGAAACATGTGGAATGATTAGGAAAAGATTGGGTAAGAATTGAGGTGGGATTAGAGTTCAAAAATTGTCAATTTCAACAGCTTCAGACTTGGTCTGGGTTTGTAAATAGGTACACAAACCTGGACCACCTTAAAAACTAGGCAGAAACTAGTCCCAGGGGTTGGTCCGGGTTTATAACCCCGAACACAAACCCAGACCTACAAGAAAATTAGGTAGAACGTTCATCCAGGGGTTGGACCGGGTTTACAACCTCAGACACAAACCCGGACCACCCAAAAAATGTCCTAGAAAGTGTTTTTAAGCAATCTAATGATGGGGAATTGAATGTTAATGATATTAGATGATGATTAGGACTTGTTTGATGACATGTAAAGGTCATTAGGAGTATAAACAAGTGCTAGGTTGAATGAGGAAGTGATAACTCAAGATCACATGAACAAAGTTAAGAGTAACAGGATAACGGGGTTAAATACGGGTGTATCAATCGTTTACATACCGTATTGTCTTGATGTTAATATAGAAACCCTTGAAATGTTATCAGTGAATCGAGTTTAATCCGAGGAACGTAAGGTGACACGGTAGAGTAACCCCATGGTGAAAGGTATGGTTTTCTTGCAACTTGTGTCCTACCGAGTTTCACTTGGCTTGTGTGCCGACCTAACAAGATAAAAGAACAAAAATGTTTATTGCATTTGATATGTATATCGTGATGCATGTTGTTTGTGCTAACCATCCTTGTTTGATTGTATGGTCTAACTTAGTGTTGTAGACTGACTCATAAATGAGTAAAGTTTGGTTAGTGACTCGTAAAAAGAGTCGTCCCGTAAAATAATGTAAATGTGGAAAACACACGAAAGCTATCGGTTAGAAAATAACGATAATACAACCCTGTGAACTCACTAGAACGTGAGAGAGATGTACGGGATTAGTAATCTTCCGTTAACGGTTAGAGAACCGAGACGAAACGATCCACAAAATAATTGATAGTGGAAAGATGTAAAGAACCTCTAATAAGAGAACAATGGTAGTTCAAAGATACGAACTCATGAGAAAAGTAAAAGAGATATAAGGGACCATCAAACTCCCTTCTAATGATGGTCGACATCCTATATGAGGATTCGACCTAGAATAAGAAAATGACCTGAATGTATAAGTATTCGAAATGTTGGGGCAACCCTTAAATCTGAGAATACAAGAACTTGAGAAAATTCCCTAAGCTATTAGAGGTCATCAAGAGCGGTGCTTCTAGGCTAATCTACGTAATTACATTATAACTCCGAGAGTGGAGAATTTGGAAATGTGAGAAGTCCGTTAGAGGTACGGACGTTTGTGAGAATAAGGAACTAAGAGAGTAGTTTCGGTTGCTAGTTGAACCTTCCCATAATGCTAGACCTAGTGTAGGGTCGAACCGAGGAAGTAAGACTAGTGCTTGAAAGCCCGGTGGTGAGTCTTGTGAATGTCTCTGCCCGGAGGTCATGAGTATTAACTTAAGAATTATTCAAGAGATGAATAAATGAGGAAGCAAGAACTAGACCTGTAGCGTCTGTAAATCTAAGAGAGAATGATTAAGGTTATCCAAGAGAATGGATAGGATAATGAATAAAATGATTACAGCATTAGTGAGGTAGAAACCCTCAAGGCCTAAGAGTAAGTTAGAGTATGCTAACAACCTTGATGTGTTAGTTAGTGACTGTATTCTATGTTTGAATACTGATTGTGAATGCGAGCATGATGTATGTTTATTGCTCTTCATATTATGATTTAAATAAAATCAATCGCATGCTTAGACGAGAATTAGTTGGGTGCGACCCGGTAGTACCAAGTTGCACGACTACCATACCAGCAAAGGTGTTGAGCCCCTTTAGGGTCATCCATTACATTTCAGGTACATTGGAGCTGATTAACGTTCGAGAGTAGGACGGGGTTGTTGCTATTGCATGGGTAGTTTGATTCATTTATATTGTAAATGTTGTATCGTAAGACCGAAATGTTATCGGCAAGTTGAGGATTGTATAGACTCGGTATAGAATTGAATTGAGGATTGTATTTGTATTTGACTCGGTTAAGGAATGAAATGTAATTGTATTGTATTGAATACTCGGTGTTCTGGTCCATTAGACCGATATGGTATTATGTTAGGCCTTGTTAGTCATGTGGGTGGCTAACGACATTGTTTCACCCATCATGTGTATTGAGATTTCCGCTGCAGAGTTAAGGATGGATGGTACAGTTTAAGAGTTAATGTCGTGATTAGCGGTAGGGGTGTTACGAATAGAAATCCACGCACAAATAAATGATAGATTTTATCTATTTCTCGTTACTTCTTGACAATTGGGATATCTGTGTTGGCTAGATAATGTTATATCCCTAGCCTTTTTCTATAAACATCTTTTGTAATTAATTGAAAAGGGCATCATCTACGACCCAAAAAAGCTCTTGCACTCTCTTTCTCTCCTTAAATAGTAAAACTTATGTCAACCCTCTGTGGACTAGGTCTTTTATGGGTAAGCCACATAAATCATCTGTGTTCTTACTTTTTGTCCTCGCACTTAAATCCGATCTCACGAACAAGGAGTTAATCTAAACCCAACCCACATTATACTTGAACAATAACCACCTCGAGTTTAAAAACTGAACAATCAATATTATAAGTTAAATGAAATACCACAGTTTAGTTAGACTGATGTATCTTATTAAGAAAATGGAAGACAATGAAATAATTTAGTATTAGAAGTTGAATAAAATACAACATCCTTGTGAGACTGATGTATTCATTGAGTAGATGGACCATAATGAAAAAAAATGAACTTGAGTTTGAAAAGCAAATAACCAGTGCTAGAAGTAGAACAAAATACCATATTCTTGTTAGACTAGTGTAGTTCATTGAGAAGATGGACAATAATGAAAAAAATGAACAACTTGAATTTAAATAAAGAACAACCTGAGTTTAAAAATGAACATCTAGTATTAGAATTTGAAAAATATCACATTATTGTTAGACTAACCTATTTCATTGAGAAAATGGACAATAATGGAAATAAGAGGATTGATTCAAAATGAACAACCGGTTTTAGAAGTGAAACAAATGACCAAATTCTTGTGAGGCTGGTGTATTTCATTAAGAAATTGGCCTATAGTGGAAAAATGAACAACTAATGTTAAAAGTTGAATAAACTACCACATACTTGTTAGAATGGTGTATTTCATTTAGAAATGGAAAACAACAGCAAAACTGTAATCACCTTCATTACCAAAATTAAAATATTGAACAATCATAATCAACAGCTGGATATATAACATGACAATTTCGAGTTGAACAACTTTCATATAGTAATGAGCAACTATAATATTATAGTGACCGATTTCTATAAGATTTTATATCATTATTCTAACAATTTGTAGAAATAAGGTAAGCCTATATATGTCGTCATTGTCAAAAACATCTAAATAAACTAAGTTTTTATTGTTACTAAAAAAAGGAACACAAATGACTTCCCCACGTCACTTAGTTATTTTTCTAATCGTTGGTCTTGATCTCCAAAGTTTCTAAAAATTTCTCCTTTTTTCTTATTTGATGAATGCAACACCAACTTGATTGCATATTTTGTCATAATCTGATTCAGCATTGGTTTTAAAAAATGCAATGAATGGTTAGAAACGATAAACATGTAGATCATAAGATTTAATCAGTTAGGGCTTTGTACAATAAACAATGTCCATTTCGAAACTGAACAATCTAATATCAGAATGAATCATTATATCCTTAAAAAACTTGCATCTCAAACGAATCTGTTTTAGTAAACAATTTTCAAAGATAAAATAGACAGCAACAGTAAAACAATGAATAATTCCTATAAAATTATGAACAAACATCTAGGAACGATTGATGGAGTTAGAGACAAAACCGAGATAGGGTTTAAAATTAAATGCAATATCCAGAAACAAGAGATGGAGACGAAAACAAAAGTCCGAAGCGTAGCAGACACAAACTGTTGTTGGGCTGAATCTCCCTTCGGCAGTGTATGGAAGAGGGCCCAACTGTGCTGGGCTAACTACATATGAGTGTAGGTGATATAACCTCCCGGGGCTAAGGTGGGCTGAAGACATAGAAACGTCCCCTAGTATAAGCTCTGTATGGAACTGCGTTCTGGATTTTAATTAAGCCCAAAACGACCCCAGTTGAAACCTTGACTTTCTTCTTGCCTCCGTCTCCTTCCTGCTTTTTTCTCGCTCGGACGAAACTGATTGTCTTCACAGACCAGCAAAATTGTCAGCAGGATAAGGAGATGGACATGGTTAAGGGTTGGTGTTTAGCTATGCCCAAGGTGGAACTACATGCCCACCTCAACGGCTGTTTCAGAGACTCAACCATAACGTAGTGGACCTTTTTCCTCTTTTTTATCCTATCTATTTTCAATTCTCATAATTGTGCCAATATATGTCTAGATTGAAACTACGAATTGTGATAACTTGGTTTGGGTTGAAGGGCTCAATGGTATGGGGTTTTCTCTGCTTGCTTGCAGGGAGCTTGCCAGACATTTGGACGACAAGGGCATTATAGCTTTCTCCGAGTTTGCACAAGCTATTTCTAATAGTAATTTCTTTATCCCTCCAACCAATATTGATAGTTTATCTGAATCTGGCTGTGTGGTTCATGTAATAAACTCTCATCTAATTAGACAAGTGATCGCTAGTTTGACGATTTTTTCCTGCCGATTCCCAATTAACTTTTTTTTTTGTTACTTGCTGTCTTTGTGTATTGGATTGAAAATTAGTGTGCTTAGGAAGTGAGAGCAGAGAAATTTTAACCTTGAACTTCCTCAAAAAACCCGTAAACAGCTAGGACCGGTGCTCTTCTGTAGCCTACGTACTGTTGTTTATTTTTTGTTTCGGTTTGAAGGATTTATTTATGGTCAAATTGGCATCTTTCCCTTCTGCAAACAGTAACCTGGCATCTTATCTGCGAAAATGAAGTGGTTATAATTGTTCATCCCTGTGATGAGTTGCTTAGTTATACCCCCTTGATTTTACTAAATGGCGAATTAATCAAGGCTAAGAGCATATTATCTTTTCATTTGTTAATGATCTGATCTTTGGTAATCCGTCTCGTCATTGTTGAAACAAAGAGTAGAAACCGGGTCTGGTTGAAACTAGTGTTTGCTTTCATATATATTTTAGGATGGTGGTAGGTTTTGTATTATGAAATATTTGGAGTGCTCTTAAACCCTTTGAACTTCATAACCAGGTGATCGATCTCTGCATGAGGTGTTCAAGTTATTTGATTTGATCCGCATAATTACGACTGACCACAAGACCTTGACAAGAATTGCCAAAGAAGTATATATCCATTTTCTCCATCTTGGTCGGGATGCTACTTCTGTCCTTTGAGCTGTTTAACCAAAAATCTTAATTGTGCTGTATTTTTCTTTTCCTTTGTTAATGTTGGAGAGAAGTAGGTTGTTGAAGATTTCGCAGCTGAAAATGTTTTGTATGTGGAGCTAAGAACTACTCCAAAGGTAAAAGATTCAAGTGGTGGCGTTTGATTATTGTTAGTACATGATACATGGGTTTGATTTAGGTAATTAAAGGATAGAGTTTAATCTTTTGGTTTTTTTTTTAATATTTACATGCAGGAGAATAAATCAGTAGGAATGACCAAACGATCATACATGGACGCAGTGATTGATGGTCTGAGAGCTGTGGACAATGTTGATGTTGATTTTCCATTTAGTAATGCTGGGTTGATGAGGAAATCGGATTCTGTTGTTATAACTAACAATTGCATGAACACTAGGAAAAAGATTTTCGTGCGACTACTTCTTAGTATCGATAGGCGAGAATCAACCGCATCTGCTATGGAAACTGTATGTATGATGACAATTACCCCTCAAAAAATTGACGAAAGCCTGCTTGTTGTCCTGTGATTGTGGATTTCCCTTGGTGTAATTTATTGGAAACAGCTGATTCTGTTGATGCATACCAGGTCAAACTTGCTTTAGCGATGAGAGATGAAGGGGTTGTGGGAATTGATCTATCTGGAAATCCAGCTGTTGGAGAATGGTATTGCTCTAAAGTTTCAAAGAGTACCTTGTGCTCAGAAGAGAAGATGAGAGTTATTTTTCTTGTGCATGTAGATTTTTGTATATATAAAAAGAGAGATATTTGAATACAAATGGCAAGATGAGTGTAATCTTCATTCATTTGGGCTCTCTTATTGAACAGGGCAACATTTTTACCAGCTCTGAGATATGCTAGAGAGCAAGGTCTTCGTATCTCTCTCCATTGTGGAGAGGTATGTGATGCTGCTTTCAATTGGGACCGTAAGAAAAAAAAATCGAGGTCTTATGTTTTTTCCTGCAAAAAGTGTTATGGTTAGGGATATCTCTGACCATACTTAATACCTAGTGAAGTTTAGGTACCTAACCAGGGGGAAATACACTCAATGCTGGATTTTCGGCCAGAGAGAATTGGCCATGCTTGTTACTTGGAAGAGGAAGCATGGAGAAAGCTCAAAGCTTCAGATATCCCAGTTCAGTCTCTCTTATTTGATAAGAAGCGTACAAGTCAGATGCAATTTTATCTGATTTTCTTGCTATGATGCTGGACATTCCATCAAGATTGAGCTTGTATAATATGTTATTAATCTGATTTGTTGCTGTCTGTCTTGTTTGGCAGGTTGAAATATGCATGACTTCGAACATCAAGACTACTACTGTTGCAGCCTTTGATGTTCACCATTTTGGTTAGCTTTTTATTCCGACCATCTTCACCTCTTATTGTTTATACTACAAATATATATATATACTTACATCCATTGTTTTCGTTTCTCTTACCAGCTGATCTATATACCGCGAATCATCCAATAATATTGTGTACTGATGATACGGGGATTTTTTCAACCACACTGTCCAGAGAATACTCCATAGCTGCCTCCACATTTGGTAGGCGTTGTTCTTCCTCTTACTCTATGATCGATTATCAGTCATGAACTTTGCGTCTTATCCCTAAGTTCATTTTTCCTGTGAAGGCCTTGGTCAAAAGAAACTGTTTCAGCTGTCAAGGGACTCGATTAAGTTTATATTTGCTGATGATCGAGTAGTCCAGGAACTGACAGAGTTATTCGATGCTGCTGCCCATGGATATCTCAATTGATGGGTTTGACAGGGACATTTTTCTGTCTGTGGATTTTACTAAATATAAGCATCTGCTGTGAAGCAACCCTCAAAACAAGGAGATAAATCGACAGAATGAAGACGAAAGAAATCATCCTATTATTAACAATCTCGCTTCCTCTTTGAAGATCCGCCTTAATTTAATTGTAAATCAATTTGTTGTGACGAAAACGATTGTTGTAAACATCTTTTGCATTATTATATCAATTTAAAACGTCTGATTTTGTATTTACAGTTTTGAGTCCTTTAGGACGCGTTCGTTACCTGCGAAAAAAATTTGCACAGCATCCAAGAACAATAAATTGACAAATGTCACTTGATTATTGGCTTTCTATTTGACTGGGGCCCATCCTTCACTCACAGCGTTAGATTAATTGTAACGCAGGTATTCCTGCGTTTGGAATGAGCTCTGCATTAATGCCATTAGCGAACGCATCCATAGTCCGATTGAATGGTCCTTTCCGGAATGAATGTTCTTTGGAATTTCGATTTCTAACCATCAGGCACTTGGGATGGTTTGGGGCATTCAATAGTGTGTTGTTAATGATGAAGAAAAGGAAAGTGTGGTTGTCCTGAATCACAGAGATGCTTTAGCATTTCAACAATGCATCAAAGATGTGATATCAATGATATGATGTTACATGGGAGTTGTTTTTAGAGAACATATATATTTTTTTCGAAAATCACGAACTTCCATTCATAAGCTTTCATTACAATCCTAAGTCATCATATCAACTGGCCAAGGGGAGATGTCAAGAGCCTAAATCGAAGAGGATACTACTATAATCAACTAAGGTCAACATGGGTTGTACACACTTTGATTAACGTAAAACTAATATCAACTAGTAGTTAACTAATAGTAAAAAACGACAGAAGATAACAACGATAACTAACGTTGACAACAAAAAAGACCACATGTCACATGGAGATGTAACAACAAATTCTCATAATATTGGTTGTTCATGGTGAGGAACAGTGGTCGAATAGGACTCATGCAACTTGGATGAAGACCAAAGAAGATCCAGCACCTTCACTGCTCCAAAACCCTCTTGTTCTGCTGAAGGAGACTGAAATCGATGGCGCCGAGATCCAGCCCACCCACATGCAATGAATTATCCCCATAATCAGACATGGAGATGAGTACTCCAGCCCACCGATCGATTGAAAACAGGGCAGCGAATAGACTCCATCGACAATGAAAGAACAAAAGAACAATTGCCACTTGCAACCTCAAATCGGTGGTCAGCATTCAATTCAATGTAAGGGAGGCAATAGATTAAATCTGAAAAAGTGCTCCATGACTAAATCCCCATGAAGGAGTGGGCGTGACAATTTCCAAAGATTCTCATCCGCTCTCTCACTCCATCTTCTTCTCATCCGCACAGATTGAACAAAACCAGAAGAGAGCAACAAATCTCGATATGGAGGCGGGAAATTGAGTGAATGAATCCGCAAAACAAAGAGTTGAGCTCTGCATGTGCACCGCGCTGCTCAAAAGCAACTTAAAGACAGCATGTGGAGGAACGACACTGTGAAAACTTAAATTGAAAATTAAACTAAGAGACAATATAGAAAAGAACGGGAGATGAGGACAAACAAAAGAAGAAGAAGAAAAAACCATCTGAAAATGGGGCCTAGTAGAATTAAGAGATAGATATTTGTTCCATGAATAGTGTATTGTCTTGTATTGAATGTATAGTTACAAAAACTATTTATAGTAGGTTACAGGGGCACTTATGTACATTCTACTGGACTGGATCATTGTAATGGGCCTTGTACACATGGGCCAATATCCCCCCGCAAGTCCAGAGCTCTAAACAAAAGTGGGAGTTTGGACTTGATTACCGAAAACTTTAGTTTGTCCAGTGCTTTAGTAAAAATATCGGCCACCTGGGAGTGAGAAGGAACAAAGCTAATTTGTAAAGACCCATTCTTGACACGCTCTCTGACAAAAAATAATCTATGTCTATGTGTTTTGCACGACTGTGCAAGACTGCGTTTGAAGCCAGATTGAGAGCTCAATGTTATCACAGTGGAGAATGGGCGGTGACCTAAGGTAGATGCCGAGTTCGGAGAAGAGCTGTTGCAGCCAAATAGCCTCGGAGGTGGCAACCGCCAGAGACTTGAACTCGGCTTCAGTGGAACTCTTCGCCACGGTTCGTTGCTTGCGAGATTTCCAGGAGAGAAGGTGCGACCCGAGGAAGATGCAAAACCCAGAAGTAGATTTCCGATCGAAGAGTGAACCTGCCCACTCGGCGTCTGAGAAGATGTGGAGATCTCCCATGGGCTTCGCAGAAAAGAACAAACCTTGGTTGACGGTAAGTTTCAGGTAACGAAGAACCCTCTTTACACCTTGCCAATGAATTTCCTGTGGGTTTTGCATGTACTGACTCAATTTATTGACTACAAATTGAATATCCGGTCATGTAAACCCTAAGTAGTGTAAACCACCGATGATACTGCGATATTTGTGAGGGTCATGAAAAATTGGGGATTCTGGGTTGTCTTGAACAGTGGTGGTGGGCATGGGAGTATTTGTAGGTTTGCATGTGGAGAGGTTAGCCCGAGAGAGGAGATCTTTGATGTAATGACTCTGACTTAGGGTTGGTCCAGAAGGGGTTCTGTGAACTGAAATACCAAGGAAGTGAGAGAGATTTCCCAGATCTTTAATGGGGAACTCTCGAGCAATACAAGAAATAAGTTGGGAGAGAAGAGTCGGACTAGAACCCGTAACAACTATATCATCCACATAAACCAAGATAAAAACTTTCTGACCATTAGTGTTGTGGATGAATAGGGATGAGTCAGAGAGTGAGGGACTGAACCCAATCTAGGAACTCAACCTGGAAAACCATGCCCTTGTGCTCTGCTTTAAACCATAGAGAGCCTTATTTAGGCAGCAAATGTGATGAGGAAAATCTTTGTGAACAAAACCACTTGGTTGCTTGATGTATACTTTCTTATCAAGTGTGCCATGAAGAAAAGCGTTATCTATGTCAATTTGTCCAATAGGCCACCCATAGGAAGTAGCAATAGACAAAACAAGCCTGATTGTAGAAGCCTTAACCACGGGACTGTAGATTGTAGGTCTCAGTAAAGTCCACACCAAGAGACTGATTATAACCCAAGGCAACTAACCTTGCCTTTTGTCTCTCCAAAGTCCTATCAGATTTTCTTTTAGTTTTCAGAACCCATTTGGTCCCCAAAAGATTCATATTCTCTTTTAAAGGAACAAGAGTCCAAGTCTTATTTTGTTGTAGAGCATCAAACTCTCTCTGATGGCCTCACGCCATTCAGGAAACTTCATGGCCTTAGTAAAACAAGGTTCCTTAGGAATAGGTTCTGTGACAGTAGTGTTCAACCAGTTAATTGTGCCATCAGTCCTAACCAAGGGTTTAAGAGAATGTTTTTGTGACCTTGTGGTCATTCGAGGAGCTGGGGGTAGAGGATCAGGGGAGGGAGTTGGTGATGAAGGGATGAGATTTTTAGAGGTAAAAGTAGGAGAGGGAATTGATGTAGTAGGTTCTGTAATAGGGGTGTGATCTGTGGGATGATTGAGTTCTGTAGTGGAGTTAGGAGCTGTTGTAGATGAGGGTGAAGAGGGATCAAATAAAGGCTGAACTGTAGTGGGATTAGGTAGTAATGGAGGTAGAGAAGAGGGTTGTAGAACAGGTATTTACAGATTGACAAGAGTGCTAAAAGGGGTTGTAAAGGAGACAAAAGCAGTAGACTTTGTAAAGAGAAATAGGGTTTCTTGAAAGGTAACATCACGGGAAATGTATTTTCTGTGAGTCGGTAGGTGAAGGCATGTGTAACTTGTAGAATGAGAATCATAGCCCAGGAAAAGACACTCTTGAGTGTGGAAGGATAATTTATGAGTGTTGTAAGGTCATAGATTGGGGTAGCAAGCACAGCCAAACACCTTTAACACTGTGAGATCAGGGTCTTTTTGAAAGAGTTTTTGATATAGGGTAGTGTAGAACAACACCTTAGTGGGGATGTGGTTAATTAAGAAAACAATAGTAGCAAAAGCATAAGTCTAGTATGTGAGAGAGATAGAGGCTTGAAATAGCAAACACAAACCCATGTTGACAACATGTTTAATCCTTCCTTCCACCGCACCATTCTGCTGGTGGGAGTGAGGACAAGTAAAACGGTGAGTAATTCTTCTTTCCTGCATAATAGGAGTTAGGGCTTCCCCCCCCCCCCCCCCCCACCATCTGTTTGAATTACCTTAATCTCTGTTTGGAATTGTGATTTCACCATAGTGCAAAAGGTAGATAAAACCTTGTATGTGTCAGACTTGGCATGCAAAGGAAAACACCAAAGATACTTTGAATAATCATCAACAACTAGAAGGAAATAACCAAACCCATCAACAGACTTGTAATGAGCAGGTCCCTACAAATCCAAGTATAGCAGTTCAAAAGAAGTCTTAGACACCAAGGGTGAGGGGGAATGGGGAAGGGACTGGGTTGTACCAGCACAACAGGTTGTGCACAGTTCAACCTTAACAACCTTAGAAACTGGTAAATTAAAATTATTCAAAGCCATAGCAGTAATACTAGGAGAGGGGTGCCCAAGTCTCATGTGCCAAACATTAGATGGAGCAGCGGTAGAGTAGTTGATCTGTGGTGATGTGGCAGTGGTAGTAGGAAAGTAGTAAACTTCATCTCTAACCTCCCCTTTGAGAACTGTAGTCTTGGTTGTCAAATACTTCAGTAAGAAATAATTGTTATAGAACTCAAAATACATTGAGTTATCTTTATAAAACTGTTTCATAGAGATAAGATGTCTTTGGAGAGTAGGAGTGTGTAAAACATTGCTCAAAATGAAAGGTTTATCAGCCAATTGAATAGAAGTTGTACCCTGATTAACGATGGGCAGCTGAGATCCATCACCCAAAACAACAGAATCAGTGCATGTATACTCAGAAGATGACAGGTTTAGCTTAGATAAATCATTAAAAAAATGATTAGTTGCCCCAATATCTGCAATCCAGTCAGAAAAAGAGACTTTCCCTGTAGAATTAGCAGACATAGTAGTAGGAGGAATAGGCGGGTAGGCATGATTAAAACGATGATAATATTGTTTGGCCACGTGGCCTCGCTTCTCACAAATCTGGCACTTGGGACAAGTGTTAGGAGTTCCATTAAAAAGAACATTAGACTATCCCCCAGAGGAATAAGACTGGTTTCTGCCTCTTCCTCGATTTGAGGAATTTCCTCGAGCACCTTGAGAGCGGTTAAAGGAGTGATTTGCTTTACCTCTGCCATAAGTAGTAGTTGAATTAACAGAAATTTGTGAGGTAGTCTTTTGCAGGTTATGACCAAACCAGGCCTCACCAGATAGTAGGAAGTGGAGCAACTGACTCTGATCACAGGCCTCAGATCGAGTGAGTATGTTTGCCACTATAGAAGAGTACTCAGAAGGCAACCCCCATAAAAGGTAACACTGAAATTCATGATTGGGAACATTGTGCCCAGTAATAGCAAGGCAGACAACTAAATTCTTGGCTCTGTTAAAGTATGGATCATGGTTTCTGTGGCTTGCTTCTCTAAGGATGTAAGTTGTAATAATAAACTACTTATCTGAGCATTGTTCTGAGATGTAAATGTGTTATGCAAATAAGACCAGATCCTGGCCGATGGTTCAAGACCAATCACTTGTGGGACTATACTATCACTTAGAAAGGTAAGAAGAATAGAGATGATCAGTTGATCCTGTTGGATCCAATGCAAATACTCAGGATTCACGGCATTATTTACCATAACAAGACACTCATGAGTTCCATCAACGTACTTAAAGAGGTCATTACCTCTCAAAAAGGGAAGGATCATGCCCTTCCAGAGTCTAAAGTCATCCTGCTTAAGTTTTATCAAATTTGCGGCAGAAGATAGGATGGAATGAGATCCAATCGTGACTGATTGTGTGTTGGTGGTGATTGCAGGAACATTGGTGTTGTTGCCGGACGAGTTATTGGACTGATCGTTGGTGAAGGATCCAGAACTTCCGATGGGAGTAGCAGCCATTGAAGAAGAGAATAAGTATTGAAGGAAGAACCTAGACGTCTCATACCATAGTAGAATTAAGAGATATATATTTGTTCGATGAATAAGTGTATTGTCTTCACTACTACAAATTTGATTTTTTACTACTGTTAAAAGACAACTGTTATGTGTTGTAGTAGCCTTTGATACAAAATAGGTATGTTAAGGAAAAAAAGAGTTGGATAAGACAACTGTTAAATTAGAAGTAGTCTATACCTACTTTAAGACAACCGTTAAATAAGAGGGGAGGAAAAACACGGAAGTATAAGTGGAATTTTGCATAAAAGACTTATATAACCTTTAACTCTTTTTATGTTTCTGACAGTATCCTAAATTAGCACAAAACAAAGTCAGACAAATAATTCTTCTCTACGCATTCGATCTTCTCTCCTCTCGGTAGCGGCTTCAGACAATTTGTAACGACCCCAAAACCACCCTGGTTGAGAGACCGTTACATGCCGCGTGCTTATTACCTAAGACACGCAAGGCTACACTAGCGAATCCCAAAACTGAACAAAATACATCTTTATTTAACAAGTAGCAATTACAATCGTTTACATAGTTTACAATAGCGGAAGCTAGTAAACACAAAAAAAGGCCTCAAAGCCAAACATCTAAATACAAAACCAATTCCAAAACTAAAAGCAAAGGTCGAATCTTCAAACACAAACTAAGGCCTGCAAATCAGACGGATATAGGGGTGAGCACAACTATTGCTCAGCAGGTGATAAACTTCATAAGCTGAGCACGCTCAAAACATAATCTGAACACACATTTATACTTATACGAAAGCACTTAGCCAGAGCAAAATCAGAGACAAAGCATTAGTCTTTCAAATAGACTGAAGTCTAAAACACAAGGAGCTAAGCGGTGGTTAGAACATACACTTAATAGTAGAAGGTAAATTGAAGCTGAAAGCTTGACGAAATCAGAAGCTTAACAAACTCAAAAGCTTAAACACAATCAGAAGCTTAGCAAAATCAGAAGCTTAGCAAAATCCGGAACTTAGCAGAAGACAGTAAGCACACAGCCGACCGTCTCAAATCAAATACAGATAGAGCAGACGAAGCAGAGCAATTACAAAATCAGAAATCCTCAACAGACAGGAAGCACACAGCAGCCTATCTGAGTTTGCAAACAGACAGAGCAGGTGAAAGTAGTACAAACAAACAGAGGCGTTCAAAGGACAAAAAGCACACAGCAGTCTGTCAAAACAGCAGAACAGAATCCGAAAAGAAGTGGGACATTAGCATTCAAAGCATACAGACAGAACGGGTAAACAACCCGTGAACAGAACGAGGAAACCTCACTCGTAAACAGAACAGGTGGGAACCTGTGAACAGAACGGGGATACCACCCGTGAAACAGAAGGACGCCCTATGCAGCGCGCTACGAGATAGCTAAACCAGCCATCCACGGTTCAGATACAGAGATACTAGGTCCCAAAACAGAAGCTTTCAGAGCAGATCAAAGCCTTATACAGAACAGAACAAAATTCTTTATCAGACCAGAGCAGAAAGCATAAGCTTAATCGAAACAGAACAGAGGGCGTTGCTGAGCGCTAACACCCAAGCCCAAGGTTTAATACAATCAAAAACAGAATTCACAAGCTGAAACAGAAGTCTTAAGCCAAGACCAATGAAATACGAAAGTCAAAACCAAAGTCAGAAGTTGAAACTCACTTTCAGAGCAAATAAGAGTTCAAAGGCTTATCGAAGATTTTAAAATCAAATTACACATATACATGTGCTAAAACATATTTAAATAGTTATTACTCGAAAAGAGGAATCCAATGCCGCTAACGGCACTCAAAACGGAGCTCAGACAAAGAAGTTATGGTGAAAACCGTAGGGTGTCCGAACTTGTGTCTGGACGTTGAAGTTCGGACACAGGTCGATTTGAAAACAGAAGGGAAATTTCAGAGTGTCCGAACATCGAAGTTCGGACTGATGTTCGGACGTTTTACGAGAAAGTTTACGTGGAAGGTTCGACCTTGTGTCCGGACGTTGAAGTTCGGACACAAGTCAAACTAAGATCAGAAGAGAAACCAAGGGAGTGTCCGAACATCGAAGTTCGGGCAGATGTTCGGACATACCCCGAACTTTGAAAATCAGAAGGGCAAAACACACTGTCCGAACTTCAAAGCTCGGACGGAAGTTCGGACAGTGCGAAAACTGCAGTTTCCAGAAACGATTTTCACATAAATAGAACCACAAAACGATGCCAAAAAAAATGCAGCGCAACTCCAGAGTTGTTAAGCCATAACTATGGCAGTTTTTAGAAGGTCAAAACCAAGACAAATCAGACAGCGATCGGTCACCAAACATAGAGCAATTTAATAACCCGAACTCTCAAATCAGAAGCACTCAGAGTTCACAAAACAGAAGGGAATCACAGAGGTAGATTCACCATTGTCAAAATATTACTTATATATCAAAATACGCAAAACAAATACAGATCCCACGGGGTTGTAACGCATCAAAACGCAAATCCGGAACACACACAAAATCACCACAAATCAGAGACCAAACAAACATATACGGAAAACAACGGAACCAAAACCCCCGTGGGTGAACGCACACAACCGAATCCATCTACCACCTACCTCACATCCGAAGCTAAGTGATCTCTGCGGACTCTACGAAACGCCCTCCTCGAATTCCCACTCGAACGACAATTCCTCGAATTGAACCATTCCCAAATACAAAATCAAAATTAGAAAAGGGAAAGGAAAACTCAACAAAGAAGAGAACCCAAAATTTACAAACCAAACCTGATTGACGACTGACAGACAAACAGAATTCCACTGGCGGATCTCTAGCAATCAATTTACAGGAAGGAGATTGAACGAGGGGAGAAGAGCAAAGGGAGGTTATGGAGAGCGAGGAAGAACCGTCGTGCGAGAGAACGTCAAGATAGTGGAAGGAGGAATTGATCGTGAAAAGAAATTTGAGAAAGCAGAGTTAGGAAATAATAAAATAAGAAATAAGTCCTTAACTCTTTAATTACTAACAGAATGCAAAAGGACATCTTTAGCCCTCCTTCCACAAGCTAACATATGACATTAGGAGAATGTCATAGACAATTTAATATAAGATTACAAAATAGCACAAACTCCCTTTGCGAATCAGAAAGGAAATAAAAAAATCTGGGGCATAACACAATTCCTCCTCAATCTCCCGTAATGTCGAAACCCTAACCTCCTACCTCCTACCGACTCGCCTCTCTTTCTGTGTGCGCATTCGATCTTCGCCTCTCTTTCTGTGGCTTTCAGACAATTCCAGCCAGAACACTGCACGGAGAGAGTATCTATTGCAAATTCAGCTAAGGCAGGAGCTTTGACATAATCGTAACAGTCAGGTATGGAGTCTCATAACCTGATTAACGTGTGTTGCTAGCTATTGGCATGTAGAACTTAATGGTATCTTCAATTTCAAGAAGAAACTGTGATGCTTGATAATGAAGAAATTAATGGTGTCTTCATCTTCAATTTCTGTCTGAATGTGTGGTGATTATAGACCACCTCGCAAGCATGTGAAGTGAGACATGATTTAGGTATTTGGTTTCAGCTTTTCTTCATGTGATTCACTTCTTGCAATAGGGTCTTTTTAACATAATCGACTGTGATGGTCTTATTGTGTCTAGTATCTACCGCCACTTGGTTTTTTTCTTCATGACACTACAGGGTTATAATATGGCAGTGTTCACATTTTTTGTTTTTCATAGTGCCCAAGACAACCTGATGGTACCATTGATTGTGGCTATTATGTGATGAGATTTATGAAGGAAATCATAGATCATAAACAAAGGACCATTCCTATAGAGGTAAAATATTTTGTATGTTGTCTATTATATAGTTGTGTCTTTTATTTACCCTCATAAGAAATCTGTTGACCGTACCTTTATTTTACATGAACTCTACTTAACTGTTGTTTAATGCTTGCTTGGGATTAATTTTTTGTGGCTAATGGTTTCTGCTTCTTTTTCTTCAACTTCTCCACTTCTACTTCACTTTCTAATCTTCAGAACCGCTCTTTACTTCTCAAAATAGAAAGTACATTTGTTTGGATTTGATTATTTGTTGTTTTTTACTGTGAAGATGAATCCCTTTTGTACTACTCTCTCGTTGATGACTTTAGTTCAGCTTAATGTATGCTCAATGCAATTGCCTTTGACTCGTTTCTGTTGTTGCCATGATTCATTTATTGCAATTAATGTACATGGTTAAAATAATATTTTGTGCTCATGTCATCAGTTTTGATTACATTTTCAGCATATGTGCATGATCATATTTAGACGACTATATAAGTTGTTAGCTGTTATTTATTTATTTTTCTACAGTTTCTAAAGCTTTGGAGCTTATTCCATTTATCACTAGAATTTAATTATAATTTGAAGCTTCTAATATACATGTATACGCATATGAACTAATAGAATTTAGTATTGTTTTATGTAGTACTTTTACGGGTACAATGGTCAAGCATACAAGCAAGACGAGATTGATGTTATTCGAGAGCAGTGGGCATCATGTGTTCAAATGCAATTAGATTCAAACATGGAGTAGATTTTGCTACACATGGTGCTATTTTTCTTGACTTGAGAAAATGAGGATATATTGGATCATTTCTCTATGTGGGTTGGAGATTTGTGGATGTTGCTAAAGAGATTTGGATGTTGCTATAGAGATTTTGAATTATGAATGTTGTTTAGCAGATTTGAAACTATGAATGTTGGTAAACATATTTTGAACTATGAATGTTGTAATATTGATTCGGATTATGAATGTTGCTAAGACAATTTGGATCTTTAAGTGTTGTTATGTGGGTTTATGAATATTATATGAAAGTTTATTAGTAGGTGATAAAAAGATGATGCTCATATCAGATGTTTAAGACAACTGTTAAATTAACAGTAGTGTATGGTAAAAAAATTATTTTAAAAGAACCAAAGACATCTGTTAAAAACAGTTGTCAAAAGATAGGAAAATTTGTTATAAAGTGTGCTAAATAAATAACAATTGTCTAATGCAATGCCTACCTACGACAACTGGTTCTGTTACAACTGTTAATAACAACAGTTGTCTTTGACTTTTTTAACAGTTGTCTATGACATTTTTTGTAGTAGTGCTTGTATTGAATGCATAGTTATAGCAACTATTTATAGTAGGTTACATGGGACATTTATGTACATTCTATTGGACTAGATCATTGTAATGGGTCTTGTACATATGGGCCAATAGGGTCATGGACAAAAAGGCTAGAGAGATCGGGCAGAAACCTCTACTGGAAGGAGGAGAGAAACCTCTTATAGAAGGAGGAGAGAAGTTCAGAGAAAACATATACTCCCTCTGTTCAAAATATCTGTCATTTAGAAGGTTGCACACATATTAAGGAAAGTAGCATAATGACGCATGTACCCCTGCTTTTTACTTTTCCATCTAGATAATAATTATTTTTGTGTTGAATAGTAGGGTTAAAAGTGGAAAAAAGTGTGTCAAAAAGCTAGAATAACACATATTTTTGAACAAGAATCACATCCTAAAACGACAGATATTAATTAACGGATGATGTATTAAACTAAAGAGAATCTAAATCTTCAATCAGCTCCATATCAGTGCAATGAGCTACAACCATGGCTAGGGAACAAGCTCTACCATGGACAAAATACTTGAATTCCGATCGCCAATCTGATTGTCTTTCTAGGCACTGGAACAACCACAACACCTATCGAAAGGGAAACTATTTACAAATTAAATAATACAATTAAAACTATCATGCTACTACACACCCTGTGATGCCTTATATGACAGCTTTGATATGGGTGTTGTTCATCATATGTCGATCCGTTTCTTAGTGTGTCACTTTGTCGGATCTGGAATAGCGACGGGTAAGTGTACGTGACAAGTTATCTAAGTATGGGCTCGGTTTATATTGAACCTGGCAAAACAGTTGACATTAAACGCTCACTTTTATATAACACATAACAAAATTTTAGGCATTTTGTGACTATGGACCAAGTGTCCGGGGTGACGAACTGAGATTTTTAACTCATGCAGATAGAAAAAAATAAAAGGCTGATTATCAGTCCATGACAAGGTGCCCGAAAGTATTTTTGGGCATGATGTTCAACTAAATCATGACCATCCAATCTTTAAAAAATATATGAATGGTTTAAATTTTAATATTTATTATAGGGGTATAGATGTCAAAATTATTTTATAATTTTAGAAATAAATAAAAAAAAAATATTCCCACCATCAATATTCTCACCATGTAATTTTTTTACCAAAATTGAAATAGATGGTGATAGATGTCAAATTTAATTTGTAATTTTGAAAATAAAGAAAAATAAAACATCCCCACAATCAATATTCCCACGATTTGAGGTTAAATTTTTTTTACTGAAAAAGGAAGGTGATTGAAAAAAACGATCCCTCCTTTTCAACAAAAAAAATTATTTTAAAATAATGAATTAGAAATTCTCCTTAAAAATTAATATAAGAAAAAGAGTTGAATTTATTTATTACTTAATACAAGATTACGAACAAACAAAAATAAATTCACTCATTTATTTTATAAATTGTATTGTCTAAATTTAAAATCTACACTATTATCAAACAAAACTATACCTACATTTTGAAACATTTATCATTTTACTTAAATATCTACACTTTTACTTAAATGTGGAATTAATAAAAATCTACACTTCCACCGAACAAATCTACACTTATATTTTAGAAAGAAAAAAACAGCTCAAACAAAGAAAGAAAAAAATAGAAAGATTCATATTTTAAACAAATTGCTTAACAATAAGCAATTAAAAAATATTTTGACATGAATTCTTTAAAATAAATATAAGAAGTTCACAAGTGAAGTTGCTAGGTTGAGTTTATTTATTACTAACTAAAAATCCACTGTTTGTCGAAATATAAAATCTACACTTTTATCAAACAAATATACACCTACATTTTCAAAAATCTATCATTTTACTTAAATATCTATACTATTACTTAAAAGAGAAATTATTATTATGTAAGATTAAATATTCCCACGATTTAATTTGAAAAGAGAAGTAAACAATCTTTTTTTAAAATGAAGGTGCAGCTAATCTAATTAGAAAAAAAATATAGATCCACATTGTAAACAAACAACTTAAAATTAAACAATTAGAAAATCTTTTACATCAACCCTTTACAGTAAATATAAAAAAAATCAAAAGTGAATTTGATGGGTTGTATTTATTTGTTACTCACTAAAATAATTTCACTCTTTCACTTTACCTACACACGTACACTTTTAATTAAATAAGAAATTACTAAAAATCTATACTCTATCAAACAAAGCTACATCTACACTACATTTTGAAAAATCTATCATTTTAATTAAGTAACTATAATTTTAATTAAATCAGAAATTAATAAAAATCTACACTTCTATCAAACAAATATGCATTTGCATTTCTTTCAAAATAAAACCATACACCATAAATTCTAATATAGATCCCACATTTTAAGCAAACTAATTTTTTTAATTAAAACAAGATTGGGTTAATACCTCACCTACATAAACTTTACTTAAAATCTCTAATCGTGTAGCACCTTCATATGCATCAAAGGATTGGATTTTGCCACTTTACAGTTTGAGGCGCTAGATTTTCTTGATTTACATAGAAGCAATAGAGAACTTAAACTCAATTGTCTAAAAAATACATTGGTCAACTTCTCTTTCAAAAAAAAAACTTTTGTAAACTTCATATCCTATCAATTAGGGGTAGTGGTTAATGAGGGTAGTGGTTAGTGGAAACAAATTGTTATAATTGTAAAATTCTATTATAAAATTATTACTATTATTGATTGTTTTTCTATTTTACAAAACCAATTATTAAATAAATAAACTTATGTATGGTTGAGATTAATGTTTTAAAAAGTAAAATATAATATGATGGTTAGAAATGGGTTGAGCATATGCCCAAACTATATACACATGGGCATGGTCCCCTGTTTGGTCCATGACCTCGGACCGACGATGAACCAAGACCAAACTTTATTATTATTATTATTATTGCAAAAAAATTATAGTTTTGATACACTGTCTGTGGCCTTAAACTGTTGCTCCAGTACCCCGGACCAAGAGTCCGAACCATGGACAACTACTGAGGGCTTCATGGACCTCTTACAAGTTGGGGAGAGGTAGAAGAGGTCGTTACTTTATGAGGGCTTCATGGACCTCTTACATGATTTGAGCTCTTAGAAGTGTCACCTTCATCTGCCGACTTCTTAGCTCCTCATACTATTTGGATTTGGGTGGGGAATGACCTTCAACTATGGGTGCTCACAGAAACCAGAACTGTCAAACTGAAACTGAAACCGGAACCAATGAAATCAAAAAAGTAAACCGTTTAATTACCCGGATCCAATCATTGATTTTACAAAATTTGGTTAACGACTGTTTAAGCCTTTAAAGTTTTAAATTTTTTGAGTTTAAGTATAAATCTATATGATTAATTATTAGATTTACCAAAAATAAGTGTACAATTAGACGTTACATGTTAGAATTATACTAAAACCGATAAAATCTTACCAAAGTCGGCGGTTAACCAGTTTAATACTGCACCAAAACCGGTAAAACCTGTAAAATCGCATCGAAACCGATGGTTATCTGATCACGGTTAACAACTTTGAATTGAATCGGTTATAGTTATCAAATTTGACTAACTGCCAATGCGGTTAATAGTTTATGAACACCCCTACCTTCAACCTTTTTGATGCTATCTTGTGTTCCTTCCTTACTACAACAAGGTTTCACGACTCAATATGATTGAGGGCCACCTTCTTGGAATATTGGGGGTTCTACCTTTTAGATTTTTGGGAGGGTTTTTGTGAAGAAAGAAAGATTTTGTGGAATCCATTCTTGCAGATTTTTTCAACCTTGGAATGTTTTTGACCTTGGTAAGAGCTCCTTTTATATATCAAGGGTTGGTTATGTGGGTAAAAGTTGTTACGAGTCATAAAACTCCATTTACTTGCTCAATAGGCAAAAGTTGAAATACAATTTGAATATAGGTGGGGTAGGCACAAAATGATAAAAATATGATTTTTAGGAAGTACAAGCAATTTTTGGATAAAGGAAACATTTTCGAAGTGAAATTTTATCCAAAACCATTTAAAACGAAATAAATAGTTAAAAGTTGATTTTCCTAATATTTCTTTTTGGGTTGGATCATAATATGATTTGATGTTTGGGTTAAATTTTATGGATTTTTGAAATTGATAAACACATCTTTGAAAAGATAAGTTGAATGAAAAGCTAAAAACAAAATTTTAAAAGAATATTGCTAAAAGTATGTGAGATTTTGATATGACAATATGAATTTTTAGCTTTAAGAATTATATATTTTCATTTGTTTGATAAATAAAGCGTTTTAAAGGATTTTCAACTAATTAAAAGGGTTACCAAAATGAATTTTCATAATCAAAATTGACTATAAAAATAAGAACTATGTTTTTGGCAAGAAATAGGATTATAAATCCTTTTTTAAGGTGGCTGAGGAATTTTATGAAAATGGGAAAGCTGAACAATGTCTGTTTACGCCAAAAATGGGCCGACTCTTTGCTTTGTTGTGACAGTGTGTGAGATTTTGACCATTTTTTCCTTGGCCTCATTTTGCACTTTTGGAGCTCTTTTGGGGTAAATTTTTTGGTATAACACACAGGCACCACACAAGTTTGTAGTGTTTTTGGTGGAATTTTTAATGAAATTTGTAAGGGTTATGTCCTAATATGTTCTAGGCTTATTGGTGATTGAAAGTTAAGGTTTTGACATGGGACTGAGGAAGATAGAAAATAAAAGTCAATTCATGGAGAACATGAAACATAGAAGGCAAAATGTTTTTTAACCTAATGTACTATTGGGAACTAGTTAGGGAGGCAAAAGAGGTCGCATGTTCAAAGTTTCATGGAGCACTTACCTGATTGAGCTCTTAGTAGTGTCATCTTCGTTCGTCTTCAATTTGGATTCCAAGAGTGACTGGCCTCAAGATGTACCTTCTATGGGAGATAATCGTGGTAGCCTTTCTTGTGGCTTCTCCAGCTTTCTAATGTGTGTTTTAGGTCTTGGGGAGAGCTCATTTTATAGGCCAAGGGTTGGTCATGAGGGTAAAAGTTGTTACGAGTTGTAAAATTTTATTTACTGGCTCAATATGAAAAAGATGAAGTAAAACCAAAGTGTGGATTGCAGATTTGGGCTGTCCTCTGGTGGCCCTTGACAATGGCCACTTTCTCGGAGTGGGTTAGGAATTTCAGCTTTAGGCACATCGTACTTGGAATGAAGCGGATGAAGTGAATGTCGGGACGTCCTAAGAAGGCGTTGTAGCCAGGGAGGTTGTTCGTCAAGAGGAATTCAATCCATTCCATGCGGCTAAGCTCTTCGTCTCTTAGTGTAACACCCCTATTTAACATATTTATAGCGGAAATAAAATACTAAAGGCGTACAGACCATCGGGTTCCAAACACCCGACACCAAACCTCACCAATTACAACTTAAAGATTACAATTGTCACGGCCTGAACCTCGAGAAAACTTAACAAAAATAAAACAGAAATAAAACACATAAACTCTCCACAACACCTAATCCCATCCCAATCACTCGTTCTCTTCATGGCCACCTGTAAAGTAACTCGTACCTGCAAGATAAAACCAAGCAGCCCACCCCGAGAGGGGTGGGTCAGTTCCCTGGAATGGAACTGGTACGATCCTCCAAAAACCAACTTATAATACAACTCTTAAATAAATAATAGCTTGAAAGCAATCACTTAAACCACACAGAGGAGCAAGGCATTCCACAAATCACCAAATCAAGATAACGAGTTAAGAATAAAGATGAATAACAGAAAGGTAAAGTTAGTGAAACAAAACCACACCATGTGTTAGTGAACATCCAATGCCTTAGTTAAACCCAATTCCCGTTAGGAGTAGAAAGACTCAGATAGTCGCAAAGGACTAGGAATGATAAGATAGATCCCAGAACCAATAACTCAAGAGTGGAATAATTCAACTGGGAGAGATGGCCCCCACCGCCAAGTACGTCCTTTTAGGACAGGGGATATACAGCCCCTCACTGTCTACAACATCCCTTTTGGGACAGGGGATATACACCCTTCACTGTCTACTACGTCCCTTTTGGGACAGGGGATATACAGCCCCTCACTGTTACCATTGAAGACGCGCGCACGTTGAAACAACAAAATCCAGCTCATGGATGAAACGATATCCAGAGTCAAAAGAAGAGTTTACCAAAATTGACCTTCTCCACATTCCCACTAGATCACTAACTACCCAGAGCAATACCAAAACACTCAGTCCTACAGAGTGCAGAAGCGTAAACCCTAAGCAGTTAATGTCTAACGGAATAACCAAATAGAAGGAACCAAAAACCATGTAAGTTTCACATTCAAGGCTCAGTTTGTCACACAAGCTGAGTTAGTCACACAACCATTTCCTTTTTAGAAATTCCACTTAGCACAATTAGTGTTTGTCAAAAACATCCTTTAAGTCTTGTTAGCAAAGCATAAGAGTACGAGAAATCGTACCTGGTATGTGAAGAACAATAAATAACTTGAATGAGTGATTCCCCAATAGTAACCTATAATTAAGGTGTTCCAAGTGTCGATTAGTTAAGGGACCTATAAACCAAACAACCTCCTATTCTTACTGATCTGTAGTCCAGGTTTAGCATTATTCTCTCACAAGGATTTGGGCTTGTTTTGTTAATTAAATCCTTTGCTAGGCCCATTTCGCTTAATTTGGAATGATTTAGGATTCAGCTCCGAGAGTGGCCCAACTCTCTTTGGATTGTTTAAGTGGGTTTTTGAGGTTCATAGACTTGGGCTCAGCAGGTTGGCCCAAGACCGTGTTACGTTTATGTTGTGTAATTAAACTCTTAAGTTAATAGTGACTATTTAATTACACACCGATTAAAACCTAAGGTTTAACATATATATATTCTACTTATTATAACTATCACAAGGAATGTTATTTCTCTCATCTATTTTAATGTATTTATATATATATATATATCTTTATGTATTAAGATTTATCCATAACATTTTTAGGAAATTTTATTGTATTTAATTATGTTTAATAACTTTTAGGCATAACCACAACCGATATACGGTTTATAAAATAAAGTGTTTCCCTTTATTTATTTAATATATATATATATAAGTATACCTGTATTAGAATTTAAATACATCCCTTATGTAACTTATTATATTAAAACTATCTTTATTACTTCAACATTTATCTGCATTCCATGTATGTTTTATAAGGTATTTCTTTTACTACACCTTAGGATACTAGCTTCTATAGTATTATGTTAATATAAGTGTTGTTTTAATTAACTCCCTATTTCACCCTAAGTTACTATTTTATTCCCTTTTTATATAGGCGTATATATATATATTCCTTAGTTTTAATTAAGAATATTAACTCCCATATAATATAATAAATAAAACGTAAAATAATTAAATTCCTTGATTTAACATAAGTTTCTACTTAAATAAGTACATATATACATATATGTAAATAATTTCACCTCTCTTAAAAGATATTACCCAAAACATTTATAAACATACTGTTATAAAAATGTTAATTTAGTTTTCCTTATCTTTCCCAGCTTAAAAAGTTTATTAACAAACCATACTTTAATTTTTGGTTACATTAAAAACCATATATTATAAGTTATTCTTATGAAAAACTCATAAACACAATTTTTAAACCCTTTTACCATTGCCCAAAAATTCCCAAATTTAATATACAGTAACTATAACATTTTATACATATTATAAAATTTTTATTTCATAAAAATATCTTTTTAAATTAACAAAATAATTCTAGAAAACCTGTAACTTGCAAAAATCATAACTTACGTTTAAAAACTCCAAAACCATAATAATTTACATCAAAATAAACTAGATTTAATAAGGAATCTATGGTTAAATTTCAAGTCAAAATACATTCGGGAAGGTATTTAAATTAACTCAACAAGTTAGGGTTATTTACTGGAATTTATAAAAACCTTAATTACTTAAATCTGAAACGTTTTAATCTCGGCCGTCCAGATCTTTTAACCCTGATCGGACGGACCCTGAATCCCCAGTTCTTCAGCGATTACAAAACCCGACTCGAGTACTAATTCGACAATTCCTCATAATCTACAGAACCAAATTGAGTGATTCTTGTTTCTATGGTTTCGAAATTCAATTCCGGTTCTAATGATACCAAATTCGCTAGCTAACATGCGGGATTCATCGGTTTTCGATTTCGGTTCGAAGTTAGGGTTTGGTTTGGGTTACCGAATTCGAATCTCACAAATTCACTCAATCTAATGCGTAATTGATGCAATTGGAACATGGTATTGATCGATAATGTAAGGGCGATTAACAAGGTTGAAGGAATTTGAAGAAAACTTACTGGAATTGCTCGAATCGAAAGGTTTTGATTTCGGTTTCTGGAAAATTTCCCCCTTTACAACCCGACCGAGTAGCCTACTTTGCAACGCTATAATTTTCAATATAGACCGAGTTAGAACTAGTTCTTGGGCTTAATCTAAAGAAGAAACTTAACTCTACACAATGATAGCAAGAACTCACCCTAACTTGCACTACACAGAAAGAAATTGAAGCTGGAAGTTTCGAGTTTACCTTGCGTTTTCTGGAAAGAAAACTATGAGTTTATGTGGTGACGAATCCGAAACTTTAGATACCTCATTCTTCCAAACGGTTGGGAATTGGCTTGGGTCATCAACATGAAAGTTGTAGAGGGATTAGAGCTCTTCAAAACGAGCTAAAGAACATGAAATTTGGCTGAGAAACGAAGAAGTTATGGCAAGACGAAGTTACCTGAAATCGAAGGAAAACTGGAATCTGCAGTTTCGGTTTTGCAGGGTGGCTACTTTGGATCGAATTTCCGGTTGATTTAGGACGAACTAGGTTTAGTGTGAGTTATGGTTGTTTAGAGGAAGTGTAGGAGAAGACAACAAAGAAGACGGCACTCAAAAATTCCAAAAGATGAGAAAGTTATGAAGGTCACAAGTTAGGGCAAAGTCTGGTATCGGTTACCGGAAATATAGGAGATAAAATTGACTAAGTGCTGGGGCGCGTATCCCGAGGCGCGCGGGTGAGTCAGCAAACTTGCCACATCAGCATTTTTTTCAAAATTTTGGCTCTAAACTTCATTTGATCATAACTTTGGCTAGGATGATCCGTTTTTGACGTTCTTTTTATCGATCTTCATGGTTTTCCATAACCTAATTATTGGTATAGGTTTCATGGGCTGGTTTGACCATTCTCAAAAAGTCACCCCTAGCAAGGCTTAAAAGGCTTTAGGGTTTCTAGAATTTTATATTGACTTTTATGTTTCAAAACAATGTTCCAACTCTTTCTAAAATCTTTATAATATACTTGGAGTGTTTATAAAATTTTCCAAGATTTATTGACTTATAAATCTTATTATTAAATTCATAATACTATATAACAATACATAATAATTAAATATTCAATTGTATTCTTTAGGGTTAAATAGGAGAAATCCCCTAAATAAATTTTCATAATTCCATATAATAATTTAATATTCATGATTCCATATAATAATTTGATATTCATGATTCCATATAATAATTTAATATTCATAATTCCATATAATAATTTAATATTTAATAGTATTATTTAAGGTTTAATAAGAGAAATCCCCTAAATTAATTTAGGGGTATTTGACTTAGTGTCATTTGCCACTGGTGGAACAGAGCCTTAAGCGAGATTCCATTCCTACAAACCTGGTGAGGCTACAACTGAAGTTGTTTATCCATTTTGACGGGGCTCTCAACTGCCTATAGGCACTTACGTGATTAGGTTGAACCCGCTGCTATCATCCACTAAAATCTGGTGCACGTCTCGTCTTAATCGTGAATTTGTGTTATGATGACGAGTGGATAGTTGTGGGGGAACATCACGCCCCTCAAGTCGTCGTCGGTGAAGTTGATGACATGTGTGCTTCTCTTGGTTGGACCGCTCGAGTCAGTGTGGTGTGGCTCATGGAGCGTTAGCTTTAGGTCGCAGTTGGTGTCAAAACCTCAAACAACTATCATGAAGACCCCTCCTTATCACTTCTTTGAGTGATGGCCTTTGAAGCCGGAGTCGTAGTTTGGCTGAGGCTTCTTTCTTCCTTTTTCAGTTGAGGCACTCGGATGGTAGATGTAACAATCCAAGTCATCCCAGCGGGTGGCTTGATCTAGCTCTTTATGGAGCCCATTGTAGTTCTCAATGTTGTGGCACAAGCGGGCATGGAACTCGCCATATGTCGATGGGTTTTCGCCCTTGGGGAATAGGGTGAGCCAGACGTTTCTTATAAGGCCTTCTCTCGTGGTAATCGCAAAGACCTCTATCATTGGTATGTTGAAGCGCCTGAGCTCTAGGATGTTGGGACGTTTCTCTTGTTGGGGTTGTTGTGACCAGACAGGGTTGTCCTAGCGATAGGCCAGTTTCAGTATCCATAATTGTGATTTTTATTGTGATTTCCACGATAAGCATTTTGCTTTTCTGATCTCTTGATGGGTTCATCATCATCATCGTCAAAGTAGCTGTGGGAAGCTTTGGCTAGCTCCCTAGCTATACGAATGACATTCTCCCCATTGATGAAGATTTTGACCCGGGTGACCAGCTCGTCATAGGACTTAGGGGTTGTCGTCATGTTCATCGAACTTTATGACAACGTTATGGAACCACTTTGTGTATTCGTTGACGCCTTCATTCGGTCTTTTACAAATGCCTATGAGGTTGATAAATGTCTTTTTGGTTCGCCAATCATCCATGAAGTGTGCCAAGAACAATTTCCCGAGCTTCTAGAAGCTCCCACTAGATTTATTTAGTTGGCGTTCGAACCACTTGAACACTCGACCTGAAAGAGAGGATGGGAAGAGACAACATCGAGTGTGACTGTAGACGTGAGCCGCAACCATGGGGTATTTGAAGCGTGCCAGATGTACCACAGGGTCGCCTGGACCATTATACATAGCGATGTTCTTGGCAGAATTAAGAGGGAGTGGCGTCTGGTCTATCTCATCGGAGAAGGGATCGCAGTGGTTGATGGGGTGAAGAAGGTTTTGCAGTGATAGTGAGAAAGATTCTTACATACGAAACCAAATGTTTTAGGTGGTAATCTATGGATTATAGTGTAATCCGCAGATTGGTGTTACGTTAACTTATTTGGAGTAAGGTGATTAGCGGCTTGAATATAATGATTGACAATAATGAAGGAGACACAAAGAATACGTGGTTCGATCTTGAATCTAGTCCATGGAGGGTTGATAGAGGTTTTTAGAAGATTCGAGAGAGTACTGGTGAGAGAGTAGATGTTCTTGTGTAGCTCCGTATGATATGAGTTATGAGTTGTATCGGATCTCCTTCAATAAAGGAGACATTGATTGTCATTTATAAAGAAGAAGACAGGTCGACCGGCTTGTCTTCCCAGCTTGCCCCCTGTCTTCTAACCGGGTTGGTGACGAGGGTCTTTAGCCATGTGGGTTTAGGGATAACATCACTCGGGATGAGCTTGTCATAGTGGAAGCTTCATTGGCTTGCTTGGCTGTCCCTTAATTACAGAAAGGACACACACCATCTTGGAGCATTACTGATATGTCATGAAGGTGCACGAGTTGGTTAGCACGGGTGTCTGAGTTGGTAATGGCAGGTCAACTGATGTGACTGATAAAACAGGGTGTCAAGGTGGGCGCATATTGAATCATGAGTATTACTATTGACAAGAGAACTTGGTCGGGGTTTCAGTCGACGAGACTCGACTGTCTGCTGCTAAGGTCTTGACTTCTCTCCTGGATTGGCTCCGGCCGACTTGCTATCTTAACGGTTGGCGGTCGAGGTGAGGATCTTACATACTGGTTGCTGGATCCTCATTCGGGTTCATGCGGTTATAGGAAATAAGATACTCCCTCCGTTAATTAATAACTGTCGTTTTAGGGAGTGACTCTTGTTCAAAAATATTTGTCATTCTAGCTTTTTGTCACACTTTATTCCACTTTTAACCCTACTATTCAACACAAAAGTAATTATTATCTATATGAAAAAGTAAAAAGTAGGGGTGCATGCGTCATTTTTCTACTTTTCTTAATAAGTGTGCAAGTTTCTAAAATGACAGATATTGTTGAACGGAGGGAGTATAATTATTTCTCTCATTTTACATGGTTGAGATGAAATTGATTGCACCATGCCAACATGGATTATGCAATTTACTAAAATATAACAAAGTTGCAATACCAGCAGCAGACCTTTACCAAACACCCAAAACCATCAAGTTACAGCTGCATCAAAATCATCTATAAATAACTCCTGAATATTCAACAGCATGAGTCAATAGCAGCCCCCAATTATAGTCCCCAAGTTAACGTAAAAAGATCAAATGGAAAATTCACAGTGTGCCACAAACAAGTTTCATAATTCATGATGTATCCTGATTTTCAAACTCGTTTTTCATATGCCACGAAAAAGTTTTATAATTCGTGATGTACTTCTGTGTCGTAAAATGACCTTGAATAAGAACTATTTTACCCATGACATTAAAGACCATGTTTCAAGTTCACAATATGTCACTTTTTTATTTGAGGGCTTTTTATGAAATATTCCAAAAAAAATTAAATGCTACAAAAAATATAAAAATTGCAAGTACAATTTAAAAAATTATTAAAATTATATAAAATAAAAAAATATAAGGGAGAAATTGAAATAATAATTATTAAATATTAAACATACACAAAACTTCAAAAAAATTAAAAAGAATTAAACTCATGGGTCGTTTGGTTCTTAGAATGTTAATTCCTAGAATAATATTCCAAGAATGAAATTCCAAGAATAGGATATGACCTCATTTGGTTGTTATGATAGAAATACTTGGAATTTAATATTTCTTATGTTTGGTTGCGAGAATAATGAAGATAATAGACTTAGGATAAACTATACAGTTATGAATCTATCATTGATAAGTAACATTATTATTATTATTATTATTATTATTATTATTATTATTATTATTATTGTTATTGTTAATTGTAGTATTTTAACTATAAAGATTAACTTGAAAATTGTAAAAATATATTTGATAAAAAATAATTGATAAAGTTTATTTTCATACTTATAAGAACCCAATTAATAAGTCAATAAATTTATTTAAAAATTTTCTCTTCTGTTCTATTTAAATTTTGTGGATAATATATTAGATTGTCATGAATATAAACTTGTAATTATTCACTATGGAGAACTAAAAAGAAACATTAAACAAATAACTAGTTCTTTTAACAAGTAAAAAAAATACTTTATTTTAAGTACATATATATATATTCCCTTATAGTCAATAATTTCATTATTCGAAACATTTTTCAAATTTAAATCTATAACCTTATTTATTTTTAGTATTAATTAAAATATTTCATATATTTTTACATTTTATTTCAATATATATAACATCAAATTTATGTGCCTATAACTAAATCATTTATTTCTTTACTTTTTTAAATATATATATATAAATAATTTTTTATCAATTAATATATTTATTATTAATTAATTATAAATGATATATGAATGAAAATAATAATAAATACTATAATTAAAAATATTTATGAGAGAGATGGAGTGAGAAGAAAGGAGAGGCGACAAAAATAAGGAAGAAAGAGAAAAATAATTTGGTAGATGATGGAAGATACGGGAAATTCACTTGGAATAACAATTCCTAACTAATTTGTAGGGAATAGAATTCTCATTGAGTTGCCAGATATATAGGGAATTTTAATAATTCTTGGAATTTAAATTCCATCAACCAAATGCAAGTTTAAGTGTGTTTCGTGTGAACTATTCTAAGAGAGGAATATTATATGTTTTTGCAATTTGAAATAGCTCGTAAACTTGCATTTTTTCATCAATGCTTCTGAATTGCTGCTGCTATTGTTTCATTAAACCTAGATAGGATAGTTCATCTCGACAATGTTAATAAAAGCTTTCAATTGCTTTTGTAATGTGTCTTATACAACTGTTACAGATTTGGAACTGCTGCTGCAGAAGGAACTAGATTTTGTAAGAGAAGGCATAACATCGTTCTTACTTGAGTGCTTGTAAAGTTTGTGTTAGAAAACTTGAACTTAGAAGTGTGATGCTTTTGTACATGTTGAAACAAGTTATAATGATGTGTCAGCTTCTGTTTGTGTGGAATTGATAAGGCAAGTTGCCTTTATTTTTGAAATGTTGAGGCCTTGTTGACATTGTGTGGAAAGGCTTTGCTTTGTAATATGATGAGATATTATTTCTTTGAACAGGTTGTGAATCTTGTATCTTTCAAGTTGTTAGCATTTAATAAAGTGGCTCAAATATTCTAACAGTAACTTTTGTTTCTTTTCTGTAGGTGCATCAATATTTTGACAACCAACCACATACTTACATTAAGAAACAACTAGATTTTGTAAGAGAAGACTTGACATTATTTTTACTTAAGCATTTGTAGGAATTGTATAATCTTTGGAATAGTAGATAAGTGAAGCTTTGTTGAGACTTTTGATATTGGAATGAGTGTTGATAGTGTGGATATTGGAATGAGGTGCTAATAGTATGGATATTGGAATGAGGTGTTGATATGTGGATGACATTTGGGTAGACTTTTTGTAAATGTGCATTTTTTTTAGAATTATAAGGTATATGACCTCTGTAGATGGTCTAGTTGTTGTGATCCGACATTGGGATGTCTTAAGTGAATGTTATACAGGATGTGATCTGTCAAATTTGTGGAATAGAAGCAAAAACGAAAAAAATTATTAAAAAAACTATAACTTTATAACACGGCTACGTCTTAAGCGTGTTATAAAACTTCATAATCAAAGGGTTTTATAACACGGCTACGCCTTAAGCGTGTTATAAAACTTCGTAATCAAAGGGTTTTATATGACACGGCTAGCCATGGTATAAAGACTAAAGTATATGTGACGCTCGCATATTAAGGCTCTTTTTAGCCGTGGTATAAAACATTTTTTCCACTAGTGTCTTGTACCAAACGACCCGTCAAATAACTAAACAAGTATACATATACTACAAAAATATAAATAATTAAAAAGTTTTAAAGAAATATAAAATCAAAAAGTAAATAAAAGGAAATAACATTTAAATAATTTTAATAATTCCCAATTATGAAACATGGTGGACACAATTTTCTAACTAGAATAAATACCTCGTCTTATTTTGGATTAATTTGTTCATAAATTTACATATATTATTAATTATATTATTTAATCATTATCTAACTATACTTGAAAATATTTTAATAAAGAAAACAAATGATAAATAGCTAAAAACAAGTAAAAAATAAAGAGACGATTTTTTTACTTGTTGATGTTTTGTGTATATTTAATTTCTAAGAATTATTATTTCAATTATTATTCATTTTTTTATATCATTTCAATATTACTTTTAATATATTTTGTGAAGATTTATATTTTTGTAGAATTTAATTTTTTTTTTGAAAATTTCATAAAATGTCCTTAAATAAAAAAATGATAGTGAACTAGAAACATAATCTAAGAGTAAAATAATGATTGTTTAAGGTCATGATATATGGATACGTTGTGAATTACTATAAAACATCTTCATTACAGAAGGAGTTTCAAAATCAACCTACATTACCAACAATGAAACTTTTTACATATTATGAATATTCCCAGTGTCTTATGGTAGTAGGGCGACGCTATATTTTTTTAAAGGAAATTTCATGAAATGTCATTATATTTTTGCCTAAGTCATTAAATGCCACTAAAAAAAGTCATGAAATGTCATTATATTTTTGTAAAAAAGTCCATGAAATACCATTATAGTCATTGGCCATGAAATACCCCAAACCTTTAAGTGTTAGTTAATTATGTATTTATGATTTTCTAAGGCTAATTAAGTCCTTAAGAAACATTGGTAGACAATTTAAACCAAAGAAAACACAAGAAAACACCATAAAGTCAATTTAAGCAAATACTTGCTCTAGACTTGGTGTAACCTTGTTTAGGACCCTAAGGTCATTCCAAGACCTTATTAACATGATAATGAACATGTTAAATCAATTAACAAAGAAAACCAAGCTCAAAAACAAGTTTAAACACAAGTGGTGCTTTAAGGAGTCTTAAAGCACGTTTTTGAAAAATTGTCTTGGAAATGGGTTTTGAGTAGATAAATGTCAATGATTACACCTTAATCAACATGTGTACTACTTAGTATCACATTAGAAAGCCTAAATCAATGGGAAATAAAAAATTTCACAAATTTGTGCACTAATTATGAATAGTGCTCAATTAAGGCTTTAGTCAACTTTGATTAGTTAAATGGTCAAGCTAGCCCATAATTATGTTATTAAGTGAATGGGGGCCGGTTTTTAGACATGGTGAGTCATCACCATTGCCATCCAACTAAAGTAATAAGGGGGGAACTAAAGTAAATTCACTATTTACTTTATAAGTGAAATATCTCACAATTTCACCCTCTCACCTCACTTTCTTTCATTCCCTTCCTCCTCCACCATATTATTCTGCCTTCTCCCAGCTCCAAACCGTTCATGCTACAGCAACCTTACTTCTCCACCTTGTTTTGCTTGCCAAATCCAACTCCATGCTCCAAATCAAATTCTAAGACCATATTTGTGCTAGTTAGACCAAGCTCTTCATTTCCCTCTTTTCAAGTCTTCAAGAACTCAAGTTTGAATCCATGGAGAATCTCCATTGAAGGAGGAAAAGCTCACTTTCTTTCACCTTGTTATTCTCCTTAGCTTCAACGTAAGAAAGGTCAAAGAAAATTCACATTTCCTTTCATTTTTATACATGGCCAAAAATCACTCTTTTGTGATGCCTAGTCTTGCTCTTTTACTATCTTGATTCATCCTTCAAAGGATTAGAAGAAGTCCTACCTTGCTCCTTTATCAAGCTCTCTTTCAAATTTCAAGGTAAACACCAATTCTAGTGTATTAAAACACTTCTTGTAAATCTAAGGTTTGTTCATGAGTTTAGGCATAATGCTTAGTACTCATTACCATCATTTGTATATTGATTAGAGGATTGACAAGTAAACAAAAGTTCTTGCTGGTTTTCAATCAAGAAAGACAAGTGAAGGAGAGGAAATCTTGAAGAGGAAAAGGTAAATGACCTATCCTAATGTAGTTTAGCACCTTAGGAAATTGAGCTTTCATTGTTTATAAACAATCTAATGAGCCAAAGGAAAATGAGTTAGTAAAATAACCACAAGGTGGATTATAAGGGCATATGAGATTGATGTGTGCATTTGCAGGTTGAAAGCAGTATATATGTGGGAAATTCAGTGTTTAGTTCATGTCATTTAAGGGCCTAAGAGCCATGTCATTTAAGGGCCTAAGTGCCAAGCAATTTAATTTTATGCACTATATTATGATTTGGTGTAGTTTGGGTGTAGTTTGTGTGTAAAGAACCTTCATTAAGGATGTTAATGTCTTTGGCTTGTTTAAGGATGAAAAACTAAGTGTTTGGGTGTAAGAGTATACTAGAGAAGCTATGGCAAAATTTGGTTGAGAAACTAAGAGTTTTAAGTGCTTTGATGAAGTATAAGTGACCTAGGTTGTGCTAGGGATTGTTAAGGGTTTAATTGGTGGAGGTAAGTGAGTTAAGGTGTTTCTGAGTGCTGAAATGACCTAGGAGTTGTATTGGAGGATTTAGAGATCAAATGGGTGATTTGGACACACCAAAGTCATGGAATGAATGTTGTTAAGACTTGTGCAAAAGTTGGTAGCAAATGAGGTATTATGCCTTGTAGTAACTTAGGTGTAAACTAGGGAACATAACCTTGGGATATCTTGAGAACCTTGGGTAAAGGAAGTGTGGATGAATAAATATGCTTGATTATTAGTCAAAATTATTGAGAGGAAACATTTTGGTTGGTTGTGGCGTTAGGCAAAGTTTACATGTTGGAAGTGTAAGAAGCTAAGTGCAAGTGTTAAGCACTTTGTAAAAATTTGAGTAAATGGTTGAGGAGTTTAGAAGTGAGTTAATCAATGAGTTTGGTGGGTGATTTAAGAGGGTATTAATGTGTCAAAATGATGTAGGAACATACTAGGACACTTGTGGAAAAGATTGGAGTAAAATAAGCACTTTGGGAAGTGGTTCTGCAGCCAACCTACCCAGGGGACTGACCCAGTCTGGGTCGGTCGAGCTGAAGCTGTGAACTCGGATGCACCCGACCCACCCAGGCAACCTACCCCAGAGTGGGTCGGTTGACCTTTATAAATTTTTTTTTGCCATTAGTAGTACACCATTAAGAGATATTGAGGAGTAAGTGATTTACATGATAAAGATTAAACTACAAGGACTTAGAGGTTATTAATCGAAAATCATAATGTGAAGTTAAGAACTAAAAGTTTAATGTTAATGGCAACATTAGAAACTGTTAAATCACAAGTGTTAATTAATGAGAAACCTTGAGATAAGGTGAGTAATAAGTGATAGGTTAACAGAATGTCAGAAACGACAAGAGAACGTCGTAGGTAATGACAAGTAGTCAAAGTTAATACCAAAATTGACTGTTCCGAATGAATGAATTATGGGAACGAGAACTAGTCGAAATGGCATCCGGGACTAAGAGGGTGTCACGTTAGGCTAGCCATCCTCAAGGTGACAGGTTTGGTTTTCTTGCAACCTATGTTCTACCGGATTACACCAGCTTGTATGCCAACCTGTTTTTCTGTGTGTTTGCCACCTTGCAAGAATAAGCATAAAATGAGTTTACAGTAATTCATTTATATGGCGTATTTAGTTCCGATACTGTTTAACCTCGAATATGTGTTAAACCTTAGCTACCGACTCTAGGGTCACATAAGAGATCGGTATTCGGATATAACGACCCAACCTACGGGAACGTTCTAACTACGGCTATCCGTGTGTTAGGTGTATGTCGTTGTTGAGTGTAAGTGTGTTTACCCCTTTTGTGTAAGTCGTGGTGTAACGACTGTTGTTTTGTTCATGTATGTTGGATGGTACCTTACCTCCCTTGTGTGTTTAACCAAGTTGTAACACCATATGGTGTCGTGATGTGATGGGTTCCATAAGGGAACTTCTAACTAATATATATATATATATTATGGGGGGTGAGGAATCCGGGTGTCCGGTCACGCGCGTTTGTTTGGGAGTTGATATCTATATCTGATTTAACTCCCTCTCTGTTCGGTTGTCTTTCCTTTTTAGATTACAATCACCCACAAGTCTATTAAAAGGCTTTCCTACCTAACTTTAGTTCGGGCTAGGGGATTTGTGTATAGTGTGATCGGGTCTATATTAAGACCGACACATCTAAGTAATGTTAATGTGTATGGTGTGATCGGGTCTATATTAAGACCGACACATCTAAGTAAAGTAACTGTGTACGGTGTGTTCATAACTATATTATAACCGACACATCTTATGTAAAGTATACGTTCTCTAAGATGAACAGTAAGTTATTGTGTAACGAGCTCAATATGGGAATGAAAATATTCTCTAGGCTCTAATAAGATGGCTAACTCTCATTTCGGACCGAGTCCTCACGAGACTCGTTCCCGAGTTATGTTGTGAGTATGTTAATGTGTGATGTGTGTTGTTATGTAGAGTACATTGACCAATGATATCAACCCCAAGTTATTGTGATAAGGAATTATATGTAACCCGATTAAATGGGTAAGTGTCGTCTAATAAGGAATTAGCTCCATTCAGGTAGAAACCCTCAAGGGTCAAACTACACAATAGTGTGATCTAACAAGTGTTGATGTGTTAACTTAATTGTTTGCATCCTATTGATTGGATATGTGTCAAATATACGTATGTTATGTGTTTATAGTTTTCATGCATGATTTAAATATAATCAACTGCATGCTTAGACGACAATTAGTTGTGCGTGGCCCGGTAGTATGCGGGCTGCACGATTACCATACTAGCAAAGGTGCTGAGCCCCTTTGGGGCCACCCTTTTCATTTCAGGTACAATGGAGCTGGCAACCGTTCGAGAGTAGGACGGGTAGCTGTTTGTGCATGGGTAGTTATTTAATTACTTATGTATTGTAGGTGTTGTAAGACCGAAACTGTTATCGGCAATGGAATGTATTAGACTCGGTACAGTATGTAATGTAAGTGTGTTGACTCAGTTTGGTTATGAAGTGGAATTGTAATGTGTAAGTGCTCAGGAATCTGGTCCATCAGACCGATACAATGTGTAAGAATTAGCCTCGTTAGCCACGTGGGTGGCTAACGGCGTGTAACACCAATGGATTAAGTTAATTGTCGAGTTGTATTTCCGCTGCGAATTTTTGTTGAGTACGATGTTTATAGTTGGGGTGTTACAGGCCAGAAGGAAAAATAACAAAAATACCCCTACTAGTTTACAAAGTACTTTTAAAGTTCATAATATGCCTCTAAATGTTAAAAAATTCACCAAAAAAAATACAAAATATTATAAAAATATAATATTTTTATATATAGAAATTATAAATTTTTAAACACTTTAAAATGTGAAAATAGCAAATATTTGTTCGATGTTTTTCAATTACTCAGTACCATAAAACAGAATATAGAGTTTTGAAAACATAATTTATATCAATCTTTTTACGAATTTGTATCAATTAAGTACCCTAATTTGTACCATTCATTTTTAAATAATCTTTTTTTCTACCAATTTGAATTAGTTATTCAAAGTAAATTAAATTATATTTTAAACTAATATTGAGAAAAATATTTTAAAAATTTATATTCTATTTTGTTGTAACTTTATGACATAATATTTTTGTTATCTACAAAATATTATGTCACAAAATTATATGTAATATAGAATATATATTGATTTTTTAAATATTTTAAAATATAAAATAATTTATTTTAAATAAATAATTTAAATTGACTAAAAAGTAATTTAAAAAATGTATTGTACTTAACATATAAATTATGTGTTCAAAACTCTATATTATTTTTTATGGTAGTGAATAATTTCTCTTTCTTTTTTTTTTGCTTTTTTTTCTTATTTTTCCTATTCTCTGTATTTTTATTATGTTTTTTTTTTTTTTCTTTCGCCTCTTGTGAACTTTAAACATACTTTGTTAACTAGTAGAGATATTTTTTTCATTTTTCCTTCTCATCAATGCTTATAGACTTTTAAAAAAATATTGTAATATTTGATGACTTTCTTTTTTAATGATATTTTAGTAAAAAAATATGTTGACCTATTATGAGATTTTCCTTTTTTAAAAGATATCTAGAACGGCGTGCATGACTCCATCTAATTTTAAACGAACGAGTTTTTGCGGTCCACCGTTTCGGGAAGGCAACCGTGAGTCTCTCCAATAGTAGTTTGGAAGAGCAGAAAAAGCAGCAGTTAGGGGAATAATTTACCGCCCAAGAGTTTCCACGCACGAACTACGAAGTGATGAATTGCCAGTTCATAAAATCTCGACCTGTCACCGAAACCCGTGGAATTTTAGGTGAGACCTACCTGCCCTGAAACGGAGAGACCTTTTTCAGTTTTGCTCTTGGACCGTCTGGTGGGTGTGGTCTGTGCTGCTGATCTTGTCTTACATCCGTCTCTCTTTCTCCCTGTCTCTCTCCTTGGTGCTGCGGCATAATGCTGAGTTCTAATTGTGAGATCAAGGACCCTGTCAGTTCCTCTCTGGCTTCTTACAGCTGCACATATCTGAGCTTGACTTTCGAGTAGTTGTTTTTGTTTTGTTTTCTTCTTCTTGTCTTCCTTGTCGAGCCTGGAGAGAAAAACAGAGCAGAGACGGTAGCTCTGGGGGGAAGAAAGTAGAATTGAAAGTGGAGAAAGAATGAGAATATTACCCTTTGAGTTTGAGCAATGGATCATTCAGCTTGAAGGGTTGACCACGAGCTGGTGGGAGGAGATTAACGAGTCAAGTGAATGGCAAGATGGGGTTTTCTATACTCTGTGTGCTCTTTACGCCCTTGTTTCTTGTGTCGCTTTGGTACTCTCTTCCTCTTTTTCTGTCGTTTCTGATTTCGCATGATTCGTTAGACTGAATGCAATGTACCCTAAATTTGCTTGAAATAATGGTCTTTTGAATCTTCTGGCGTTGCTTCCTTCGCATTCCATCTTTGTGGTTCAATCTTTATTTCCGTCCTTCACGTTCTCGTACTGAACAGATGGGAATGTTGAATCGTAAAAGTATAATAATGTGAAGGTCTTTTAGCTCATATGAGCGAGAGTAATTGGGCAAATATACTTCTCGCTCTCTTTTGTAAATTTCCTGTTCTGGTAGGAAATGGGTTTTACTTGAATGTGTATGTCCCGCATTCTCTTACTTTTTCTGGGCAACAAGATTGAGAGGATTGTTTTATCCCCTTTCCTTATCCTTTGACTTGTTTGTTGATTGAGTTCTTTTTTGTGAAAGCAAAGTTGGCTGTGTCCCTTGCATATGCTCTAAGTGTTTTAAAAAATGCTAACTAATATTGTGGACACTCATATTGAGAATGTCATAGTGTAATTAATTGACATTTTCTGTAATGAAATGGGCTGATCATGAGCAAGACTGTACAAAATATTGATTTGAATAATAATGGCTGGTGAAATTATTAACTCCTCTTGCCCTTCCTCCACTCCTACTCTTACTCTTCTCCCCTAGATCTCAGGATATATGATATGCTTACTTTTTTTTTATTTTATTTGTTGCTATTGGGGGAAGAAAAACGATTAATCTGGTCTGTTAAAGCCAGGTTGCAGGATTGATGAACTTGCGATTCATTGTTTAATAACCCAACCTACATGGGTGGTTTTTAATTGTCTACAGTAAAGTAGAGAAGAATCCCTGTTCACAATCGAGATTGTGGGGGGTAGATTATAGCTAGACGCTACCCTTAGTAATGTTTGGTGTTTATCTGTGAGGGGGTTTCAAATAAATCAGAGTTCAATAATCTACCCTGGGGTATGAGAAGCTTCATTGAGAACGAGGCCTTAAGATTGAAGAGCAAAACATTGCTATAACTACCAAGTTCATGTCAAGTGATTGACATCTGAGTGGTGGAGGATTGGAGTAGGGGACGGAAGATCCTGAGTTCGAATCCTCTTACCATACACTTTGGTAGGGGAAAGGAGTTTATTCTTTTATTACTCATTCTGGGGGAGTGGAGGAATAGAGTTTTCTCTTCGATTACCCCGCCATATCATCAAAGATGCAAGGGAAACGTTGTAAGAAGTTTCCGATGGATGCTCGAGGGTCACCTCCAAGGAGAGGTCAAGGAAGGTTCCTCGGACAAGATCTCTAGATGTCCCGTGTAATGTCTATGTAAGTTAGGACTAGAAATGTATGTAAGAGTTGAGTCGGTGTTGTTTGATTTTCCCTTGCGGCACCCTAGGCCATGTGCCTATAATTATCAAAAAAAAAAAAAAACTACCAAGTTCATCATTTCCACTATGGATTTTGCAAAACAAAAATTTCTGTCTGTTAGTCCGTATAAATAGGTTTGGTGCTCTAGTTAGTTGATGAGGTCATTGTGATCCAACATTCTCAGAATCTATAACTATAATTGGGGGCTGCTATTGACTCATTGTGAGAAAAATTCATTATTTTCATCTTTGTTCCCTATCTTTTATGACCCAATTGGATCTGTTAATGACTTGCCTAATCTATTAGCTTCTCTCATTTGGTGATTCCTGCTTGAAATAAGTAATATTTTTGAGTGTCAACTCAGAGATGACTGATTCATGCTTTGTGCAGATACAATTAGTGAGAATTGAGGTGAGAGTACCTGAATATGGATGGACCACACAGAAGGTTTTTCATCTAATGAATTTCATCATAAATGGAGGTGAATATACTCAATTATTGGTCAATAGTCATGAGGCTCTGAATGAATCAGTTCTTCAAGTGTTATTTTAAACGTTGGAATTATGTCTGTTGCAGTGCGGGCCATTGTTTTTGGATTTCACACAGCAGTATTTGCTTTGAGTCCCAAGGTAAGCTGGCCCATAAGGTTATTTACATTTCTGTCCTGTCTTGATCTCGATCTGTAAAACCTTAATCTGTTTTTGGTATGAAGCCATGGTTCTATTTCTGGTTGACCATAAGTTGAGTTGGTTGCTATAAATTAAATCTATTTTGTCCCCCTTCGAAACTTGGTTGGTAAATGTTTCTGTACCAAGTGCACAGGTGTGATGTGTGAACTAGGCTTGCTCATAGTTGTCTTTCATTCATCTCCGATAGGTACTTGTATGGATGTTGTTGGATCTTCCTGGTCTTCTTTTTTTCTCAACATACACTCTCCTAGTCCTATTTTGGGCAGAGATTTATCACCAGGTACTGTTTTGTTTTGTGCCCCTTCAATGCTTGGTTTCATGTGTATTAGCAATCTGGGGACTTTCTGGGGTTTGCCTTTCTTAAAATCCCTAGTTCTAATGAGCAGGCCAGAAGTCTACCCGCAGACAGACTAAGGCTGCTTTACATGCTCGTGAATGGTGTAGTTTACATTGCTCAGGTAAATTAATAACCTGTGACCGCTGGAAGACTTGTTATGTAGTTGGTAGAATAACTAAAATGATGTTTATTCTATGTTATCTAGATATGTATCTGGGTTTACCTGTGGTTAGATGAGAGTTCGTTGGCTAAGTTCATTGGGAGGATGTTCATTTCAGGTTGGATCCTCTATCTTCTCTTTAGAGTTTACATTAAGCTGGACATCTGCACCTACTCCTTTTTTCTGATGTTTATCCTTTAGAACTGACTTGATTATTACCTTGGTGGTTTACATATCACCAGTTGTGTCTTTCGTAGCTGCATTGGGATTCTTGGTGTATGGAGGAAGGTCTGTTCTTGAATTGCTAGCATGTTTATCAATTAGTAGACAAATAGTAAGTCTAATATTTGATTTGGGTCTTTACTGGGTGATGAAAATCAGGTTATTCTTAATGCTGAGACGTTTTCCCATCGAATCCAAAGGGAGAAGAACGAAGCTGTATGAGGTTTGTTGATGATACTTGATCTTTAATTTGTGCATATGTCATGACAGTTGAGTTGGTATTGTGGTTCCTTTGCATTGCTGACATATTTTTGACAATCGCTTCAGGTTGGGTCAGTCACGCTTATATGCTTCACCTGCTTTATCATCCGATGCTGTGTGGTAATCTTTTTTTTACTACATTTGGTGTTTAAATAAAGTGATCTGAAGCATCTTCTTTTAGGGATTCGATTAGTTGGTGTTCTTGAATAGATGTTTCTCCTTGGATCTCACAGGTTTTCATCTCAGCCTTCTATTCAGATGCTTCACTTGTTGTGTTGAATCATCCGATTTTGGATTTTTTTTATTACCTGGTAACATTTCTTCCTTAATATCCTTTTGTCTAATAAAAGCTTCTGAAAACTGAGCTTGAATTTTCTCTTGTTTAATTGGGTTTCTTGTGTCTTCATAACAGCTTGTTGAGATAATTCCTTCAGCTCTTGTTCTGTACATCTTGAGAAAGTTGCCTCCTAAGAGAATATCCGCTCAGTACCACCCGATTCAATAAACTCTATATTATTTATTCCTTGGAGAAGTGAAGTGCTCTTCCATTTTGACGCATATAGAGGAAGCAATCTGGGTTGTAAAGAAATCAACCTTGAACGGCCGTCAAAGATTCATTTTGATTTGGATTGTGATTTTAACAGCAGAGAAAGCTATTATATGTAGCCACATTTGGGGGTATATGAGAGCGAGCATATATTATTAGTGATGCAATGAATTCAGAGCTTACCTTGCGATCAAGAGATGACTGCTGTGTTCCTTGTTTCGTAGGAAACTTACTCTATAGGCTGTGTTGTATGATTAGTTCGATATAGTGGCTTTACCATTTTACAGATTTGAATTGTTGTACCACTTTGTTGAAGTCCCGGAGTGCAATTGACTACATCTTCATTACAATGTATCCTTCCCGTGTCTTAATTTCAAGCACTTGCCGATTCTTAATACTTCGGATGCCTTCAAATCAATTATAACTTCTCAATTTCAAAAGCAACAAATTAGGACATCAAAAGAAGGCAGAAATTCTTCAGTAAAAAAAAAAGAAAAAAAACACTTCAATAAAATAATTGAATTGCCTAGTATCCAAGTCTCCGATGGACATTAATCTGCAACAGCACTAGCACGCAACTACATACAATGCACATATTTCAAATAATTCGTAATTCAGTCGTTAAGATAACTATCATCGGATAAAAATAGGCCACCAAAAGTAATTACAACGAAGATATCACCCGACATCCCATCCTCTACATAATGCAAGTATGTATGGTTTCAAAGGGTCTTCTATCTAATCCTTTGAAGATCTTCCTGTGGAGGGGCAGCGAAACGCACATCACCAGGCCGGGCCACGACCACTGGCTCGTCTGGGAACAAAGCTCTTATGAAGGAAGGGGTCTTAAGAGGTCTGCGCCCTGTCATTCTTGGGTAAACATCTGAGAGGAAGTAGTAGGCATGCCCCGCAATCATGCCCTAAGCAAGCAGGAGCCCAAGTGGCAAAACAATTAATTTGTATGGAGAATTAATGCCCAAGGCAATAATGCAACAATAACAAAAGGGCAAAAAAGTAAAATTACCAATAGGTCAACCCAAGGACTTGCTCCGACAAGGATAGAAAATCCCAGAAGAACCTGAAAAGTAGAATGGGCAATTTGCATGGGATTAGCCTCAAGTTGGTTGTATTTCACCATAAGCCCAGAAGAACAACCAATACTGTGCTCATCAAGCTATAATAACAGAAAAATGTAGCACACTAGAACAATATAAGAATTTTAGATTTTAATGATACCAGGTATGAATCACAAGATAAACTCAAGAGATTAACCAATACAAGAATCTCACCCAAGGAAGATAAGCTGCAGTGAATGTAAAAAGCCCCAGAAAGCTCATATGAATATATGGGTTTTGCTTGCTCCACACATACACCTGCAATGAGTCCAAAACCTAAATAAGTATACAGTTTAAGCATGGCACGCAGTGGAATACATTAGAGTATTTATTGAATATTATAACTCACCATCATGAACGTCAATGAATTGCTAAGAAATATAATCCTTGCAAATGATTCTGATAGATAAGGTATCATTCCTCCAACAAGAACAATTGCAGTCAAAACATTTGCCCCAAATAATAGCATGTAGAAGAAATCAGCCGTCCTCCCCCTGAAAGAATTCTCCTCCAGCAGCTTACAGTATCGAGCCAGAAAGAACATGTGGAAAAGGAAGTCCAAGTCTGAAAAAAGAAAACTCTATGATTATTTGTTCCAACATCAGTACCCTAAGAAAAGACACAGACACATCACAACTGTATTAGCTTCAACACACCTGTTATTAACCAGTAAAAATCACTCATTACCCCTTTGAACCAAACCAGCAGCTATGAGCATATGCAAATTGTAATATGGTGCAGAAGTGTAAGCCATATGAGTTTGGAACTTCTTTATTTCCCTTTGCTATTCACACTTCTACTTTCTTGCTTTATTTATTAGGCTCAATGTAATTAAATATTGATGAAATGTATTATTCTTTGGACCATAATGCATCACTCGAATGATCAGAACTATGTCCTAGATTTAGTGCTAAAGCCAATAGTTTCTTGATCGGTCCACTTGCTTTTCCCTGAAGAATATAACCTCTTGCCAGCTTCTTCGAACATGCTTAACAGACTGTATAGTTACAGCAAATACTTAATTTCAGCAATGCATAATGGGGACAGTTTTCTTAATAAGCACCACTCTATAATGAAAAACCTAAATTTACGGCAGATATCAAGGTCAGACAAACTCGGACATGAATAAAGCATATTGCACAACATCACAATAGTGAACCACTTGACAGAACATGCCCAAAAGCTGTTAGTGCCAAGGTCATGCTGCTTGATGAGGCTCCAATTACCCAAGCGTTTGTGGAACTTCAATGGTCATTTGTTGGTAGAGAAGTCAATATTCCTGCGCAAATTATTGCTTAAAGGAGGCCATGAACCTATCTACTGTTACAAGTTGATTTTCCAATTCCCACAAGATGAGCTTATCAGATTGACATTCTATCATCTAAATAAAAGTTTCTGGCGTTTCAATTAAAGGGCATATACACCAGCGTTCACCAAGGAATGAGGGCATCAACAACACCACCACTTCAAACAACGCTACACAAACACAGGGAACAAACAGTGAATATAGAAGCAGTAAATCCTTACCCATTTTTCGGAAGTACAAGAAATTCGTGATTAGCCTCCAATACTGATATTTTTTCATCACAAGCCTCGGGTTCAAGTACAGATTATGAGGCGAAATGATCTGCAAAAGAAATTATACAACGAAGACAATCATCAAGCAGTCAGAAGGATTTTTGAGCGCCAACAAGAGAGAATAGGAAAACGCTGCAGACACCAATCAGGTTCACCAAATTCAAAGCAACGGAAATGATGCCAGCACCATGAATCGGAAAGATTATTGACAGCGAAATAGAAAGGCTGGAAGCTGCGGCTCCTATCCAAATTGCCCAATTTAATGTAGCATAACAACTATCCCTCTTATAAATGAAATTGAAAAATAAAGACCTCCAATTCACGGGACTGACTGTGCCCCTCCCACCTTTCCTCTCCGAAAGACGGCAACCATCTACTCGACAGTAAACCACACCGCTACTGATTCACCTAAACATATCCCAGCAGTTCGGCAACGACACCAGCCATAATCAAGACTCCTTACAACTATCCGGATCAACCAAATTAACAGAATCCCCATCGCAGAATACCGTATTAACTGAGCCGTACTACATAAACCTCAGCAGACCCCCTCCCACTCGGAAAATAAATAGATTAATAGATAAAGCACGAACAAGCGCCAAGTAATCCACATCGAACAGCGATTGAGGGAGACACAAAACCCAGTTTACATACATCAAGCGAACAACCAACAGTGGTGACAATGGCAGCGGTGAGATACGATCGAGTGATAATTGGCATCTGCTTGTACCATTCTTCAACCGCTTGGGCCATATTGAACTATATCTTCTTCTTTTTTCAGTGTACTTGTCCTACCGAACTGATGTCTTGGAAAATCAAGATAAGATTGTCGCGAGAAATGACGATATCAATGCCTCTTCCTTCTATTTCACCTCGCAGTATTAGAAGAGAACCCGGATATGGGGTATGCGATGATCACTGATCACGGTGGAGCCAAAGCTTTCCTAGACAGACGGAGAGTTTGCATTCCAAAGTGTACGTTCAATTGGGCTACTACACGAATTATGTTTTGAGATGGGCCAGTCCGAAATAATTTCCATTAGGTCAATTTTCTCCTCATACCTACATTCAACGATCTTGACATAAATGTGAGATATTTGATGGCATAAATGTAGTATGAATGAATGGTCCTCACGTGGATCATGCAGTGTCAGACCAAAACAGTCATAAAACAGACATGCCGAACAGGTCCTTAACTATTGTCATCGCCCACTAAACAACACATTCTCTCCCAAGGCGAGAGCCTTCTAGTCCCTTCCTCCTCTTTTCCTCTTTTACACTTGCCAGACACATTTTCAGCCCCATTAATGCTCAATAATGCAATCCATCATAAATTTTCCTCAGTTGTGCATCCTAAAACTTCTCCTGTCCATTAAACTCCACATATTCATGGTCATCTTCTCCCACACGATCTGCCACCGGTTTGTCATTTTCGATTCTTCGCCCCGACCAACAGACCTCCTCATTCGGTTGCGTAATCAGTCCACTCTACCAGGTGCTCCATCTCTGGTTGGCTGCCTCCCCGGTATCACCTCCCCAACCCATCTCCATCCCATGGGTTCTTCCCCCCCCCCCCCCCCCCGATCAGTAGAGGAATAGGCCTACCAGTGTGAGGAACTCTCACTCGTGAAAGAGGAAGCATCGCCTATATTCGTCGATGGATTGATGAAGCATGATTTGCTTCAATCATTTGACAGATGCTTGTTAGGAAAACTAGTTACCTCTCGTGCGCTCAGAAGCTACTCTCTCAAAGGTCTGAAAACTCCAAAGATTCCTGAAGATCAAGAAGGTTGCTACACATATTTTCTTGTTGGAGTTCGAGCATTTAAGTATGCTACATGCAGTCCTTGACCGCAGCCCATGGTCCTTTGATGGAGCCCTCCTCAACCACAAGCGAATCGACAAGAAGAAAGCTCCTTCTGATCACGTCTTCTTGACTTTCCTCATCTGGGTAAGAATTCATGACGCCCCTCTTGTCCTGCAAAACAAAGAAGCTGCCGCTAGTCTTCCATGTTGTTTCAGAACCTTCCTAGAGTTTGAAGACGAAAGTATGCTTCAAAGTCACGATCTGGGTAGATAAGCTGGTGTTGCGTTGCTTGAAAATCATCCGCAAAGGTGTAGAATCTACCTTGCGAGTTACTTACGAAAAACTCCGCCCATTTGCTTCAGATGTGACCTATTCACCCACTCCACTAAAGATTGTGCAAGCCAACAAATCACTCCCTCCAGCATATACCCCTATGGTCCATGGTTGCAAGCTTTGGGACTGCGTATTGGCTCAAGGTTGAGTCTCGAAGATAATTCAAACGGATGGAAGATAGCCTGTGGCCTCTTAAGTTCTCCGGCAAACCACACGGATCTTCACTCGAAAAACCATTACCAAAATCAAAATTGTTACTAATTCAACTTTTTGTGACGACAAAAGTCGTTACATGTGGCTATGCCACCTCGTGTAACGTTTTTTATTCGCTATTAAAAGTTATGTCATTACTAAAAATATGATTTTGTAACAGTTTTATCGTGACTGTAGTCTCATTTTTTTTAAGGCTTTAGTACTATCTTTGGTACGAAATACTTGTCACTAATAACAAGATAAGATAATGATGTTTAAGTCGTGACCAAAAATTTGTTACAATAAATAAGGGTTTTACTAGTGCTATCATATGATTCTGAGTCGGAGATGTCGAGACTACGCTCTGGATGAACGTTGGCAGCATGCTTAACACATACAAGTCGTATGCAAACCTACTAAGTATCTAATCACAAATTTGTATCCATTTTAAATACTCTTATTCATCCCTGGGATGAAAAAACCACTCTTTTTTCGTTTTGTCGGTGGTGTTGCGCATCAAATTCCAACTCACAACTCAAAATATGTACCAATATCAGCGCAATTTCGTGGTGAGTTTGCTTGCTTGTTGGTTGTTGCTGCATCCGTTCTTTTCAATCTCATTCAAATAATTATTTTATTCCAAATAACAACAACAAAGTGGTGGTACACTGGTGTGGGCAGACCGGGTGTGGCTGCTGGCCTACTTGTTAGACCTGGCAATTCGAGTCACTCAGATCGGGCTTGGTACGGGTCGGGTCAATTGTAGATATTAAATATTTAGTTCGAATCGCGTCGGGTTCATCTAGTTTAAATTTTATTTTGGTGATTTTGGTTTGGTTGATTTCGGATTTGGGTGCTTCCAGTTTTGGTTCGCCTCTAGGTCATTTGGTTTTTGGGTTGTGGGTCAAATTCAGGTGACTTATACGGGCTAGGTTGGTTGACAAAATTTTTAAAGTACAATTTAAGCAACCTTTATAACTTGTATTGGTTTTCATATTTGGCTTCAAAATCTAGTGTTAATTTTGATCAAGACAATTATTGTTTATTGATTAGGCATAATCAGCTTGGAGGACAAATCTAGTGTTACTTTTGATCAAGACAATTATTGTGTTACTTTTGATCGACCAATTTAAATTAAAAATTGTGAATCATTGGTCAATATTCAGCACTAGATGCATGGTCTATCCCGCCCACGTCTGACGTCGTGCCTCACACGGTCTCGCTCTCATCACGCCCTGGGCGTGTCTTGTGCCAGCGTGCCAGCACCTGTCACCTCATGCGGGTGTCGCACACCCGCGCCCCTGTGTGTCCATCACCACCTCATGCCCGTGGATATTTGTGTAAGCTGCCCGTCACCGCTTGCACGCGTGCCTCATTAGGGCATCCTCCGCTCGCTTCCAAGCAAGGGTCACCCTATTTTTTCCTTATCCTGTTCTGTATTCACCTTAATTTAACTTAATTATACATACAAATATAGTGAAGTGAGGTGAATGTTTTGAAATTTTTATTCTTTTGTGATATTAATGAGAAACATAAGTATTGATGTGATGATACACATTCGAACCATTTCAAAGTTTAGGTTTTGTAACCTTTATTTAAGTGAGGTGTAAGTTTTGTAATATTTATTCTTCAGGCATCTACATATCAATCGTGGTTAGTATATGTCTCCAATGAAAAGTTTAAGTTTTATAATTGAAACTTCATTAACATTCAAACCATTCCCCAAGTCCTAAACATAAAGAAACCTGATTTATAAAAATATAGAGCAATATAAAATAGTAATGATACACATTACTTTTTGTTATAAAACATTTTAAAGCATTGGATGTCTAAAGTTTCATTAAAAGTTTTTGGTTTCAAGATTATTATTTATGGTTGGAACAACTATAGTAGATTTAGGCTCTAACAAAGCATTTGTGCCAATTCGATCCAGGAGAATTCGGTTCGGGTGAGTTTGGTCCAGGTGGATTTGTGTTTTACCAAATCAGGGTTTGATTCGGTTTGGTTTGGGTTGGTTTGGATTTTCGGATCACATTTTGGGTCACATCATTCGGTTTGAAATCAAGTTCGGATCAGTTGAGTCAAATCATTCTTTCGGGTTTGGGTCATTTTTTCCAAGTCTACAATACTGGTTGCTACAACAAATTCAATCAGGTATAATAATCGTTGGCTATCGCTGTTGCACTATATTTTCTTCAATACAAAAACTACAGGCGACATCACCGCACTGCTGCAACGGATAAGTTGCGTTGCGGCTGTTTTTTACTGTTATCTAGGCTAAACAACTTAGCGCAATTACGTTATATGTATTGTTTATATGTGCCCGTGATCCCAACTCCCAGATTTTTAATCTTAGATTGTTACTTGTTAGTCACTAGCTTCAACTGTTTTACTGGTTATTGTTATTAAAAATTTGATGTTGATTGTTGAGTAGTTGTAACCTTAATTTAAGTATGAAATTAGTTTGCATATGTGTTGAAGTTGTTTTCAAATTAATAATGAAGGCATCAGCACCACTATCACTATCATAACGGAAGCAAGGGCACAATAGTCTATGTTTGAAAAGAAAAGAAAATCTTATAAAGCTTCTCAAGAGAAAACAAACGTAATTCAAGAATTACATAGCGAGCCTTTTCCTGAAAGTAAAGCAAGTAAAGATAAAATGAATGACAATTCAACTGCACATGCTAAGTCACTATAAGGTGAAGAAGTTATCATATATGATGTTAGTTTACTTCCACATGATCTATGACTAAGGAGCACAATCACAACATAAAATGTGAATGGGAAAAATGCTATAAGACACACATACATACTTAGAGTTCCATGCCAACCAAGATTACTCAACTTCCCTACAAATAAGTGTAGTACTACAGTGTGCAAGTTCAATGCTATGTGTTAAGGTGAGTATTTTTTGCTTGAGTATAGTGTTGAAAAGGATGTTGCATTTTGTTTTGTTTGTTTTCTATTCAAGAATGATATTGCAGTTAGTGTTGGTGCTCGAAAGGATTTTTCCAGAAAAGACGGATCAAAAATTGTAAAAGGGTTAGGAAATTGAGGAAGCATGTGGGTAGAATTAGAAGCCCTCACAATCTGGCTTTTAAGAAGTATGAATCTCTTATGAACCCAATAAATCAACCATACAAGCACTTGAGAAGTAGTCGGATCATACTAAGACAAAATATAAAGCTCGTGAAATAGCTTCATTGACGTATTTAAGGTACCTTTTGTGTCAAGTATTAGCATTTCATGGTGATGATGACAGTGAAGATTCGAATAATAGAGGTAATTTTCTTGAATAGTCTTGAAAAATGCCCTAAAAACCATCAATTGGTTTCGTCAAAATTTTGGAAAATGTCATCAATTGCGTGTGCTAAGGAAACTATTAAGGCTATCACGGAAAATCTTTGTGATGAATGCTTTGAGATAGTGGAGCGGTTTCTTAGAATTGTGCATGTTAGTGACACCACCGCCTTATCACTCAAATCGTGGTGTGTTCTTTGCTTATGGTGCATTCTTTAAGTCTATCTAAAATTATTGTTCAAGGTTATGATAAATCTAGCAATATGAGTGGTGAGTTCACTAGACTTACGACTCTAATTTTGAAAGAAAGTCCAAGTGCTTATTACATCCACTGCTTTGCTCATCAACTTCATTTAACACTGGTTGTTGCCTCCAAACAAAATATTGAATGTTTGAATTTCTTTGACTCAATGGCATTTTTATAAATGTGGTTGGAGCTTCTAGTAAAAGAAAAGAAATGCTTAGAGAAAGGTACGCTGAAAGAGTTTCCAAGGGTATAGAGGAGGGAACTCTTGAAAATGAAAAAAGTTTGAATCAAGAGCCTGACTTGAGTAGACCTAGGGACACACTCGTTGGAGATCTCGTCACAAATAAATTTAAGTGTGTTTCCTCTATATCCATATATAATTGGTGTTCTTTGCAAATTGGGAAGCGGTTCGTCAGATGATCAAGCAAAGGCTCAAGGTAGTTTGTTTAGCGTTGAATCTTTTGACTTTCTTCATGGCTCACTTGATGCTAGCCGTATTTAGGTACACACATGAACTAAACATTGTTTTACACAGAACGGATTAATATATTGTAAATGCAAGACCACTTGTCAAAATGACCAAGCTTCAAGTTCAAGGAAAGAGATGATGGGTGTGAAAGTTTTTTCTCAAAGGTTCTTGACTTTTGCTTTGAATATAAGATTGAAGTTCTATATATGAATTTACATATATTCCCTAAGGAAAATCTAAGTGATTTGCTCATCAATGCATTATCATTATCAGATCGAGGTGTTTCTAGCAATTATTGATATGCAACTTCAAGTGTTAACTAATTTGTTTGATTATATAAACATGTAATTTTGTACTTGCATGGCTTGCTTGAGCCCAATCGATTCATTCTCCTCTTTGATAAGCAAAAGGTGTTGTGAATGTCAAACTTATATCAAACTGACTTACAAGCATTAAGTTGCTCAACTTTGAGTTTCAGCTTGATAATTTCATTGTTGATATGCAAGAAGATATTAGGTTTAAACCTATAAGATCTTGGTCAACTTTTGACGAAGTTTGTGTTGACTTCTATGCACCTTATTTATTCAAAAATATATAATCTTTTAAAGTTAGTGTTTGAAATACCCCAAACTTAACTATGTTAGGTAAACATCAAGTTATGATTTAATAAGGCTAAAACATGTCTTATAAACATTGATAGACAATCTAAACCAAAGAAAACACAAGGAAACACCATAAGAGCAATTTAAGCAAAAACATGCTCTAAGATTGGAGTAACTTTGATTAGCACCCAAATATCATTCTAATACCTTATTAACATGCTAATGGAGATGTTAAATCAATTATCAAAGAAAACCAAGATCAAAAATGAGTTAAAACACAAAATGTGCTTTAGGACTCCTTAAAGCACCTTTTTGAGAAATTGTCTTGGAAATGGGTTTTGAGTGGCTAAATGCCCATGATTACACTTTAATCAATATGTGTACTAGTTATTATCACATTAGGAAGCCTAAATAAATGGGAAACCAACAATTTCACAAATATGTGCACTGATTGTGAATAGTAACCAAATAGTGCCCCAATTAGCCTTTGGTCAACTCTACTTAATTAATTGGTCAACAAAGACCAAAAATATCTTATTAATGAAGGGGGGACGGTTTTGAGGTGGTGAATCACCACAAGTGCCAGCCAAGTAAGGAAAAGAAGAGGGAAAAGTCATTAGTCACTATTTACCTTTTAAGGAAAAAATCTTACTTTAGTCATCTCTCTCCTATTCTTCTTCATTTCCCACCTTCCCCACCATTTTCCTCTTCTCCTCTCTGCTCAAAAAACCGTCCAAGCTCCAGCCATTCTTCCTCCATCTTCATTTGCTCACCAAATGTTCATTTTAGCTTCAAATCAAAAACTAAGCATAGATTTCTCTTAGTTGGAGCAAGCCCTTTAATTCTATATTTTCAAAACTGGAAAAGCTCAATTTTGATGCCATGGAGAAACTCCATTGAAGGGGGAAAATCAAGTTTGAAGAGCTCCATTGCTTCTTCATTCATTTAAGGTAAGAAAAGCTTAAGAAAAATCAAGTTTCCATCCTTTTTCATTAGTGCCGAAAATTTGCCCTTAAGATGGCTTGTTTTACTTCTTTTTCTAGCCTTGATTCATTCTTCAAAAGACAAGAGGAGGTCTTGTCTTGCTTCATTATCAAAACCCATTCCAAATTTCAAAGGTAATCATCCATTTAGTGCTTAAAAGCAATTCTTGTAAACCTAGGAATGATTTCCATGAGTCTAGGCATGTTTCTTAGTACTCATTACATTAATTTAATGTTGGTTAGAAGGTTAGCAAAGGAACTAAGGTCCTTGGCCGAATTTCCATCAAGGAAACCAAAGGAGGAAATTAAGAGAAAAGCTTGAAAACAAGGTAAATGTCTTACCTTAAGGTGGTTTAGTGTTTTAAGGGATGAGGTTTAGATAAGTACTAAATGTAGCTTAGAGCTTACATTATGTAATGGGTTATATAACCTAGGAAAAGGGATTTGAACAAGCTTGTGAACTTGTGACTAAGGAGCCAATGGAAATGAGTTAGTAAGATAAGTATAAGGTGAATTATGAGAACACTTATATTGCTATGGGAGCATTGATGTGTGTAATTGCAGGCTGAAAGTTTTTATATGTGGGAAATTCAGTGTTTAAATTTAAGTCATTTAGGGGCCTAAGAGCCATGTCATTTAAGAGCCTTAGTGCTATGCAATTTAAGATTATTGCACTATATTGAGTTTGTTATGAATTGGTTGATTTGGGTGAGAAATATGATGAGAAAAAGATTTGATGTGTGTGAGATGATTGAATGAGAAAAACTATGCATATGGGCATGATAATATACTAGAGGAGCTATGGTGAAATTTGAGTAGAAAACAAAGTGTTAAGTGGTCGTTGTGAGTTAATATGACCTAGGATTTACCAGGAGTCATTAAAGGAAATTTGAGTAAAAATGAGTTAACAAAGGTAATCTTGAGGATTAGAATGACCTAGAGTTGTCTAGGAGGAATTAGAGATTAGGTGGGTGTATTAAACACACCAAAATCATGGTATGAGGAATGTTAAGACTTGTGCAAAAATCTAGAGGAAATGATGTGTAATGTTTTATGATGATTTAGGTATGAACTAGAGAATAAAACAATGAGTATTTTTGGGTAGCTGGTGTAAGTGGTGAAAATGCTAGTAGTGGATTAATGAGGTTATAGTTTGGATGGTAATGAGTGGACTTGGGTGATGGAGGTGAAAAACTATAAGAGAATGTAGTAGGTTGCCAAGGGGATGACTAGGATGTATAAGAGTGCATAATCATGAGAATGGTGAGTAAATTGAGTAAAGGAGATGGAAATGTCCAAGGAGGGTGTAGCATGGTCAAGGTAAATTAAGAACAATGTTAAGGTGTTAAGAGCATGGAAAGAAATGTATAGGCATGTTCAAGTTTAGGAGTGATGAGTAACAAATGGAAAGTAGAGAAAATTGTGCATGGAGATGCAAGATAACCTTGGGAAGTTTAGCAAGGAAAGATGGATGAATAATGATGTTTGAGGAGTAGTAAGATTGGTTGAAAGGAAACACCTTGGTTAGTTGAAGCCTTGGGCAAAATTTTCATGTTAGAAGTGTAAGGAATTAAGTTATAATTATTAAGAATTTAGTAAGAACTTGAGTAAATGATCAAGGAATTTGGAGGTGAGTTGATGATGAGTGTCCAAATGAGCATGTTTTAAGGGTGTATTTCATATGTTTAATCAACACTTTTCATGCTCATTTCTCCACTCTAGCTTGTTTTCCTCTAGTTTTATGTTTCATTGGTGTTTTACACATTTATTGTTTAAACAGGATGAGTAACATATCTAGGAGTAAAGTAGACGAAGAGAGGAACGCGTGGGCGCAAACGGATCCAAAATCGGAGTTAAAACGAAAAGATACAGCGTTTTGAAGTTAGTCTGACTCCGACCGACCTTAGGACCGACCTTGCAAGGTCGGTCGAACTTAAAAACGTGCCCGAAAATTACTACTGACTCCGACCGACCCTAGGACCGACCTTGCAAGGTCGGTCGGGTCGAAAATTAGCCCAGATCTACGTTTTAAAACGGGGAATATTGGGAAAAACTTCCCCATTCTTTATTCAGTCGAGTTCCGCCCCAAAAACAGAGAGGAAGGGCGATTCTAAAGGAGAAGAGAAGAAGAAGAAGAGAAGAGAAGGGAGGAGAAGAGAAGAGAAGCTCACCTCCTTCCAAGCTCCATTAATGGCTACTTCTATCCCTTGCTCTTTTATTTTCTCTCCTATGGCTGTGTAGAATCATTTGTAGCTAGGGATTGGGGATTTTGTCCCAAAATCCCTAAACTCCATTGTTGAATCTTGAACTTGTGTTTGTGCTTTATTTTAGTCTTTGAGCTTAATGAAGATGATTACTGAGTGTTTATGACTTCTAAACGTGTTGCTCATGATTTGAGGATTTGTTAAGGGTTTTGCTCAATTTGTCTTCTATGTGTTAAATTGGTTGGTTTGGCCTACCGATTAGTTTAGCATTATTATGGGATTCTATCAAAATGGTATTCAGAGATAGAAACCTAAACTGTTAGAGACTAAAACGGTGTACTCTGATTTCGATGATTTTGAGATTAGACTACATTGCAACTTTAGTGGAACTTGAGCTTAGTGCTATCGATTGACCCGGGGCTTAGCTGAATGAGAAGTCTCGATTAAATTGGTTAGGATTAGTAGGCCTAGATTAGGTTGCTAATTAATTAAGTGTTCCCGTGGTTTAGCTATGAGTTCGAGGTTCGACAATCGGTAGTAAGGGGAGGACGGGTGCAAATATCCATCCCGGGCTACACCTATCCTAGATAGTTAGTTTAGTGTTTATTGCTTTTCTTTATTTCTCAAATTACAACCCAAAACCCCTAATTTACATTTATGCACTTTTGTATATATCCTCTTGCATATTTACTAAGCTTATAATTAGCTAGATAGTTACGAAGTCCCTGTGGATACGACCTTGTTGTACTACAATGATTGGGTTCACTGCCCATAGTTAGCAAGATAGTTTCAACATTATTTTGTCCTACAAGTTTTTGGCGCCGTTGCCAGGGACTTCGGTCCAACTATCTGGTTTATTATCTGTTTAGTTTTTGTGCAGATTTTCATTTCATTTATTTGCCCATTTTGTGTATAAATTTTTGTTTCTTTTTTTTAGGTGTAGGAGGAGCCCACTAACTTTGATCTTCATTTGAAGGATCAAAGCCCCCACCCGTGCACTAATGAAGTTGGGTGGAAGCTCAACGTACACCCGCTAAGTGTGGAGGCCACCTTCCCATTTGATCCGGGACCAAAGATTGAAGACAAAGTCCGCTCCGGAGTTCTCCCTGCACCGCTCACTGAAGATAAGGATGTTTACATCCTTGAATTTGAAGAGGAGGCTCCACCACAGTTTGATCCTCGTACCAAGGATCACCCACCTCAACACTTCCACCTGAAGAACGATCGGTGGAGTTTACACTTTCACATCCTAAGTGTTGAGGCCACATTTCCTTTTGATCCGGGTCGTTCTTCATTGCTAGATGCTGCCCGCCCAACCCACCCGTTGAAGCCGACTTCAACGTTCATATTCGATCCCGGATGACTTCACGGTGGTATGGTCTAGCCAAAGACCTTAAAGAAGGGCCGCTTACCGGGAGGCAACCCGGATTTCATTTCGTGTCTTGTCTTTTAAATTCTGTTAGTTTAGATTTTGCATTGTTTTCAATAATGGGCTATTTTGGCATTCTTTGGACTTGCCCTTTTACGCCCAATTGGTGGCATTTGTGTTGTGAATATTTTGGAAACAGGTAAGCCCCTCTGCGAAAGGGATGGAATTAGGAACACTTACAAAGGAACCTCTGGCGAAATTTTCCAAGAGGACCTTCATCTCCAACGATTGAAGGTAGCACCTCAACGACCCCTCCCACTAGCAATTGTGCGGGCACCCTATCTTCCATCCGCATCTTATCGGGGAGTACTCGTTTCACCCTTTAATATTTGCCCACAACGACTCCACTATTTTTATTTCCTGTTTTTGTTTTCATTCTCCTTTGGTTTTGTTTTTGCTAACCCTTAACTCCAGTTGTAGTTTGGTTGCTTCTAGTGTTTTATGCGGGTGCAACTTCCAGTCCACACCGCAACTAAGCTACGCTACTTGAGGCTGAAGCTCAAGTGTGGGGGAGTTCTACAAACTGATAGCAATAGCAATCTCAGGGGAGTACTAGTTTCTTTTAGTTTTCATTCTCTCTTCTCTAATTTTGAATCTGCAAATCTAGGATAGCTTCAGTGCTATACTGTTTGTTTGTGTCCCGTGTGATTTTCCTTTTGTTTGCTTCCTGCACAGGTCTTCTGGAACCTTCCCCGGTTTTGATTGGTGAACAATGGGGACATTGTTCAATTTAAGTGTGGGGGAGTGACCTTTTCGGTGAATTGTGTGCTTACATGCTTAATACTTCATGCTTATCTTGCGATTGTCCAAAATAAAAAACTTGGACCCTTGTGTTGTGAGTTGTTCTCATTAAGAACAAATACTGTTATGAATTGTGGGATAAATGCTTAAATTTTTCATTTTGATTGCTTTTAAGGAGCATTTTACATGCGGTGTGGCCAAGTGATCTTGTATGGTTGGATTTTTATTGCTTTGGGGTTTCTTCTGTCTTCTTTCTTAGGGATTGCTAAGGGGTGCTTCTTTGTGAAAATCCATCAAGGGACTTGTGAGACGCCATTGTTAACCAACAATGAGAGTTGAGTGTTCTTAAATGCAAAGGCTTGATGCCAAAATTTTATCTTCTAATCTCTTATGAAAAAGTGAAACAAATGCATAAATCTATTTTTCCTTTTGTTTTCTTCTCAATGCCCATTCTTGAGAGAAGTTGGACATGGTAAAAGCTCTCCAAGTCACCTAATCTTTAGAACTTTGAAGCACTTCGGATCATACCCCGAAACTCTAGATTTTGTTTTGCCCTAAGGACACCCATGCCACCACTAAGAGATGGTTCACACTCCTCAAAGGTTTTAATCATTTTTTGCTTCTTCTTTTATCCTACAATTCATGTTAGTGTTTGTTAGTCTTGAGCATTCCTTACTTGCATGGGTGCTTGGTTTTGCTTGAGGACAAGCAAAAAGGTAAGTGTGGGGGTGTGATGAGTGTCCAAATGAGCATGTTTTAGGGGTGTATTTCATATGTTTAATCAACACTTTTCATGCTCATTTCTCCACTCTAGCTTGTTTTCCTCTAGTTTTGTGTTTCATTGGAGTTTTACACATTTATTGTTTAAACAGGAGGAGTAACATAGCTAGGAGTAAAGTAGACGAAGAGAGGAACGCGTGGGCGCAAACGGATCCAAAATCGGAGTTAAAACGAAGAAGATACAGCGTTTTGAAGTTAGTCTGACTCCGACCGACCTTAGGACCGACCTTGTAAGGTCGGTCGGGTCCAAATTTTGCCCAGATTTACGTTTTTGCAAGCTACTGGAATCGACCAACCTTGCAAGGTCGGTCAAACTTAAAAACGCACCCGAAAATGGCTACTGACTCCGACCGACCCTAGGACCGACCTTACAAGGTCAGTCGGGTCGAAAATTAGCCCAGATCTGCGTTTTAAAACGGGGAATATTGGGAAAAACTTTCCCATTCTTCATTCAGTCGAGTTCCACCCCAAAAACAGAGAGGAAGGGTGATTCTAAAGGAGAAAAGAAGAGGAGAAGAGAAGAAGAAGAAGAGAAGAGAAGGGAGGAGAAGAGAAGAGAAGCTCACCTCCTTCCAAGCTCCATTAATGGCTACTTCTATCCCTTGCTCTTTTATTTTCTCTCCTATGGCTGTAGAATCATTTGTAGCTAGGGATTGGGGATTTTGTCCCAAAATCCCTAAACTCCATTGTTGAATCTTGAACTTGTGTTTGTGCTTTATTTTAGTCTTTGAGCTTAATGAAGATGATTATTGAGTGTTTATGACTTCTAAACGTGTTACTCATGATTTGGGAATTTGTTAAGGGTTTTGCTCAATTTGTCTTCTATGTGTTAAATTGGTTGGTTTGGCCTACCGATTAGTTTAGCATTATTGTGGGATTCTATCAAAATGGTATTCCGAGATAGAAACCTAAACTGTTAGAGACTAAAATGGTGTACTCTGATTTCGATGATTTTGAGATTAGACTACATTGCAACTTTAGTGGAACTTGAGCTTAGTGCTATCGATTGACCCGGGGCTTAGCTGAATGAGAAGTCTTGATTAAATTGGTTAGGATTAGTAGGCCTAGATTAGGTTGCTAATTAATTAAGTGTTCCCGTGGTTTAGCTATGAGTTCGAGGTTCGACAATCGGTAGTAAGGGGAGGACGGGTGCAAATATCCATCCCGGGCTACACCTATCCTAGATAGTTAGTTTAGTGTTTATTGCTTTTCTTTATTTCTCCAATTACAACCCAAAACCCCTAATTTACATTTATGCACTTTTGTATATATCCTCTTGCATATTTACTAAGCTTATAATTAGCTAGATAGTTACGAAGTCCCTGTGGATACGACCTTGTTGTACTACAATGATTGGGTTCACTGCCCGTAGTTAGCAAGCCAGTTTCAACACTGTTTTGCCCAACAGTTGATCCATGAGTTAGGAGGATTTTAAGTGTTAAAATGGTGTTAGAACATGTGGGTATACATGTGGAAAGATTAGAAGAAGATTGGGCAAAAGAACAAGTGGAGAATGAAGTTCAAAACTGTAAAATTTAATAGTTTAATGCATGGTCCGGGACTTGGTCCTTGGATAAAGTCCCGGACCAGCACTAAAAACCTGCCGAAAATCTAAGTTTAGATTGGTCTAGGACCTAGGTCTTGTAATAAGTCCCGAACCAGCACAAAAAAACTACCGAGAGTACCTTCCAGAAGTGGTCCCGGACCTAGGTTAGGTACCAAGTCCCAGACCACCCATAAATAAGTCCCGAGAGTAAGGCCAGTAATTGGTCCGGGACTACAGACCCGGACCATGTCTCGGACCAGGCAAATTTGCAAAGAAAGTGTACTTTTTAGATGATAAATGAAGGGGGCTTGTTGGGTAATGCTATTATATGGTTGTTAAGAGTTGTTTGGTGAAATTTAATGGTCATTAGAGGTGTGAACAAGTATGAGGTAAAATGAGAAGTAAATAACATAAGTGGTTAAGCTTGAACTACAATGATTTAGTGGTATTTAGTTGGAGATCATTAGTGATGATGTGAGTTAGGTTAATTAAAAGAAATTAACCACCCAACTCGATGAATGTTTTAGGGTTTGAGAATTTGGACTCCGGAGGAGAGTAAGCAACCGAACGACCAACGGTGAACGGTATGGTTTTCTTGTAGCCTGCTTGCTAATGAGGTGTCCCTCGGCTTTTGTGTTATTTGTTTATGTGTGCCGACTAAACAAGATAAAGCATGCAACCGGAATATTATGTTTGTTGTGTGATTGTGATGCACTAACACAACTCTACATTGAGAACTTACTAACAATGTTTAGTAAAGAATTATGTGAGAATAAGGAACACTCCCTAATATTGTTTTATTAGTAACCGAAAGAGGTTAACTAACAAACATTGACTTTGAGACTTCCACTAACTGGAACTTGATGGGAGTGAGGAATCCGGAATTGTTCCGGCACATGTGTATTAGAGGAGGTCGGTATCCTTATCAGGTCCCGACTTCCAAATATGACTTGCCTTCGGACTCGTCGCCTAGAGTCTTTATCTGTTCGAGGTGGGAGGCATTACTGAGGAGGTGTGGTGGGATCTACCTAAATCCCAACTAATTCTAACAAATATTGTTTATGTAAGCCAATGGAGCTGATAACTCATTGGTTAGGGTTACTTGACCCGACAAGATAAACAATGAATTAAGGAACAACCATTCTAATTAAAGAACGGTTGTCTTAACTGAGATGAGATTTAAGATAAGATTGAGATAAAGTACAACCAATTCTAATTAAAGAACGGTTGGTACATTGAGACTGAGATAAGGATTAAGATTGAGGTTGAAGAGGGAAAAAGTACGAGAATAAGAAAAGATAGAACATCCGGTCCCATGTGACTGGAAGGAACAACTTAGAACAAGGAATATCGCCGGATCAGAGTGTGATCCGGCCGGATGAGTAATTAAACATCCCGCTTACATGTAAATGCCAGTCTGGCAATTAAAAAGAAAGACAGGCTGGCGACTCTCGATCTAGCAGTGTAAACACTATAAATAGGGGTTCAACCCCACAATAAAGGATACGTTTTCACGTTCGAAACTACACACCGTTGCATTATCTACGCGATTCTCTCTCTCTCTTAAGCTCGGTCACACAGTAACAAGGTAACTCGACGAAGCACAAATGGCCTAGCAGTAGAATTAGAATCCGATTACAGATTAGGATAGGAGGTTAGGGAGTTTAGGAATTCACTATTTCATTTTGGCGCCGTCTGTGGGAATCGGATGGCTCAAGATCTTTCTTAGCAACCACGAGTCCACCGGAGGTAATCTGATTTTGAACGAAACAGCGAAGCCTTGAAACTTTGAGGTTGTGTCTTTTGCAGGTGTAAGCGAAGGAGGTACGCGTGCAAGGATGGCTCCAAGAACAAGAAAGACACCCCGACCTGAGGGCGAGATCAACAATGTAGGAACAACCGAAAACAACAGAGTGGAAGCTGAAGACGTGATCTCCAAGCAAGCGTTGGAGGAGATGCTGAAAAGCCTAGTCAGAACCATTGATGAAAGGATAGTGGAGGGGAATGAAGTCTTGCAGCAGGAGCTGATGCAGCGAGATGTGGAATACCAGAAGAAATGGGAGGACATGACTGAGGCGCTCGAATCGCTCAAGAATCGCGGCTCCGAAGCAAGCAACAGCCGGAAGAAAGAGCAGCTAGAGAAAACTCTGATCATCAGCGACGAGACTGAGGAGGATGATTCGATCGACATGACTCTTTACCCCTTCTCCGAGAGAATCAGGAAGGCAAAGCTTCCTCCCCACTTCGTTGCGCCAGCAGTGGAAAAATACGATGGAACGGGGGACCCTGCTCTTCACGCTAAGAAATTTATGTTTGCAATGAATACGCAGGGGATAAGTTCTCTCGCTCTTTGCAATTTGTTTCCGGAAACATTATCAAAAAGGGCACTCGGGTGGATCTCAACAAGACCCCCGCAGTCGATCTCAAGTTTTAAGCAATTGACTGAGGAGTTCCAGCAATACTTTGCTGCAAGCAAAAAGATCAAGAAGGAAACAATAGAACTGATGGATCTCAAACAGAAAAGGGGAGAGACGGTGAAAGAATTCAGTGAAAGGTTTCATAAGTAGGTAGCCGAAATTGATGACATTGATGAGAAGATTCTGATCAAGGCTTTCGGAAACGGGCTAGCACAACCAAGGCTTGCCGGGAAGATCACGACAAAAGCCCCAAAAACCCATGAAGAGCTAGCCAAAATGATTCATGAGTTTCTAAAGTCAGAGGTGGTGAAAAATAAGGCCAGAGATTTGGCAAACAGCTTCAAGGCGGTTAATGACAAGAAAGGGGGACCAAATGGAAATGGCGCTTCCGGCAATGTATCAGGAAGTTCATCTGGGGGAGGCTCAAGATACAAGCCTTACTACAAAGCTCCATCCCAGGCACCTCAGTTTCAGAACGCCCGGGTTGCTGTTCAGATTGATCCGGGCAGGTATGCGGCGGCAGTCAAAGAGGGATATCTACCCCCACCAAAGAAGCCTTATCTAGGGGAGATTCCGATAGCCTTCTGCGAGTATCATGGTTGCAAAAGTCACAGAACCGCAAATTGCGCCACTCTGGCCAAAGAGTTGAGGATCATCGAGGAAGAAAAGAAAGGCAAAGGAAAGCAGGTGGCAGGCCAACAGAAGCAATATAGCAGGCAAAATCAGTCCACCTCTCGAAATCACCAGGAAGAAGAGATCCACCCTGAGCTAAATCACGGCAAATCAGTCGGTATGATCTCAGGTTTGTAGGAAGGTGAAGACATTTTTGTTTCTCTAGTATTAGCTAGGACCAGTCATATCGGTAATAAGGCAAGAGCTGTGTAATCAGACTTTCGCACTTTCTTCTTTTCCTTCCAGAAAAGATGTATGCTGTAAAAATCTTCCGGAATCTTCCAGTAATTCCCTTTCGGAAAAAATGAAAGTCTAATAAACTTTTTCTCTTAAGCAAATTCTCAGGTCTATTTTCAGAGGTAGGACCGTTGACCCCAAATGAAAGAAAAAGACATATTCATGCGGTGCATCAAGAACTACCGGAAAGAAAAATTGCCAAGCGAGAGAATCTTCCCCAGATTTTCTTTACAGACGAAGACGAAGAAGGGGTGTTATACCCTCACAATGATCCACTGGTCATTCGGGCACAAGTGAATGACAGGATGATGGAAGGAATCCTGATAGACAGCGGGGCTGGAGCGAATGTCATATCTGCCGAGGCAGTTAAAAAATTGGAGATCCCAGAAAGTAAGATTAAACCATATTCGGCGGTCCTCGGAGGCTTTGTCGGGGGCGTTTCTACCAAGTCTTCAGGGAGCATAGACTTCACCATAACATTGGGATTGGGAGACGAACAAAGAACTGAAAAGCTCACAGCTTTCATTGTACCAGGACTTTCCGGATACAATATGTATCTCGGCCGGCCAGGGATTAATGCTTTCAAAGCAATATGCAGCACTCACCACCTGAAGATGAAGTATCTAACCAGGGCTGGAAAGGTGGTAACCATAAAAGGGAGTCAAAAGATGGCTCGAGTATGTGAAGTCCGCATCATGGAGGGAATGCCGGAAGAAGAGATGGTCAAAACGGTGGGGTCGGAGAAGGAATTCAAGGGAAAGCTCCCTTTCCCGCCAGAGCCGGATCAAAGAGCAGAAGACTGTGGAACCTCTAAGGAGTCACCAAGAGAGGTACACTTAAAAACTGACCCTTCTAAATTTTTTAAAATAGGAAATGCGTTCGGCAGTGGGGAGCAAACTCACCTGATGAGATTCCTGGAAAAAAGAAGGACAACTTTCGCCTGGAGTACGGACGAAATGCCAGGAGTAGATCCAAGCGTTATCCAGCATGACCTACGAGTGGATCCAAAGCACCCAGCCATCCGGCAAAGAAGAAGAATAATAGGAGAAGAAAGAGACCTTGCGGCACGTGCTGAAGTGCAAAAACTGCTTAAAGCCGGATTCATCAGGGAGGTGTCCTATCCCAAGTGGTTGGCCAACGTCGTGATGGTTAAAAAATCAAATGGCAAATGGAGAATGTGTGTGGACTTCACAGATCTGAACAAAGCATGTCCTAAAGACTTTTATCCATTACCATCAATAGATAGATTGGTTGCTTCAACGGCTCAAAGTTCTGTCTTAAGTTTCTTGGATGCGTTTTCAGGATATAATCAAATAAGAATGAATGAGGAGGATTCGGAAAAAAACATCTTTTATTACCTCGGCCGGAACATTTTGCTACAAGGTGATGCCTTTTGGATTAAAAAATGCGGGTGCAACCTTCCAAAGAATGATAGACAAAGTGTTCAAACAACAGTTGGCCCGGAATGTAGAAGCATATGTCGATGATATCGTGGTAAGAAGTAACTCCTGGGCACACACATGGAAGATTTAAAAGAAACCTTTGACACCCTAGACAGATTCCAAATCAAGCTGAATCCGGAAAAGTGTGTATTTGGAGTTACAAAAGGGAAATTCTTAGGCTTTATCGTTGGGCAAAGAGGGATTGAAGTGGACCCCGAAAAAACCCAGGCAATCCTCGATCTATCGCCACCAAAGAACATTAAAGATGTGCAAGCATTGAACGGAAGGCTCACGGCTTTAGCAAGATTCTGCTCAAAACTCCAAGAAAAGTCAATACCGTTCTTCAGCATTTTACGAAAAAACAAGAAATTCCAGTGGAATCAAGAATGTGTAGACGCCTTTGAAAGGATCAAGGAGATGCTCAAAGAATTGCCAAAACTGGGTGTTCCGGCGCCTGGACAAGACTTGTATCTCTACCTATCTGCCACGGATTGGGCGGTAGCGGCTGTGTTAATAATGGAGGAGGAGAAAAAAGAGATACCAGTATACTACACCGGAAAAATCCTAACTCCAGCAGAAAGCCGTTACACCAACATCGAAAAAATATTGTTTGCATTAGTTGTTGCATCTCGAAAGCTTCGACCTTATTTTCAGTCGCACCGGGTATTCGTTAGGACGAATTGGCCACTAAAACAGATAGCAAAAACCCAAACGCTTCAGGACGGATGGTCAGTTGGACTGTCGAGCTCACCCAGTACGAAATCCACTTCCTTCCTCGAACAGCCATAAAGGCACAGGCCTTGGCGGACTTTATAACCGAAACAACCTTTGCCCAAAAACAAAGAGAATCGACCAACCCATACGTTATCTTAGTTGACGGAGCTCGATGTAAGACTGGAGCAGGGGCCGGAATAGTGGTCCAAACGCCGGATGGAAGAACTCAACTTTGCGTTCCGGCTAGAATTTGAGGTAACAAATAATGAAGCAGAATATGAAGCCCTCATACAGGGTTTGGAGGTCGCCACTGCCTTAGGGGCAACAGGTTCTTTCTTATAATAAGACAGTGGTTCTCATTTGTGTCTTTAGAAAATTTTTTACATACCTTAAAAAGGGGGGAGAATGGGGTTTACCTCTTTGTTTGTTATGCAGAATTGGAAATATACTCAGATTCAATGCTAGTAGCGCGACAAAACGACAACATTTACGAGGTCAAGGAGGAGAAGCTTGGAAAATACTTGGCCAAAGTCCAAGAGACGAAGGCAAACTTTCAGAGATGTGAATTAAGACATCTTCCCCGAGCAGAAAACATAGAGGCCGATGCGTTGGCTAAATTGGCCAGTATGGCCGAGAGAATGCCCAGTAAAGTCTGGATGGAAATAAAGGCAAACTCAAGTCTGGAGGAGATCCGAGTATGCACCATTGAATCGGACACAATAGCCAAGTCTTGGATGGCACCTATTGTTGAGTACATACAAAGCGGAAACTTGCCACAAGACGAGAAAGAAGCGGCAAAAACAAGACGAAGGGCTGCATCTTTCTTTTTAGAGCAAGAACAGCTCTACAAAAGATCATTCGCGAGACCAGCACTTAAGTGTGTTACCATGGAGGAGGGAGCAAGGCTCATGGAGGAGCTACATGAGGGGACCTGTGGGAACCACCAAGGAGAAAGGGCAATAATTCACAAAATCCTAAGGCTGGGATATTATTGGCCAAGATGAGGGAATGTTCAAAAGAATACATACGGAAGTGCATTAAATGTCAGGAACACGGCCACAAAATACACAGTCCCCCGTCCACACTGAAAGCCATGCTGTCCCCAATCCCATTTGCCATGTGGGGATTGGATATCGTTGGACCTTTCCCGGAAGCATCTCCCGGAAGATATAAATTCATTTATGTGGCCATTGACTACTTCACCAAATGGGTGGAAGCCATGCCAACGGTATCCATTACCGCAAGAAAGTCACAGGATTTCATCTGGAAGTATGTGGTCTGTAGATTCGGGATCCCGAAGATAATAGTAACAGACAATGGAGCTCAGTTCAACTGTAAAAGCTTCCGGGCATTCTGTGAAGAGTGGAAGATTGACCTGAGATTCGCATCGGTCGCCCATCCACAAGCAAACGGCCAGGTAGAAAATGCGAATGGACAAATTGTCAAGGCTATAAAAAGGAAGTTGGACAGCAAAAAAGGGAGATGGGCGGAATTGCTACCTCAGGTTCTCTGGTCCTACAGAACAACCGAAAAGGGCCCAACAGGGGAAACTCCATACAGGTTGACCTACGGTTGGAAGCGATTGTTCCGGCTGAGATTACAGTCCCATCAATTAGATGGGAATCCTTTGATGAGGAAAACAACAGTGAAGGGGTGAAAGACAGCCTTGACCTGCTTGAAGAAACCAGGACTATGGCCCAAGTCAGGATGGAAAGGGATAAAGCGAAAGTAGAAAGATATTTTAACCAAAGAACAAGGGAAAGGGTTTCGCTCCGGGTGAACTGGTCCTTCGGGAGGTAAAGCAGCCAAAGAAGCTAGAGCCCCAATGGGAGGGACCATTTATAGTACAACGGCGAACAGGGCAAGCTTCATATCGCCTGAAAAATAGTGAAGGATACGAATTGCCTCACTCCTGGCATGCTGAATGCCTTAAAAAGTTTTATGTATAAAAACATTTTTACAAAGAGCAATAAAATGAGGTATTCTTTTGAGGCAAAGTTTTTTGAAATATACCACCGGCCAGCAGCCTACAGGCTATCACGCCTTGAAATGTACCATCCGGCCAGCGTGCCTACAGGCTATCATGCCTTGAAATGTACCATCCGGCCAGCGTGCCTACAGGCTATCATGCCTTGAAATGTACCATCCGGCCAGCGTGCCTACAGGCTATCACGCCTTGAAATGTACCATCCGGCCAGCGTGCCTACAGGCTATCACGCCTTGAAATGTACCATCCGGCCAGCGTGCCTACAGGCTATCGCCTTGAAATGTACCATCGGCCAGCGTGCCTACAGGCTATCATGCCTTGAAATGTACCACCCCGTCAGCGTGCCTAAAGACTAGGAATTTACTTAAAAAGTTTTTGAACGAAGGTGTAAAGACCTTCCATATAAATAAAGGGGGGGACTTACAAAACATTTGGAAATCCGGTCGTTCCGGATAAAGCCAAATGAGAAATATATAGAGCTAACTCGTAGGAAAGTTACTTAAAATGATTAAGAGATACAAAAGAGGTGGCAAGGGCAAAACGCATTCAAAACATTACCAAAAACAGTAATCCAAAATACGACTATACAAGATCCCTGCACTAAGAAATTACTATCTAAAAAGCATCTATTCTTTAGCAGGCTTCTTTACAGCGGATCCTTCGACCGGATTGGACACGCTCTCCGCAGAATTAGATTTTCCAACGGCTTGACGAAAGCCGGCAACCTCCTGGCGCATACCGCTATCGGGAGGAAGGAAAGAAGCTTGACCAGGCCCAAAGACTGTCTCACCAGGGAGACGACCGAACTTCTCAAAGTCTTCAAAGAAGTTGCTCTTCCGGGCAACGTTGTCAAACTCCAGCTCACTATACAGATCGTCATCCAATACTTCCCCCCTCTTCAGAAAGTACTTGGAGATGGTTTGGCGACAAATGTTAGTAATCTTCCGGCTCTGAGAGCCGAAAGCCTTTTTTAGATGAGCAACGATAGTTCCTTGCTTCTTCAGCTCCTCTTGGGTCCGACGGGCGTAGGCTGTATGCTTAGCAACGTCCTCCTCAAGCTGTAAAACCTGAGCTCGGTAGAGATCGCGGTCAGAACCCGCGGCAGAAAGTTCCTCATTCAGCTTGTCAATACGATCGCTGAGCTTCTCGACATGTCTTAAAAGATTTTCAGAATCTGTTTTTTTTTTTTAAAAAGAGCAGGATCGGTAAGAATAAGGCATAAGGACGAAAAACGGCAGAAAAGAGACCGGTAAGACTCACCCTTGGCCGGGACCTTAGCACTTTCGGGTTGAGGGAGGGCCATGGCCTCCTCTAAAGCCTTCACCTTTTCCTCCAGAGAAGCCTTCTCGGCCGCAAGAGCAGCTTTACCGGCGGAAAGAGCCGTGTTTTCGTCCATCAAGAACTGCTTCTCTTGATCAAAGGCGGTCCGAGTCTGCTCATCCAGAGCATTCTTTTCCTCGGTCAGTTCGGTAAGCTCTTGAATAAGTTTGGCTTTATCTCCCACCAAAGCCTCATTCTGCCCGGCCAAAGCTTTTTTGTCCGCCTCAAGGAATTCAACTTCTTTCTCAAGGGCAGCATTCAGGCCCGCAAAATAAGCCTTATCTGAGGTAAGAGAATCCACGTCCCTTTTATGAGCAGCTTGTACCTGCCGCAACAAAACTTCCAAGTCAGACAAAGCATGCTTTGGTATCAAGACATTCTTTTCACCGGAAGGTTTGCGGTGTACCTGCTTCAAGATACCCTCTGTGTGGAGGTTCTGGTTTCTCAGAGCGAACATCTCTTCCTGCAAATTCTTTAACTTCAATTCATATTCATCTCGAAGGCGAACACACTCATGGCGAGATGACCGCAACTCCTTGTTTAAAGTGTCTGTCCTATCTTTCACCTTGCGGTCAATCTCGTAATTTACGTGATCCATGTAACTGTCATGATTAGAACGGGTTTGCTTCAACTCGGCTTCAATATTGTTGGCCCGACTTTTTTCACGTTGCAGGTCAAATTGAAGGTCCCGAGTCTGGACTTCGGCGCTTTGGGCCATTGACATAACCTAAAAAGAAGCGAAACATAAAAGGCTTAAGGGATATCAGAAAGACATGGGAGAATGGGAAGAAGACGGCACTTACTCGAAAAATGCTTTGCCACATCAGGTTGAAGACCTCTCCCGTGGGAATGGAATGACGCATAATAGCATCAGCTCCTCCGCTCCCGGCCCTCAGTTTTTCCTTGGTGGCAGTAACAATGGACGGAGGGGCAAAGATCCCGTCCGGATGGTCAGACAGTCTTATCGCTTCCTTCCAGGCGTCGGTGTATCGAGCAGCATCAAAGGAGATCTTGCGGAAGGGCTGCCCAAGATAGTAGAACCATCCCTCCTTCTGGGAAGGACCGGTGAAACCCCCATGAGCAGGAGGGGGTGGGGAGGAGGAGGAGGCAGTAATGTCCTCTCTTTGCCTGTCTTCCCTTTGCTTACTTCGGAGCTCTGGGTTTTCAGGCACAGGTCGGTATTCTTTCACCCCCTCGGGTACTGATTCATTGACTCCAGGGACGTCATGTAGGGTTGAGGTGCCAAGAGTCCCACGGTCCCTTTCAGTCTCAGAAACCTCCGTTAAAACAGCCTTCGGCTTTGATACAGTTTTCTTCCGAGGTTTTTGAGTACCGGAAGCCGGAACAGCAGAAGTAGGGTGGGCCGGATCGCAAGCAACCTCGTTGTCAGTAACGGTTATGGGTGCGCCTTGAGAGCCTGAGAAAGAAAGGGTCAGCATAGAATGTACAGAAAAGGAAAGGCAAAAGTTTCCTTCAAATAAGAAAGAGCAATACGTAGGTTAGTATCTTCCAAGATAGCACCGTGGGCCGGATCGGAAGAAAAATATCCTGCCAAGTCAGGAAACAATTCACAAATTGGGGTTGGGTGACCAGATCCCTGACCCGGACGAGAGACAGACCCCTGGCCTGAATCAGGAGTAAGAGGGAGAAAGACGCGACGCCCATACCCTGGACTCACGTACCAAGTACCTGGCAAATCACCGCTCGATCGGGCTGGAGACCTGGTAGTTCTCTTTTTCTTCTGGCCAGAATGGTCCTTGTCATTATCGCCTCTTTGTCTCTTCTTGGAAGAGGTGGTATCCCCGAGGAGCCTTGTGGCCGCATCAACAGCCGCATCAACAGACGCATAGTAATCGACTTGCTCGTCACCCATCTTGAAGTTGACAAAATTCCAGCTGTTGAAGGGCCCCACCTTATCTCCTCTAGAAAAGAAATCTGCCGGAACGACGTGAAAGTAAGAAAACGGTAAAAGCTAAAATTTAGGTGAGACTGACTAAATAAGACTTACTATGATATTTCTTCAATGAGTCCAGGCGCGCCGGAGTAAAAAACTGGGAGACTGTAGGCTGTTTTTTGCTTATCATCTTCAGGATTTTCGAGATAGGCATTTCTTGCGCCGGGGAAGGAGGACAGCTAAATTGGCCTTTCGGGATCGAGGGACAGTAAGGAACTCCCAAAAATCGGCCTGGTGGTGGGACAATGACAAACCATCGGGAGTTCCACCCGGAAGACGCTTTCTTGTAATCAAAAAGAGAAAAACCGGCCTTCGCCTTGATAGTCAGGCTATCAGGATCGTCCCTTGTGGAGTAGAATTGGGCGAACTCGGTCGCTTCTGCCCGAATTTTGTTCTCCTCACAAAGGAGAACATAGGCGTGGAGGTAAGAAATTGCCTTCGGGTGTAGGTGAGCGAGCACACAGCAACGCCGAATTAGGAAACCCAGAACGAATGGATGAGGGGGCACAGTCAGACCACGAGAGAAAAAATCCGCATAAACGGCATATCCAAGCCCAAAATTATCGTGGGGATGCGAGTCGGAAGAAGGAAGGAAGATGCAAGTACCTAGTGGGACTTCGACGTCCTTTAAACAGGAGAGAAGGGAGGGGGTATCCAGGGAGGATGAAGAAGGTTCTCGATCAGCAGAAAAGGGTTTGGTAGATTTCAGATAAGTAGGGAAACCCTTGAGGCGAAAAAGTACCTTGAATCGCCTCTTTAGCAGGGACAAAGTTCGCGGCTGCCTTGTTCTTCTTCGAGCTAGACGAGGCCATCAGAACAAGAAAACAGAGAGCAAGGACAAAGCAAAGGAGTGGAAAGATTCGAAAAGAGGACGCAAAGGAGGAGGCGACGGAGTCTGGGCAAACAAAGGAGGAAGATATCTGAAAGAGTTTGAGACTAGAGCTTCGAGGAAAAGCGATTCCCGCCCAGTTAATGAAAAATAAAAAGGAGACCCCGCACCTTCCTGGAAACGGGGCACTGACACAGAACGACTCTGCAAATTCTACATCGAAAAGGCGCGGGCACGGGCTAAGCACGGGCAGGAGCGTAATTCGAAAAAGAAAGAGGGCGGAAAAAGAAAAGAGAACTTGTGGGACTAAGGGGAGGCGATGGCCGGAAGAGCAAAAGGCCGTAACGTCAAAAAAAAACACAAACAGAGGCACATGCTAAAAAGTTCTACTTTTTACGTTTAGAAGATCAAAAGTAGAACTTGTGGGACTGATGAAGAGGGAAAAAGTACGAGAATAAGAAAAGGTAGAACATCCGGTCCCATGTGACTGGAAGGAACAGCTTAGAACAAGGAATATCGCCGGATCAGAGTGTGATCCGGCCGGATGAGTAATTAAATATCCCGCTTACATGTAAATGCCAGCCTGGCAATTAAAAAGAAAGACAGGCTGGCGACTCTCGATCTAGCAGTGTAAACACTATAAATAGGGGTTCAACCCCACAATAAAGGATACGTTTTCACGTTCGAAACTACACACTGTTGCATTATCTACGCGATTCTCTCTCTCTCTTAAGCTCGGTCACACAGTAACAAGGTAACTCGACGAAGCACAAATGGCCTAGCAGTAGAATTGGAATCCGATTAGAGATTAGGATAGGAGGTTAGGGAGTTTAGGAATTCACTATTTCAGAGGTAAGATAAGAATGGACTGAGATTAAGAGATATCATAATTTAAGGAGTTAAAAGACTAACTCACTTACTAAGGGAACGCTTTTAAGTCGTTCATTGTGTTTGAACTCTGATTGTTCATATGTGTCTTGTTGTTTATCGCACTTCTTATTTATGTTGTGCATATAATCAACTTCATGCTATCGACAATTAGTTGTCGTAGCCCCATTAGCTTGGGGGCTATAAGAGAATCGTACCAGCAAAGGTGCTGACCCCCTCGGGGGCTGCTGTTTAAATTTTGCAGGTGAATGTCAGAAGACGACCGTCCTGAGAGTAGGACCGGGTAGAATTACTACGGGTTGTTTTACTTTTGTTACACGAGTTGTGCATGTACACTCGTTTAGTAAATGGATGAGATGTTAGTATGATGTATTAGGATATGAGATACTTGGATTAAGAACATGTACTTGGTTAAGATTTTAGTATACTAATGTTCGGTATATTCGGGTCCATTAGACCGTAGCTAGATCTTGGAGTATTTAGTATGCCTAGTTAGTCACGTGGGTGACTAACGGCGGTAACACCAACTGTTGTAAGGATTCCGCTGTAATGTTGAGTTAAGTAAATGGAGGTTTATGAGATGACCATGTATTTATGAGTTGGGGTGTTACAGTGTTGGTTCTTCCTGTAGCGATAACAAGTGTTGAAAGAGCATTTTCTACAGTGACTTTTGTGAGGAATAAGTTGTAACAACATCAGAGATCAATTTTTGAATAATTGTGTAGTCACGTTCATTAAAAAAGATGTATTTTAACAATTAACTGGTGATATTATAATTGATCGCTTTCAAAACATTAAATCTTGAAAGGAGTAGTTGTAGTTTTTTGTATATTCAATTATTGTACCTAAGTTCAATAATAGATATTAAAGTTTGTCTTTAATATATTGTTTTTATATTTGTTGCCCCCCCCCCCCCCCCCGCACACCCCCCCACCTCCGCACCCCCCGAATTGAATCCCTGGGTCCACCATTACATGGAACTCCTTGTGTACTTTCTCCAACTCCATAGGAAATGCGATTGGCCAACGTCCCACCCCGATCAAGCACATTAGCTCCTATGAAGTTAGCACTAAGCTTCCCTTTTAGCCTGAATCATATCACACGTTTAGAAGGAGAGAATTTCATGCTTTCTTCTTAACTCACACTGAATTGTTCTTCACTTCAAGTCAGTGTAAGACTTCTGCAAATCTTGGGCAGCCTACGAGCCCCGATATTGATTCTTTAAGTAAGTTGAGGTTAGCTTTTAACTAAAATGATTACACTTAAGTTAGATAACTCAAGTTTATTACCCTAGTCAGCTCACTGAAACCTATTAGATTATTTGTTTTTTCATAATCTCATCTTGAGAAGGTGAGGAGGGATAAAAGTTTTAAGTATGTTGTTACTACATTTTTTCTTAGATTTAAAATTCATTATTGCCACCATTTGTTTTTGAAAACATTAACATTTTCATTACATAGACATTACAATACATGAGTACTAAAATACCATGTGATAACAAGCCGACAAGACTCTAAGCAAGGCTTCGATCAAGAGCAGTAGAGACCAAAGCATAAAGACCCCTAGTAGACAACCCAAGACTACCATTTGCAACCAGAGCCTCATGGGCTTTTTCGTGAGTAGCAAGGCGAGGATGAACCAAAACATGGTTTTGGAAGCTAGATCTGCAACACTAGCAAAGCAACCAACTACTAGAAAACAACCGACCCCAAGACAAAAGAGACTGCCCATCTGTGGACAAGCCAACAACCAACAAAAGGGGTGAACAAGCCATCAAGGACTAACCTAAATAACCTAATAAAGTCTCAGATTTAGACACCACAAACTATCCAACGAAATCGAACTAAGACAAGCCATAAACCTTAACGGACTAGAAACACAAAAAACAATAGACAAACCATAGATAGTTAATCCCCATTAACCAACATCATCAGAAGCAACTTCAGCAGCTTCACCATTCCTACCAATGGCTTCATCAGCCCTGAGATTGGTATTCCCTATTCCCCAATAGATTCTAGCTAAAAACAATCAGAATACCATAGCTCCACTATATTCATCGATTCCAAGCAAAATATCTTCCAGAACAATTGAGTAATAAACCTCCACATACTTCCCTTGCCTACAAACCAGCTTCGAAGAAAAAGCCCCTCCTTGTGACTTAACCTTACTAGCAAAGACTTGGTGGAACCGCACACTGATATGAAGTTAGAAATGACGAAGTGGAGTCGAAAAACCCCATTAAGTCTAGCACATACACGGATGGCCACAACAGTTCGCTTCTGGTTCTCCATGGATGAGAAATCGAATGTGGTGGTGAGAGCCAGGGAGCTGAGCACGGACAACGGTGGGAAAACTGCAACTGAGCATGGCACAACTAGTCAGAAAGGGAAAAGTACCCCCCTTCACAGTAACACTAGTTCTTACCGCCATTTCACCCTTTCTGATATCAATATGCCCCAAATGAACCTCTGTTGCTCTAACTCTACCCTCGCTTCTCCCATAGCCAAATTCCTCTCGAAATCGCACCTGCAATGGCTGGAGAGCAACAAAATAGGAGCTAAGACGCTTCAAAACTGTAGTGGAGACTTAGATTCTAATTTAAACAGCAGAAGTGTCCCGCTCCCAAAGGTAATCGAATAGCAACTCCCCAATTCTTGATATTCCAAGACGCACCTTCAAAGCTTGGTCTTGGATCTGGCCTTCAACAAGGCTAAAGACGGTGATAGAGGGAAAACCCGAAGGCAACAGATGAAGACCAGAATTGTGTCATATTTGCACATGAAAGCACTACAGTGGCATCACCAACGCTGACATAACATGTGTCATCCTTTTCCCCATTATCACCACAAGATCCTCTGCTAGGCCCATCATGATTGATGCGGCTAACATAGGTTTACAATGAAGCAATCTAGATTAGAAAGATGGTCAAAGAGGCATGAACGAAATGATGGCTACGTAACAAGCCCAAGAGTTAAGGCTGGAAATCAAGGTAGAAGCTTAATCTTAAATGTCGAGGGTTTTTTTGTCAAATGCTAATGGTAAGGGCTAAAGACATAGGACAAGGACTCCCACCGAAGGAAGAAGTGAAAGGCTTTAACAACCGGTCGATGGTCCGCCTTTTATTTAAATAGGTTTATGAGATAATGCAAGAATCACATCAACCCAGGCAGGATCAGACAAGATCCACACAACAACCCCATTTACACCTAATTATGTCACAAAACATGCAACAAAAATATCAAGGTGAACCTGATTGTATGATAAGTTGGCCACAATAGACCCGATACCCTAATCCGTTTTGGATCCTTTCAGAATGTTACGTGTTCGATCAACGTCAAGTTGACTCTTTTTTTTGGGAAAATTCACGGGATACCACTAAAAAATTTGTTAATTCATAAAATATCACAGTTTTAAAAAAAGTTTTTTAGATACCACAAAAAATAATTTTAATTCACCAGATATCACAAATTACTAACCCAAAACTTTTTAATACCAAAATACCCCTACTTGTTAATTAACATAGTTCACAATATATCACATAAATATTTTTAATTCACAAGACACCACAATATTTATTAAAATATTTAAAATAGTAAAAATAATAAAAAAATAGATTGAAATTTTATAAAATTAAAAATTCCAAATATCTAACTATAAATATAAAGTAGTTAAGAGAATGATTATCCAAAATTTTATTATATTTTTACTCTAATAGTTTAAAATAAAAATATTATTTAAAAAAAATTAATTTATATAAAGTAGGTTATAAAAAATTACTATCATTAGCTGAAAGTATTACTTTGGTAGTACTACATTGTAACATGTACTGAAAAACGGGGATTGTCCCGGTTTGTATTTTAAATGCTACTACTTGATCATCAGTGAAAGCACTACTATTTGGAGTATTTTTTACATGTGTACAATTCTTTGTACTCTCCGTCATAGTGAGACTGTAGGCAATAATATTGAATAACGATGGTGTAGCTTATTACACAAGGGCTGAAACCATGCGCCTCTTGCACTTGCATTCAACAACAGATTCATAGATTCTGAATTCTTCTTCAAGCTATCTAAACTGCCAAAAGCTCCAAGTTTCAGCTGCTATCAAAACTGATGCGACTACCAAAACAGAATAAAAAACTAATGCAGGTGAATATATGAAACAATGAGTTGTATACTTAGAATTGAATATGTTACAGAGCTGTATACTTTTCAAGAACTGAATTTAGTTTCAGCTGCTATCAAACATAGTAAAGAAACTAAAAAGAACAAGTTTCAGCTGCTATCAAAACTGATGCAACTACCAAAACAGAATAAAAAACTGATGCAGCTGAAACAATGAGTTGTATACTTAGAATTGAATATGTTACAGAGTTGTATACTTTTCAAGAACTGAAAAGAAAAAGTTTCATCTGCAGAGTAGTACCCAGTATCTGTTATTGCCTCAACCTCTTCCAATGTGTCATCATCATCAAACTGATCTTCATCATCTAAATTGCTAGAGTCGGTGTCCATCGTATTAGCATTTTCATCATCCATGTGACACCATGAATCATCCGAGTAGGTTGGACAATTATAGTGACTAAGAACTTCATTAGGATGTTCGGCACCAACATATGAACCATCCCCTTGCTAAAAAAAATCTCATTTGATAGTGCATTATTTCTGCCTATTCTCTCTAGCTCTTGTGCACCAGGTTGTACATCAACGCTTCTTGGAGTGGTGTTGCTAGTCTGGACAGATTGGAGTTGTGTTGTTGGTTCATTAGCTACTCAACCACTTCTTGGCGTGGAACAACTACCAATGTCAGCGAACTGTTCAACAATCTCTAAAGTCAGAAAATCAAATTCAATCATATACACATATGAAGCGTCATACACGATTCAGTTAATATAAAACCTCAACTAATTCAACTAGCATCAGAAAAATACAACAAAGACAAGAGATAACAAGGCAAGCAAATGAAATCGAGGGGAAATCCCACAAAAATTATTGCTCGACATAATTTGGGGAAATCCATCAACATGAGCACGGCAGAAAATGGGGAATTTGATCGAACCCCTAAAAATCCATAAACCCTATAAAGGGTACCATCAATCGATTTCAGCTGCTACCAGTAATCACACACGCACAAAGCATATGCAACAAGTTTCACGAGAAACAGTAGGCGAGTCCCATTGGGAGAAAAATCGTGAACATAATTAGTGCACCGGTGACAGAACAACCTTGCAAACAAGAACGCAAGCAAGGGAGAAGAAAGAGCATACCGCAACCAAAGAGTGAAGCAGGACCAGAATAGAGTATGAAATCATGACAAAGAGGGAAGAAATCGCAAGCCAGCAAGAGCATGGAGGGTTACATACCAGAAAGCGACAAGGAGAATAGATACGAGCGGGAATATTAGTGAATAGAAGCAGTATTTAACACTAAGGCATGTTTGGAAGAATTAAGGCTGTAGAAAGAAGAGGTCAATGGTCAATGACGGAATGGCTAGAAAGCTGTCAATAATTAAGAGTATTATATCCTTGTGTTTATCATAATTATTGGTAACCACCTCAAGGTTAAGGTATATTGACTACGAGCCCCCGAACTATAACTCTGTGATCAAAAAGTTAACTATGTGTTGACCTACCAACTTAATCACATTAATAATGCCACGTTGGACAACAAAACTGCTTAATCAACATCGTCTAACTCTCTCTCATCCCACTTTAGATGCATTTTCAAGGAAGGGTTGGCATTTTTAGGAAAATAACAATGCATATTAAGTAGTGTTTTTTTGTCCAGCATGACCTTATTAATATGCTTAAGCTGATAGGTTAACACATAGTTAACTTCCTGATAACAGAGTTATAGTTCGGGGGCTCGTAGTCAAAGATACCTTAACCTCGAGGTGGTTACCAGTAATTATGATAAACACAAGGGGGTTAATTGTAATATCCTAAATCCTCAAGGGGGTTTGAGTAATTTACTCTTTATTTTATATAAATTTAAATTTTTATAATACTATTTTACATTACTAAAGATATTTCAAGTAAAAATATTATAAAATAATTTGAATTATCATTCTCTTAACTATTTTTTATTTTTAATTAAGCTTTTAACTTTTAAATGATATATAATATTTTTTTATATTTTTCAAAAAAATTAATTATATGTGTTTTTTATTTTATAAAATGAATTTACCAATAAAATAATAAACGTACATTTTTATTATTTTTTTATTTTTTAATATATTTTAATAAATATTATGTTATTTTATGAATTAAAAATATTATATGATACTATGAACCAAATTTATTAAGTTTTGGTTAAAAAAATTTTGGATTATTACCGTGAATTTTCCCCTCTTTTTTTCTTTCTATTATTCCGAGCCCGTGCGTCCCGCTGATTTCCTCCCTCTAATCCAAAAGGCGGCGTGCATTACCTCGCCGGCGGCGCAGTGCCCTCGCGGCTCCCATTCTGTTTCGCCGTCTCTTTTATGAATCTCCGATCTTATAAACCCTCCAGGCTCCATCGTCGCTAGAAGAACGCTATCAATCCGCTGTAGCAAGCAACTCACACGCAGCGGTACGAATTCCTGTACCTCCTATGGCTTGTACTCCCATCTCGTCACTCCGCAGATTATCTCTCTTCTGCCACTACTGTTCCACCTCTGCCATCCTATACGAGGGACCCGTCAGTGGGGAAGGCTCCACAGTCCTCACGCGAGAGGAGAAGTCTCACACCGTCCTCTCTCTTCTTAAATCCGAGGAGAATCCCGAGCGCATTCTCGAGATTTGTCATGCCGCTTGTCTTACACTGGAATCTCACGTCGACCGCGCTTCCTTCTTCGTCGCCGTCTCCAAGCTCAAAGGCTCCAACCACTTTGAAGGGATCCGACGCTTACTCGAAGAGCACAGGAGGAGCCGCCTGGACCTAAAGACCGAACAATTCGCCGCCCTCTCGATTGTTCTGTACTGCAAGGCCGGCATGATTGATGATGCGGTCGCAACCTTCGAGAATATTGATAGTATAGGCATTCAGAGAACCGTAAAGACCCTCAACTCTTTGCTGTCCGGTTGCATCTCGGCGAAGGAGTACGACCGTGCTCATAAGATCTTCGCTCAATTCCCTAAAGAATACGACATTATGCCAAATCTCGACACGTATAACCTTGTGATCAAGGCTTTCTGCGAGTCTGGTTCTTCCAGTTCCGGTTACTCAGTGGTGGCTTCCATGGAAAACGCTGGGATTAAGCCCAATGCAACCACATTTGGCCGATTGGTAGCTGGTTTTCATGCTGAGGGGAAGCTTGAAGATGTGGGAAGGGTGATGAAAATGATGGACGGGCGAGGGATAAAACATGGGCTGGAGATTTACAACTTCCGGATCCAGAGCATGTGTAAGCAGAAGAGAACATCCGAAGCGAGGGCTCTTTTGAATGCAATGCTGACTAGGGGGATGAAGGTTAAATCGCCCACTTACTTGCATTTGATTCATGGGTTCTGCAAAGAGGGGAAGCTGGAGGATGCGAAGAAGGTATTGGAGAGAATGAGGGATAATGGGTGTAAACCAGATAGTCAATGCTACTTCATCATGATATACTTTTTGGCTAATGACGGGGATTATGAGACATCCTTGAGGTTTTGTAAGGAGTGTATAACTCAGCTGAATCGGATTCCCAATTTCACAACCATGAAGTTGCTTGTTGATGGACTGGTTAGCATTTCCAAGTTTGAGGAAGCGAGAGAGCTTATCAGGCAGATGCAAGATAAGTTCCCACATAAGGCTGGTATCTGGAAAGAAACTGAAGAATCTTGCCCACAGTTGTTAGAGAAACATGTTGTTTCAAACGCTTAGCAGTCATTGTTAAGTGTTAACTTGATAAATAGGGGTGAGCTGTTGAAATTTATGTATTCTTACTCGGCTCTCCCTTGCTCACTTGTTGAAGTGTATGTAATCTGCTTCTATTTACACGAGGAATCGTACCCAGATTCTATTGGGTCTTTGCCAAGTCCATGAATCAAACAGGAGTACGTTGGTGGTAAGTTATCGCTGTGCCGTTGATTTCTTGAATTTTTGCCAAGTCCATGAATCAAACATTGTGTACGTTAATGATGAATGAGTGGGCATATTAAAGTGTTATTGCTGTTTGTTGACCGTTTCTGTTTTCTTTTTATATAATTGGTCAATGTCGGCCAAAAGTCCACATATGGGGTTCATAAACTACAATAAAGTTACTAAAAAAAATATACTCCCTCTGTCCAAAATGGTGTCTCTTATAGTGTATAACATTTCTACCTCCACTCTACTTTTTCACATTTCCTTAATATGTGTTGAGGAGTAGTATTTAGCTCCATTTTTGGGTTGTTAACTTTATGATTAATCTTACTATAGTTAAGGAATAAAAGTTTGACAAATGTACCATGGTTTGATGTGTAGCAAATATCTGTTTGACATGTGACAGTGAGAGAAATATAAAATGAGATTAGGGGGCGTTTGGTTCAAAGGGGGGAAACGGAATGGAATCGGGAAAGGGAATGGAGAGGAATGGAAAAGAATTTCCTTTGATTTTCCCAGTTGTTTGTTTGAGCTGGGGAAATAAAATAAATAACCGGTCAACGACCGTCGGTCAATGGTCAACGGTTGCCGGTCAATGGTCAACGGCCATTAATTACTGGTCAACATTCACCGGTCACCGGTCAATGGTCATTAGTCATCAGTTAATGGTCATATGTTGTCGGTCAAAGTGTACTTGGGAAAGGGAATCTCATTCCCTAATAGGGGGTGGGGAATCAGGAAAAAGGGTTTTGGGGTAATCCCATTCCCTTTCCTGAAAACAGGAAAAATTGGCAAAACAAACAGCATGAAAGGGAATCACTTTCCTGATTACCCCAAAACAAACGCCCCCTTAATCTACAAAAAGCTATCAAAAGAATAGGGCCTTTCACTCATTTACTTTTCTTTTTGAAATTGTGGTAAACCGCTTAGGTTTCCTCTAAACTTCCTAATTAATTTTCTTTCAAAAAAAACTTCCTAATTAATTTGACCCATTCTTTTGTTTAGCTTCTAGCTGATTTAGGCATAATCAGCTGGGTTGACCAGTTCAACTCGTTCTTTTAAAATCAGTCATTAGTCAATAACACCTAATATCAGATAGTAGTTATTTCAACTCAAATCATCTCTCATTTTCCGCTAGTTTTGTTTGGCTGGGTTGACCTGCTCAGCTCATTTTTTTAAAATCAATCATCAGTTAATATCGGGTAGTATCAGCTGTCAACTAGCAGCTTATAATATGCAAAAGAATGGGGTGTAACCACTGAAATGTATTTCTTTGTCTCCCTCCTTTTTCTTCATGGGGCTTGAGATACAGATTTGTGTTGCTTTTCATTGGCATTTCTCTCCTTCCTGTCAGATCTGCAATTGCAAGTATATCTCCTTAAAGTTCTTAGAGCCTGCCCCTCGTCATAGATTTCACATCCATCCAGTATTTTCCTTTTTTCTGCCATCCTCAGGAAGGAGAATGTTTGGTTTATGTCGGGCAATAATGACTGCAATATTGGTTTTCTAGAATCAATTGTACATCAGTTTTGTTTATGCAAAGTGACTGTAGCACGCGTTTAGAACGTGAGCTCTTGATTTGAGTACGTATTAGATTAGGCAAAATGGTTACCCTGTTCATTAATGCTAGCTAACTTCCTGCGGAAAATTACCCTAGGAGATGAAATTTCGTTGGATGACAAGTTGAAATAAAAATCTTGGTTTTTCTATGGACAACCATTTTCGGTTGACAATAACACAATCGTAACGGGATAAAACCCGACAAATTTACCAGTTTACAGGGGATGAATTTGTATTACACTGACCAGTAAAAGGATCGAAGTATTATATTCCATTAATTGCTCAAATCTTTGAGTAGATGTTTTTCTGTTTCAGGACGTGCAGGCAAACACCTTAACTCTGTTGTAAGCACCCACCAAACAACAACTTCCCAAGGCCTGCAACTGCCAACTGTGCAAGGAAGCATTCCAACTCAAAGATAGAACGTAAAAAATTAAAATAAACGAGATAGGCTTAACAAGAAGGTTGTTATTTTTATGGTGGTGTTTGCCGTTTGGTGGGTTGGAGTTGTAATAACACGGTCACTTTTCTGGCAATGAGGGGTACCATCTTCCATATACAACTGAACAAACAATTTATTTGTTAAGCGGGTTCGTGGGTGGGGATACGGTAAGGCCTCTGGGTAGAGCAAGAGAAGAAGAATTAAGAAAAGAAAGAGGAAGAAAGCATGAGTAGCTTCTTGGTTTGTTGCAGATTCCAAGAAGGCGGTCACTCTTCCACATCTTCTCCTTACTCTCCTTCCAGCGCCACACCCAGGAGGAGGAAGATCAAACATGAGCGCAGAGCAGATAAATGGACTCGTAGAAGAAGAAGCCTGAAGCAAATTGCTACAGATGGTAGGTCAATAGCTAGCGCGGTTAGAAACCTCTCCATAAAATCAGGTCATTCAATGGAGTTTTATGTAGAGAAACTTTGATTCATATTTGATCAAATTGTTCTTTGACTTTCATTTTAAAAGATTAAAGAAAAAATATATGCTGTTTGGATATTGTCAGCAGGGAAGCAAGGTCCTTTGGCAGAGGAAATGCAGCGGATGAACAGCCCAAAAATTTCATCTCAAGTCTTCACCTTTGGGCAGATGGCTATCGCTACAAACAACTTTAGCACTCTTTGCCTTGTGGGTGAAGGTGGATTTGGAAGGGTTTACAAAGGATACATTCCTGGTGTGGATCAGGTGGTTGCTGTGAAGCAGCTTGACAGAAATGGTTTGCAAGGCAATCGAGAGTTCTTGTCAGAGGTATTTATGTTGAGTCTTGTTGATCACCCGAATTTGGTGAATCTGATCGGATACTGTGCTGATGGAGATCAAAGGATATTAGTTTATGAATACATGGCCAATGGATCACTTGAAGATCACCTTCTGGGTATGCATTTTTATTCTGATAGATCACCAGCTTGCTTTATCGAATATATTTGGAAAGGATATTAGTAATATTATTTTCCGTATTGTAGATTTGCCTCCAAACAAGGAGGGGCTAGATTGGTACACAAGGATGAAAATAGCTGAGGGTGCAGCAAAAGGGCTAGAGTATCTCCACGAAGAGGCCAACCCGTCAGTCATCTACAGAGACTTCAAAGCATCAAATATACTACTAGATGAAGACTTCAATCCTAAACTATCAGATTTTGGGCTTGCAAGGATTGGCCCCACTGGGGATAAGGATCATGTGTCAACTAGGGTGATGGGTACATACGGGTATTGTGCACCTGAATACGCCATGACTGGCCAACTTACAACCAAGTCTGATGTCTACAGCTTTGGAGTTGTTTTCCTGGAGCTCATATCTGGAAGGAGAGCCATTGATGCCAATAAGCCTACGGAGGAGCAAAACTTGGTTACTTGGGTATGTATGTATAGCTAGCTATTTCATTTGAATTAACACTCCAGAAACAGCACTGAATCCAACTGTTTTATTCGATCATTCTTGCAGGCACAACCATTGTTCAAAGACAGAAAACTGTTTACATTAATGGCAGATCCACTGCTTAAAGGAAAATATCCAGTCAAGGGGCTGTACCAAGCTCTTGCTGTAGCAGCCATGTGCTTGCAGGAGGAAGCCAGCACTCGCCCTTTGATCAGCGATGTTGTTACCGCGCTAGAATATCTTTCCAAACCCCAATCAGATGAATTGGGAAATCATACAAGGGAAAATAGTATCAAAGCACCCAAAGAAAAAGAAAATGATGATGAGGATGAAGAAGAAGATGTCAATGAAGAGCTTCCAGAGGATTACCATTCCGGGTACATGAAGAAGTTTAAAAACCCATCAGATTTCATGATGTGATTGATTATCTACATCACAAGTCAGTTAACTTCTGAAACTTAAGTCAAACAAAGGGTAATTCAAAAACCCCAAGTCCATAAGATTTTTCAATTTTCTTTGTATTTATGACCCACACTAGAGAGATTTACATTGTTAGTGAATGATTATTTATTATCATGATGCCTAATGCAATAACTAAGGTGAATTCCAGAATATGATTTTATTTGAAGAGTATTTTTCAGCACTTACCACAATATTTATGCACATATGATAAAACTCGATGATCTACAAATACAGGATCATCACAGAACCCAACGATCTGAAATCAAAACCCACATCACAGAGACGATCCAGCTTAAAATCGCCAGACTAACCCCTTATTGAAAAGGAAAGTTCTGATTCTATATACAAGCAAAGACGGATAACTAATAGTAGAGCATCAGAGACTTTCAGCCACTTATCAAAAAATAGTAGAGCATCAGAGATGATGGTTAGCTTGTCTGAGACTAGAGTAACTAAACCCAGGAGCCCCATCAAACGTACTCTTAGTGTTACTGATTCCTTCTCTGATCTCTACTACAGAGCACATGCTTGGCAAGAAGCTCCCATTATGGTGATCGCTCCTTCTCTTCTTCTTATTAGGCCTCCAACTCATTGATAAAAGACGACCCAGACCCAAACCTAAAGAAGTAGCAGTAGTAGAGTTGGGTTTTGTCCCTTCCCTCTCCACATTAAGCCTTTTGAAGTACTCAATCTCTCTTCTGACAAGAGACCCAACAGTTCCCCTCGTGCCTATCGCCATAGGAGATGTAGCCATAGTTTCAGGGAAAGAAGAAGAAGTTGGTCTGGAGTAATCAGTTTCTAGTCCTTTTGGTTTTATATATTTACTGTACATGAGGGGGGAGAGGAAAACAACGCTTTGAGCACAAGTGAAAGTGGAAATTGGCTATGGTTATAGATAGTTTGCATTCCAGTAGCTGTCTTTGGATGAGATGGGGTTGCTTTTGGTTTCAGTCATCTCCCAACACTTTATACTTTTTTTTTACACTATTTATAATCGCACCCCTCTTCTTTTATCATTTCCTTGAGTGGCTTACAGAACGGGACAAAAGTGGAGCCTCTTTTGAGTATTAATTCTTTCCTTTTAAATAAAGTATTGTGTCTATAATGATGAGTTATCATTTAAAGACTAGTATCATGATCCGTGATCATGAGTCTTCACGCTATCCTTCACCCTTTTGCTTGCGGAAGCTCTGGGTAAATGGCAACAGAAAAATAATTAACATTATGTTATACCAGTGCAAATCCTAAGGGTTACGGAAATAGCAACAGAAGAATAATTAACATTAAGTTACAGTAGGGTATATTAAGCAATTATTAATACAATTCACTATCTGGTTCCAATAATGGCTTTCTACCTATGGTTTGAAAGCAAGCCAAGATAACAGTTTCTGGTCTTTGCTGTTTATATTATAATTATTTGTTCGGTGCAGCAGATTAGTTATCAGGCTCGAAAGAGAAAAATAATGGTCCATCCAATGAGCGGATGATCTCAGATCACACGGAGCTATTAAAATAAGTCAACATGATCTACATCTAGAAAATGGATTAGTTGTTAGCCTGATTATCAATGAGTTGAGTGGTGCATTATTCGGCCGTTGGCGAGCCCATTTCCCTCAGTATTTTAAGCATATGGTTGAGAAAGACATAATCCCAACAATGAAGATGACACGGGGGAGCCACCAAAACCAAACATAGCAAACTTTCTTAAGAACGTATCCGCAAATTTCATTCATACAACTCTTGTGCAACAAACAACAAAGAATCTATGTATTATATGCATTCCTCAAAACCAAAATTCGCAATCCCTTGAAAAAAAGAGCAAATTTTATTACTGTGGTTCTCTATACACCATCATCCTTCCTCCTTTATCCTAGCCATGGAAGGGCTGTACTGGGATCTTACTAGCATAGGTATAAGCTATACTTTTTTTTGTGAGGATAGGTAGTAGCTATACAGCAATAAAAAAAACTTTCTATCAGAAACTAAGCAATGTTTGGCAGATGAAGAGAATACCGCAGCTTCTTATGGGAACTCAGAGCGGTTTGCAGGGCAGTCCGAAGGCTGGCGCCTTGCCGGTACAAGGAATCATATAACTGGCAGACAAACTGGGACAGTTCCTCCTCTTCAAAGTCCCAAAACCCCTTAGTCGAACCAGAATCTGGGTTATCTCCACCATTCTTCTCGAAATCCATTTCTTCCCAGTCACTCATTGGGCTCAGTGGTTCTTCTTCTTCTCCGTCTTCCTCCCCGATCTCAAATTTTCCATACTCAAGATCACCGAAATCGCCTGATCCATGGAATGTAGCAAGCTGCATCTCAGGTGCCTCAGTGGAGGGGCAAATTAAGGCCTTTGCACTAGAGTCTAGGAAGGCTTTGATCAGGCTCTTGTTTGGACTGTATCTCCCCGTGAAGATTATGACTCGATCTCTCCAGGCTCCAACCTGAGCAATCATAAATAATTCTTAATTGTTTCTCTATAGTGAGGAGACAAAAAAGCATAGTACGTAGCATTTGAAGCAAAGCATACCATCCAACGAACATCTTCTGCTGTTAAGTGCATTGAAGGCACTGTTCTTCTAAACATATAAGCACCAACTTCTTGATCATCTTCCATAACCTAGAAACATATTACGTATAAGACAAATATTACAAACCAATCTATAATTTGCAGGAACAAAAAAAAAGATATGGATTGCAAACGAATAAAAGCTGACCTGAGTCTGTCGACCTATGAAGCGATGCACAATACAACCAATTTGGAAGCAAGGCCTGTATGATACCAGTCCCGAGATGGTTGAAATATTGTTTAGCTTGGATATTTCTCTCCTGGGCAGACCTCGCATCATTGGTAATAAGCTATACTTCACACTCTGTAAAAACTTATCAGCTAGTTCACCCGGTTCAGCAACAACAAACACATCATTTTGCCAACTACACCGAACCAGAAAAAAAATAAAACTCAAAACTGTTAATTCAGAAAAAGCATATGGATGCATGGACGCACAAATACAAGCAATGTAGAAGTTGCACAAATGTAGCAGCAGACCTTAATATAGAACCAGCAGTATCATTTTGAAGGGCCAAATGCACAATCCCTACTTGGGGAGAGCTTTGCAGCTTATCAAACAATGCCTGCACAGGCAAAGAGAGCGTCCTTGGCTTAGTAGGAGAACCAGGAGGTGAGGCTCCCGTCTTCCCAGGTTGATTCCCATCTAAGCTCAGTGGAGGAACTAAATCAATTCGACCGATTTTTTGTTGACCCGCATCTGGACTATTATAAAGAAGAGGACTCGAAGGAAAACTCCCAGTGAACATGGGAGAAGAAAAAGGTGACGTCTTTGGAACTGCTGCAGGGCCAGCCTTTAGAGGAAGAGACATGGGATTCACAGTTGCCAGTCTAATACCACTATTGCTACAAAAGGTCTCTAGCGACCTTGCATGGTGTACAACTCTTCCAGTGTCCACACTGTGAGAGGCTTCAATGAGTAGAACACTTCGTCTCCACCCTAATGATAAGCTGCCATCATCTAAAGTCCATAAAAGAAGACAAAAGTTCCTTCTTTTCAGATATAAAAAGGCTCCAGAATTGAAGATATTTACTCTAATGCAGCATAAGTAAATGCATAAAAGGAGGAAAGGGATACCAGTACCAGATGAATCAGGCAATGCTTGGGTCTTAGAAGCATCTGCTAATATATCATCCTGTTGACATGGTAATATTAACCTCTCACAGGCACTTTTGAAGACATCAGTGTTGTTTTTTATATACTCTTCTGTTGCACTTTCCAACCTCAGCCACTCAGCAGGATCAGTTTCATCGAGCTCCATGTCACAGCGATCATCAACTGTAAAGGCAAAAACAGCTTATCATTTAGAAAGAAACTTCATCTTATGTTGGAAATTTTTGTTATCCCAATGCTATGAGAAGAATATATCTCAAAAATGAGAACCAGTCAAGGATTGTGATGGAACAAAATTAAAACTTGAGAAAATGCTTCAAGGATAATACTACATTATAGAATAATCGAAATGCTCAGGAACATTGATGCTCACCAGGATTAAAGCGAAAATACTGCATCTCAGGAAGCATCGGTATTAAAGTGCTCAATGCTTCCTCTACTCTTTCAATTGAACATGCACTCTCAATCAACACAGGCACGGTATCCCAAATCTGCCAACCAGCTTTTCGAGCCTATTACACACACATAATTACAGAGCAACTGAGGCAACAAATCATTATTTGTTCTCTTGCAAGTATTGTGTAGGAAGTCAACACAAGACTCCTAACATTCGTCGGAATATGCTTGGCTTAATTATTCCTTAATCTGTAACCGAAGTTAAGACTTTTGACTGAGCTAACAATCTGTTAATTCCAAACACATTCTCTTTAGCATCAATAGTATATAGACGGACAAGTTGGTCAATCACCATGCATAATGCTGGAGGTAACTTTTCATTCCCCTTTCACTTTTAGCTAGGTCATGGGACAGAAGTGGCTTTTCTCCTCCCCAAAAGAGAAGCTTTTTTTAGAGCAAATAAGAGGAGTTTTTTGCTAAATACATGAAGGAAACATAGTTAAAAGGTGAACACATCTTGCCCAATGGCTACTACTGAAGACAGTCCCTATGACCAAGGACAAGGCTCAACCCCCAGCCCCGACCCTCCCCCAATGTATCAAATTTTTAGTAAAGAAGAAGAGAGAATAAGTTATGTCCACGAACCTTTGTTGGGACGGAACCACATCCAACAGAGACCAGACAGTCAATTTTAGTGTCAGGCCAAAGAAGTTGTGCTTCCCGTATGGCAAATACTGTAGGGTTATTAGCAACAATAGCTCCATCTTGGAAGCGGTCGGCATCTGAGAGGATGGATAAGCCAAATGGTCATGTGTCCGCCATGATACAAATTGAACAGGCCTTGATAGGATGTAGAAAGTACTAAACCAAGATAAAATATGAGGAGCTCTGACCATCTGTGAAATCATCAAGATAATAGGGAGCAGCAGATGATGCTCTTATAGCTTGCCAAACATGATGCTTGCAGCTTCCTATAAAAGCATTCCGCTTGTACCCAACTTGGCCAAGGGTATTAGCAGCTCCATTCATTCTGATTGCTGAGTTCTCAGAGTAAGTAAGAAACATCTCTGCAGTCCCAGCTGGATACTGAAGTTTAATAGCATGGTGCATAATAAAATTAGACATGTAAGAAAATAGGAAAAAAATTCAGAGCATCAACTAAATAGATGCAAAATTTCAGAGAAAGAATAAAAACCTGATAATTCCGGAAAACAAATGGTTGAGCAGGCACCACGCTGACCAGGGTAGATACTACAAAAACCTTGGGGGCACCTTTGACTGAAGACTCTATCATAAGGTCTCCATCTTCATCAGCACACATTTCTTGCAACAGCCTTTCAAACTGATCTGCGCTATGCTGAGAATAACATATGATATAACTTATTTATGTGAACTAGAGATAGACTATGAAGCCAATTTCAATTTTACTAATAAGAAGTAAACATGTGAGCAGCAGCAAGAAGAGTATGACATACTTTTGCTCCATGCACTGCAACGCGAAATCTCTGTGATGAACTTTTGTATATATGATCCAGTTTCTCCCTCCAAGTTGCCACCTCATTTTCCTTTGGAGGCTCAGCGAATACAAGCTTGCCTGAAACAAACAATGAACATACCAGCAAAAAAAGGGACACGGTAAGAAGAAAGCTAATGACTATAGAATGGAAGTCGACAAAAACATCCTCTCACCAAGTTTTTTGTATATTTCTTCACACTGATCAAGTGTCATTGACTTGATCCCAAGAGCAACAGCCAACATACCACCAGTTGAAGTACCACATATGAGATCAAACATCTCATGGATTCTTTTGCCGGTTCCTTTCTCTATTTCTTTAAGAATCTTAACAGTTGCTAGACCCTTCATTCCACCACCATCCATAGAGAGTATGCGTAAACCTTGCCTTGAAACAGGTCTACCTCTGACAGCACGCCTTAAAATCTCATTTTCTCCTACAAAAATTAATAAATGTGAAACTTCTATAGAAAAAAATAAAATGTGGGAGATTAAAATACAAAAGGGAAAAAGAGCTGCTTTTTCTCAAGCATACCAAGAATTGCGAAAGCTCGAGCCGCAGCTTTGTTGACACCTGGTTCTGGAGTAGCTGTCAAGCGCATGAGAAGCTCCCTCAGACTTTCAGAAGTCGCCAACATTTGACGGATCTGCGGACAAAAGGCCAGGTTGCCAATAGCCAGTAGTGCTAGTCTTTGAACCTGAAGATCAGCAATCTCAAGTTCTAGATAGCAAGAGGAAGAACAGAAAGAAATTACCATGACAATCAATATTCAAAGGTGGTACCTCCGGATTCTTATGGCTACATAACAATTTAAGTGATCTTAACAAATCTTTGGACAACAGCTTCAGGGCTGCGTCATCTGATGCAAATGCAAGGTTGACTACAACCTGTAAGATTGAGACTAGTTCCTCTGAAACAGTAGTTTTAAGAACCGTTTCAATTGGTTTCATGATGTCACATTTCATCAGCTGCATAGCCACAGAACCATCGACAGCAAGGGATGAGAGAGCAAAGCAAGCTTGTTCAACCTAACACAAAAAAGAGACGATGATTTATCCACATGAATTACATGGGAATGTATTAAAGGTTCTGAAGAAACAGAAAGTAGAGTCTAATACAAACAGCTAGTAGTAGAGAGCATACCACATGGCGATTATCACTGCTGATCATGCTTATCAGTTGCCTGACCGCATTCTCATCTTTACCAACCACTGCACGATTTCCTTGATCCTGCATTATCTTGGCAAGGGCAGACGCCAACAAAGGGTGGTGGCATGAGGAGAAGCGAAAGATAAGGGAAAAGAAAGCACTCAATTTGTGCTTCGATGCACCAAAATAAGAACTGGCTTCAGCCTGCATTTATCCAGAACTCACATTGAGAGAAAGATTATCCATGCTAGAAGATAATGTTAAGAACATTTCACACAGAAAGAATTAGAAAAAGTGACAAGAGAAGAAATCATTAACACCTCAATTTCAACAGTAAGTGATCTTAAATTTTCATCAGCTACAATTCTGATGTTTGCAAGAGACAAGTGGCGAAGTTTGTGCAGAGGCAAGATCTCAGGAAGGAATTCAAGTGGATTTCCAAACAGCCTTAAGACACGTATCTCAGACATAGCCCTGAAATAAATTTCAAATCATTAGATCTATCTACCATAGCGATTTCATACTCTAGATTGATTTCATGATCATCAAAAGACCTGAAATCCAATAGAGGACGAATCAGCTTATTATGCTCCAAAGACAATTCCAGCAGTCCAACGCATTGTCTCAATTCCACTGCTTGTACAAGAAAACAAACAAACAATCAAAGCACTTAGCACTCATTTTTAGTTTAAACATTGTGTATAATTCTCAGAGCCTATAACTTCAGGAACAGAACATAGTTAATCAGTTCATTACAAAACCATGATAGGCTTACCAGGAACAGATACCAGCATGTTATTGTCAACTCTGAGAACTTTCAAGTTTTTCAAGTCACCAAGTTCAGGCGGAAGAAGTGATAGCCTATTATTATCGAGGTAAAGCTTCTCCAGTAATGGAAGTTTGGTGACCTCCAAAGGCAGGATCTGCATATCAGGGGTAAACACATATTCTAAAGCAATCAAGGGAGAAATTTCAGAAGAAGAAAATTAAGTGAGTTCAACATTGAAGAAGAGAACAAATCCCTGAGCAACTAAACAAGCAGTCACCCTGAAGAAATCCATCAGTTTGCTAACAAGAAAAGCTTGAAGTTAGAGGCTTCAATTTAATGCTACCTGTTTCACTAGATAATCGAATGTACAAGGAGAAGAGTAGAATAGACACACTTGTTTGATAGTCCTAAAGATCCAGTTGGCAGCCCAGATTAAGGAGTTGATATAGCCATAAAACTATAAATTCAAACTTTAATGATCTAGCGTGGTAACATTTTTCAATGACTACACATTTCTGGGGGAATCATACAACAATCGATGCTGACAAGGAGTATATTAAAGAATCTCTGCCTGTCCTCTACTCTAACGCTCCAGGATGTAAAAGCTGAAAGGCATAGCACTAGCCTTAAGCCAAGCCATCAAGATCATGAGATCGCCAATCCATCCGCACCACTAACTTTTACATACAACCTTCTGATGTCCTGAAGTTGCCACTTATACTAACAGGATAGAATCTTGTCGGAGATGCAATACAAACCCATCGTAAAGCCCAACAATGAGATACCTATTCCCCTGTCCAATGATGTAGTTTTCCAATCAATGTATCCAATAAGCTACAGATTGATTATGATACTTCAGATTGTATACAAACAACTCATACGTACTTAATAACTTGAAGAAGAATGAAAGCGAAGGCCACAGATTTGCATCAGACAAAAACTCACAGTTATACCACAGCCATTAAGGTTGAGCACCGTGACAGTCTTCCAGTGATCAGCAAAACTCGTGATCCCGTTATCAAATCCCCCACCACTGCCACTCCCGTTGCTATTAGCATTGACTCCTGCTTTCGCGGCAGCGGTGGGAGAGAAATCCGCCCTAATCAGTTTAGTCAAAACGCCGATCCCATCACTTTGTTGGCCTGGACCGCCCGCCTTGGCCATCTTTATAGCTCTCAGAGGCTCTCTCCTCGTCACAACCTTCAATTGTACTCCAATACTCTCGTGCACACCCTTAGACGTCTGATCACCTTCCCCGCTTCCCACCACCTCCTTTGTCATCTGGGTCTTATTCTCGTTGAATCCTACTAAAACGGTGTCGTGAGGAGAAGGCATATTCACCATTAGCCGCGATTGCAAGCGAAGGGCAATTTGATCTTCATCATCTCCAGCTGTCCAATCGAGCTCGATAGTCTTCGACCCCGGTCTTTCTTGATCAGCGGACTTGCCCTCGGTTGATACGGGTTGCAAGGTTCGATCTTCACCTTCTTCTTCTTCGACGGAAGACGGGGCAATGAGTTTGTCAGGATCTCCGTAGCGGAGAGTTAGATGAAAGATCTCTGAAGGACGTTTCCATCCCAATCCCCAAGACATGTTAACTTCCTGCCTCCCCCTTCTTGTTCTTGGGTTCGGTGGAATTTCTTTTATTAATCACCCTGATCAGTTTTTCTAGTATTTCTGGGTCTACGAATTGAGTTGACCCTACCGGTACCGGACATTTAATTCGCCATTCTCTGAACCTAATCTTAGCAGCTAATAATAAGCAAGAATGCTTCAGTCAGGGTTTATGAGAAAGGACGGAGAGGCAATGGAGAACTAACAATGTGAAACCAGGATAGACAAAGTACGCGAGCTAGAGGAGTCTGTTGAAAGCGTTGCAAGATGAGGAGGGCGATAGGAAGAGGGTGGGCTGGGGAACGGAGGATCAATCAAACACAGTGCAAAATTTTGGAGGCAGAACAGTAGGCACGGAGACGAGAATTCGAATGTGGTGGTCGTGCCGTGCCGTACGTTTCATATGCACAGCATATTCATTCCTTGTTATGCTCTTTTCTTCATTGAATTTGTAAGCGACGACGATTTGATATGTTTGATTTTACATTTTATTTCATTCTAGTGCGAGCACGATGTCGAGGACGTCATTTATTTCTTACTTCAAGCTGAGGGCAATTGTGTGAATATGATTTAGGTCAATGCTATATGTCGCGTAGGCTTTCAAGGACGACTACTCTACGAAAATGTATTGTAACCTTTTTTTTAGGCCCCGTTCGTTTATGATATTAATGCACGATTTGTTAATTTCATAAAGGTAGGAGGTGATATGTGTGTGATCCGTGTGCCCAAAAGTCCAACAATTCGCGAGAGTATGAGATTAACAGAAAAACTTCATTTCCCTGTGTTTCAAATAATATGTGTGATTTATAAAACCTGGAAGCGCAACACATTACACAATTGCCCCTGTTTTTTTTTTGTTATGTATTATCGCATTCAAGGCCACCAACTTCATTGAAGGGTTGAAACGACTGAATTGGTGTCATTGAAGCTTCGTTGCTGAAGGCCATCCCCCTACTCCAGTAGTGTCTAGCGAGTGCTCCCAGCAGGGAAACCATGCCTCCTTCATTGAATCTCTGACCTGCGAAAGCAACAAACGGGATATTCAAGCCAGATCGACCCAACATAAATGTGTATTTAATTTCAACAACCATTTGTACCTGATAGAAGATGGAGTTACTCATTTCGTTTGCTTATAAAGGAGTGGAACGAAGAGTGTGTACCCCTCACTGCTTTGTTCAAACCATGTGTTGGTGTTTTTTGTTGTTGTTCTGATAAGAAACAAATAGTAGTTAGGAATGGTGAGAGGAAACGATAAGGACAAGGGGAAGGGGAAGAAGAATGACACTGATGAGGGAAAATCCAAACACCCGAAACATGAATGGACTAAACAAGATGTTGAGCTGCTCATCAAGTTACTGCTAGAAGAAGCACAACTTCAGTTAGAGAGGGGCGGTAGTTTGGTTGGATTTCAGCACCGATGGGGTAACATTACAGAGAAGTTTAATAGCAGGAGGGATGGGTTAGATGATGTTGACAAGGCCCAGCTGAAAAATAAAGGTGACACATTAAAGGGAAGATGGAGAAAGTGGAAGGATCTCACTCATAAACAAACAAGATTAGGTTGGGATGAAGCAAACAACTGCTGCACTTACCCACCAGAGTGGGTGGCAAGGAAAGCACAAGTAAGTTTTTTTATACATTTTAAATATGCTTTTCACATTAACCTACACCTGCGTACGCTAATATCAAGTTTAATGATCCGCAGGAAAATAGGGCCATGCATAAGCTGATAACTTCCAAGTGGCATGCATACCTAGTTTATCAAATGGAACTCATTTGGGGACAGTCTTATGCAAACAGTGAACTGAGGATCACTCCTGGAGGGACTGCACCAGTGGAGTATGAGAAGTTAGATGACGAGCCATATGACTGTACAGACAGCAAGCATGATGTGTACATGGACTTCTCGGTTGAGGGACAAAAGGATTCCTCTGTTGACATGTTAGGAGGGCATGACAACAACACAAACACAACTGTTGAATCCTCTAGAAACAGGGTGAGTGCCCCATTCCCTGGGGGTGATGGTCAGTCAAATGCTCTCTTCTTTGATCTCACTGGTGCAGCTACATATGGAGCTACCCTCATAACAGCCGCCTTCCAAGGATCCCAGTTTGCAGGCATCGTTGCTGGTTCTTCAGGTGGCCCTGGAAATTTTCTGCCGTCTGCACAACAACAGTGGTATACTGCCACCAACCCTCAGATTGGGATGAATTGATGATGACAACAGCTGGTGTTGTCCCTCATGGTGGTAAAAGGAAACAACAGTCTGAAGTTACTGAGGTAAAGAAGAAATCAAAGGGGAGTAGAGGTAAAACTTCAGTGCTTGTGGAAAAGCTGAAAGGATTGCAAACTAGCGTTAATGAAACTGTATCACGTGTTGATGACATGATCAGGAGTGTTGATGCTATTGAAGGACCTGGATCCAATGTTGTTATATCAGTCCGGGAAGAAGCTAGTATTATTCGTGCAATACTCGGTATAAGCAGGAGTGAGTTAACCTATGTTTCGATGTTGCTAGCTGATAGAAACCACAGGTCTGTTCTAATGACTTTTGTTGATGAAGAAGAGATTGCTGAATGGGTACGCCACATTTATAGGCGTGATTATGGTGATTAGTAGGGTAGGAGATGTGTGTGAGTAGCATAGTTTTTTGGGCACTGATGTGTTATGGTACGTATTATGTTCATGTCTGAAGCATGACATATGTGCTTTACCTAATTAGCGGCAGTAGGTTAGCAACACTAGTACATTTTGATCTTTTGGTATTGTTGGTGCTTGCTCTTTGTGTCTACCTTATGTCAAGTAGTACACCAGTTGTAGTCTGTCCTGGTAGGTAGTTGTTGTTTAATAGTATGACGAAGTGTGTTTGGTTCTGGGTTAAGGGTGTCAATGTTAGTTTAGGTGTGTCGATGGTTACTTTTGTATGGCACCAGAAGTGAAGTTATTAATATGAACCATTCAGTATGTTGTATTGTGTGTTGTACTCACTTGGTCCCTTTCATTAGGATGGAACACAACCGCAATAGTAACAGAATCATCGCTCTAGTGTCAAAGAGGTTGAGAGAAAATATAAAAGATCTTATTAAGTTTATGCTACTCCAAGCAGTGGATAATTATCAGACACAATTCATCCGTGTACTAGCACGTCACAATATGGCACATATGCGACGTTTTGTCATCGTAAAGCTGCATGAGTGTACTTCTGTAACAGGAATGGTTTCATAGACAAGATCTTTTTAATGTTTATTGAAACAAAGATGGCTTGGAATTTGTTGCTAGTAAATCATGTGGAGGACATGATCGTTGGTAGTAAGAAACCAAACTATGACCTAATCATGTCACAGGAAGAGAAGTCAACTGAATCAATGGCGGTCGACAAGATCAGGCGTATAAAGGCATTCACTGAAGAGGAATTTAAGTTCGCAATCTGCATGATACAAGACTACGATTATAGAGACTTGTTTGAAGCTATACCTGAATCTTTGTTCATTGACGTAGTTAGGATGAAAATGCAAATGAGTCATCGTAAAGCAGCAGTTAAAGTTTGATTACTAAGTTGTGTAAGGGTTGTAGTCTGATAACTAGAGGTAGTATGTTATGTAATCATATCTTTTTACATGTCATGTAATGATACAATCCTACTTCAGCAATCTTTTTTTAAATATAGTTACATTATGTCCTTATCGAGTTGTTGTTTTTATATATTGTAGAATATGGTCAGATTGTCTGCACACCAATTAATGAGGGTAATGTAGAGAATTGGTGAAGATCCCGAAATGATGAGAAAACTATGTCATGCAATTTGCATTGACATGATACAGATTGAGAGACAGGCTGTTAAGTTGATTCAGGAAATAGCTGCACAGTTGAATGTTCCTGTTAAATGTCCTATGCATACATCAACGCTTAGTGGCGCAAATTGGATAAATGAACTTCTGAATGGTCACGAAGTTAGATGTTTCAACGCCCTTCGAATGAACCGAGATACATTTTTAATGTTATGTAACATGCTGGAGTATAAGTATTTCATTAACAATCGTGCATACATATCAGTTGCGGAAAGAGTAGCATGGTTTTTGAGGACTTTTAGTCATCGGTGTGCAAACCGAGACACGATGGAAAGGTTCCAACATTCTGGTTCGTCAGTCTCATATCACTTTGGCGACATACTTCAAGTTGTAGGCAGACTTGGTAAGGATTTGGTAAGGCCACGAGATGCGTTGTTTTGTTCAACACCACCTCAAATATTAAACAGCACAAAATACCATCTATACTTCAAGGTACAACCTCAAAATGCATGTTGTGTTGTTCACATCTCGGTCGTTTAGCAACATTCGTTGCCATAAGCGCAACAACAATCTGCGTATGATGGGTACTCCCATCTCTTCCCTTAGAATGACATATTCCTTCTCCATAAGCAGCTTTTGTTGTTGTATGATTTTGGTATGAAGCGACGGGTGCACTGTCCAATAATGCATTAATTTCTGTCTGAGGAACTGCAACTACAAGATTCGAATTCCCACTAATGTTGTTCACTAGCAAGTCCTCGCTGCACACAACAACCAAAAAGGGTTAGATCACATCAAATGAATGTGCCAATTTGTTGTTAATGAAAATAAGTGGAAAAATGGTATGACCAACAATGTATCTGCCCGTCAAAGCATAAGCATTAGTAACAGTAACAGCAGTTGAAGCCAAATCAAACAACATATGAGGATCATATTCAGGCACAAGTTGTCCCTGTTATAAACACATTTACCACACACATAATGACATGTAATTACTGATATTTGTATAATACTGCAGCAAGCACCAAGAAGGACAGAGAATGCACAAAGCTTGTGTTTGAAAACCTTAACATATATTACAACATCATTTGGTCCAACATATGCAAGTACTAGTACACACCAAAGTAGTCGAATTAAACATTACATCTTATAGTCATGTAAACTGCATATGGCTGAATTACAAACAATTCTAAAGATTCTGAAACAGCTGGAATTGATACAAAAAAAAGAAGAGGTTACAATGGGTTGTTCTACTAATGTCTAGACTAACACCGAGTACACAATTGTAGCAATCACAAAAGCGTGTAGGACCAGCAGCAGCTTCGATATCATCATTTTGACCTCCTCAACCCCATTCTCCAAAGCTGTAACTGAGGTGTTGATGTTGTTCAAATTCTCAGACATATCATTGATAGATCTCTTAATGACTACTGCAGTTTCATTGTTAGTTTCCAGAAGATTAATAAAAAGGGTAAGATTATCAGTGCGATGAACCACATTGCATGCTGCATTGCCGTCAGCAAGCCATCCGTTGGTAGGTCGGTTAACTGTGTCCCACTGATAAGTGGTGAAATAATGCTATTTTAAGAGCTTCATTCACCTTTATTCTATTGGATGCATAACTTGTTTCACCACTTAAAAGAGTGTTTTAGTGATTAATAGTTAACTTATAGAGTTTGATCTCTTGATAGGTAAAAGCTCATTTTGAGCATACTTTAGCTCCCTGTGAGTTAGTGGCATGCATCAACGGATTCCTCATCCTTCAAGCTTTCCAATGCCGCAAACGGGGAGCAATTCCGAGCCACAATGAAGATTCTAGGCCCAGAGGAAGTTAGAGCAGATCTCTGGAGTAGGACCGACCCATAGGACCGACCCACTCTGGGTCGGTCGGATTGGTCTTTCCAGATACCCAAGATACTGGAATCGTCCGACCCATAAGCCTGGGTCGGACATGGGTCGGTCATACTTAAAATTACTCACGTGCTTTCTTCTTCGGAGACCGACCGACCCACGAGTCCGACCCAGTCTAGGTCGGACGGACGGAAAATCTGCCCAGATCTGCGTTTTTAAAAGCTGATTTTGGGGACTCTTATATTAAAATTGTTGGGAAAATTACAAACATAGTAATTAAACCTAGCCAAAATGGGCAAGTGCACCCTATTCGTTGTAATACAACAAGTGTCGTATCCACAAGGAAATTGGATTCTAAATTCCGAGCTTCGGTATAATAGTTAAGTGCGAATAAGCAGTAAAATGGGGGTTTAGCCAGAGGCAAGCTTGGTTGTTTGTTAATTGAAATGCAACAAAAACAGTAAAGTGTTTGTGTATGGAATGGATGGGGAGAGTACCCTAGGATAGTGGGAATCACCCAATTCACTCAAAGAACTCCAAAACCATAACTCATCATCTCAGTGCCTATTAGAGTTTAGCTCAAGAATCCCCAAATCATGGGGATCCAATTCTTACCTAAATAATCAAACCCCTTAATTAAAGGAGGTTCAAGTCAGCAAGTAGCATTAAGCAAGCACTCTTAATCAACAACCCTAAGCATTTACTCCCAAAATCAAGAAAGCAAAAGCTAGGGTTTACTCCCTTCTTGGTCTAGTTCCAAACTCAAGCTCAAATATTGAATGGAACCACCATAAATGCAATAAGAGATTAGTTTAGTGCATTAATAGATATTGAAGGAAATAAAACGAGAGTAACACATGAGTTAGGTTTCTAGCATTCAATGAGCAAAATGGGTTCAAACCCTCATCCTAGGATACAAATAGAACTACTCAGCCATAGCTAAAGGAAAGAGCAAGGAAAAGGGAGAATCAGCCATTAGAGGAGCTTCCAAGCTTCAATGGAGGTAGAAATCTTCACTTTCTTCTTCCTCCTTTCTTCTCTTCTCTTCTCCTCTTCTTTTCTCCTCTTCTTTTCTCCTCTATTTTCGCCTCTCTCTCCTCAGTTTAGGGTTGAAGTCGTGAGTGTTTGATAATGATATAAGAGTCCCCAAAATCAGCTTTTAAAAATGCAGATCTGGGCAGATTTTCCGTCCGTCCTACCCAAACTGGGTCGGACCCGTGGGTCGGTCGGTCTCCGAAGAAGAAAGCACGTGAGTAATTTTAAGTATGACCGACCCATGTCCGACCCAGGCTTATGGGTTGGACGATTCCAGTAGCTTGGGTATCTGGAAAGACCAATCCGACCGACCCAGAGTGGGTCGGTCCTGCTCTAGAGATCTGCTCTAACTTCCTCTGGGCCTAGAATCTTCATTGTAGCTCGGAATTGCTCCCCATTTGCAGCATTGGAAAGCTTGAAGGATGAGGAATCCGTTGATGCATGCCACTAACTCAAAGGGAGCTCAAAAGTATGCTCAAAATGAGCTTTTACCTATCAAGAGATCAAACTCTATAAGTTAACTAGTAATCACTAAAACACTCTTTTAAGTGGTGAAACAAGTTATGCATCCAATAGAATAAAGGTGAATGAAGCTCTTAAAATAGCATTATTTCACCACTTATCAACTCCCCCACACTTATCTATTTGCTTGTCCTCAAGCAAAATTTGCTAGGAGCCCATAGCAAGAAGGAACATTTACAGCAAGCAAGTATTTAGATGAATTCTTGAACTTTGGTGAGCAAAATTGTGAAAAATCTCAAGAGGAGTGCAACCAACCTTCTCATGGTGACATGGGTGTGCTTAGGGTAAATAAAAATATAGAGCTTCGGGGTATGATCTGGAGTGTTTCCAAGTGCTTAAAGATCTTTGGACTTGAAGAACTTGTACCATGGCCAACTTCTCTCAAGAATGGGCATTGAGGAAAAACAAAAGGGCAAATCCATTTGAAGAAACCGCAAGTGTTACATTTGAAAAATAGACGGCCAAAGTTTTCGACCGTGTAAGAGATTAGCAACATAGCTGGACACTGACAATTACAGTTGATGTATGTGGTATTTAACTGATTAAAACTCCTCACTGTTGAAGAAGACTGCACAATGTCCCAACGAAATTTTTAGGTACAATTTCAGCACAACATAACTGGCTAGATAGTTAAACATTGTCATCTGCTAACTCAACAGAATGTAATGACCACTGCCACTGACTAAATACAACTATCATCTACTGTTTTTCGAGACAACTAGTTAAGAATATGGTGCAGCCAAACACCATATCGAATTTGGTAATGAAACAGATGCATTATGATAGTTTGTTTTTCTCACCACACCATTCAGAACACTGTAATTAGGGGTGCCAAAAAAAACCCGTTACCGCGGTACCGTACCGTAACCTGTTTATACCGTACCGTCTAACCGGTTAACCGTACCGTCTTTGGCGATAGGTTATGTAACACCCCTCTCCATAATCACGTAATAATCTCTCACATAGCAATAAATAAAACGTCTTACAGCGGAAGAAATAATAACAACAACAATACTCACTCGAGTGTCACCGGCCATTACTCGCTCATGCGAGCAACAAAGCCAAACTACATCCAACTTCCAACATAAACAAACTGCTAACCGCTGTGATAACGAGATACCTCCTATACATCATACTAAGTCCATAAACCATAAACGTCGACAAGTGAGCATCTACCCAAATCCCAAATATACATAACCGTACCATAATACAATTCACCATCTTCTTTGTTATACAAACAAACTCCCTGTGCGGTAATCAAAGTAAACTCTAATTACCCTGTTCCCGCACTTCAGCTTCGACAATAATCAACAACCTGCATAATGGTGTAGTATTAGCGATAGACGATGAGTATGCCGGGCCTGGACCATAATGGTCACTTAGTCATTTTAACCATCTTATTATTAGATTGGTTTCATGCTTTACCATTTTACAGTTAAAATCAATACTGTAATATACATGTATAATATACATAATCCTCCATCCAAACATTCATAAACACTTAACCATCCATCCAACTCAAACAATCATAAAATATCACAACCAACAATTGTATATCAAACGTATCGAAAATAATAGCAGTATAATGTACAATATTTATTAATAGTTTGTCACATTATTTAATGTGAATATCCTTACTTATTAATTCCCTTTAACCATATAATTGTTATAATATTTATAACATTATAGACCATAGTCTAAAATTCATTTTCCCATCTTTAATAATTCGGTACAGCACTTATATTTATTTAAATTCCATTTTGACCACATAACATTATGTAATGTTATACCATATACTAATATCATATAATATGATATTTTTATTTCCTTTAACTTATAACCTATAGTTTTTATACAAAACTATATTATATTGCCACGTAGGCATATACATTTATACCTTATTCTTTCCATATCCCATAGTTTCCTTTATTTACAAAATCACCCCATTATTTATACCATGTTATATATATCATATAATATAACATTTTTAACTTATAAAATGGTATAACCTATGGTTATATTTTTGTAAAATTCCGAACAGACCCACCAAGTTTCTATAATTGCCATTTGGCCCAATTTATAACATATAGTTTTAAATATCATTAAAACTATATATTATACACTATCTTAATAAATACTCTTATATAATTCTAAAAATCACCAAATTTCACCAAAGGGTTATAATTATTATTACTAACCCATATACCTTCGGTATTTACCATTCCACCACATATATTTATCCAAAGTGTCATAATGACATAATAACTATATATTATACATATATAGTTTATTTTAATTCCAAAATCAACCCAACAAATTCCTAAAAATTCCTAATAGCCCATGGGTGTTTATAATACCATTATACACCCTTTATTTTCGGTAATAACATATACCACATATGTTATAAAATTGTTACAATTAAATACTTATCTTATTATAAAACCTTAAATAAGTTATCTAACTTATTTAATTTGGTCAAAACCTACCATATGGTCAAGGTTGACCACCTTAATATTTCCTTGACCATCAATAACCATATATTACGGTTTGTACCCTTATTTTTCAGAAATTACCATTTAACCCCAAAACTTTATATAATCTTATAATTTTTATATAAACTCATTTAAACCTCTAATTTTCGGCCATATCATTATATAGCCCCCAAATTTAATTTAATTACACTTTAACCCCAATTCCTTGCGATAATTTATTTTTAGCACCTAAACTTAATTAAAAGCTTATAAATGCATAAATAAAATGGCCTAAAGTACATGGCCTTATTACAAACACTAGCTTATAAAATAAATTACACATAAATGCCCAAAAGTAATTTAAACTCTCGGCCCTTAACACATATTTTCCTTATTTACCAATTTTCCACATAATGTCTTAAATTTGACAATTATGCTAATTAATTAGTTATAAAATTTACTAAACCATTCCTTAATCACCTAAGGTCAAAATAAGACCTATAAACCTTGTTCACTCACGGCACAATATATATAAATATGTATAAACACATATTAATATACCAAGTGAAGGTTTAAGTGATTTATACCTTATTTTTGCCAAGTATAGGCCTTGTTTGGCCACGGCTGCTTAGGAATAATTTTTCCACAGCTTAGTTTACATGTTTTCAAACAGCAATTAAGGCATGATTAGTCTCCAAGCAAGATCTAACCATAAGAAGTGTTTAATGTATATTTTCAAGGTGAATTTACCTTAGAATACCAAGACAAAATAGGTTGTCTTCGGCCTGTTTTTACAGTAGATAAAGAGTATCAAAAGAGCTACTAAAACCAAGCTTTAAACTGGTATAACTCAGATTAGAAGATGGCTAATTTTTACCTTGATTAAAATGCCTAAAATGGTGTTTTTGGCTTGGATCTGGCTATACCTTGAAGCTCTTGATGTACCAACTGAATAAGTATGTTAAGAAGAAGATTATAAGCTTAGAAAACAAAGCTTTACAACCGGAATTGATGAGAATCAAAGGATAAGTGCTTAAAGCACATTTTTATACCTCAAGAACAAGATTAGATTTCTCCACCTTCTTCCCTTGTTAATGCCGAGATTTGCTCTCCATTTAACCTCCAAAAAAACCTAGAAACATTGATGGAAATGGTTGATGCTTTGCTCCATGGAAAGAAGAAAGAATTGTGAAGAAAATGAACAAAATGGCTTAATAAGCTTACCTATGTCAATTGTTGTTCTCCTCTGTATTTGGTGTGTTAGCCACGGTTTGGAGAATCCAAAGAGAGGATGAAGAGGTGTGGTGTCGGCTGGGAATGGAGAAAATGAGAAAAGAAGACTAAATTTGGCTTATAAGTTAATTAATGTTACTTTATGTAATAGTAAATGATGATTCACCAAATTAGCTAGATATTTGTATCAAAGTTGAATGAGCTGTCTTTCATTCTCCTTAGCTGCCGACTTCCTAAGGGTTAGAGTGGTCATTCATTGACCATTGACCATACTTAGTCAATTTTGCTTAAAAATGCACTATTTGGGTTACTATTCACAAATGAATGCTATATTTTCGATTTTTTTGAAATCTTGGATTTAGACCTTCTAATGTGGTACATTATAGTACATTAGTATATCAAGGTCTAATCCAATGCCTAACACCACTCAAAACCCACTCAGAAAGTCAATTTTCTCAAAAAATGTGCTTTAAGGTATTTTAGTGCACATTTTGTGTCGCAGGGTGTTTCTGAGCTTAGTTTCCTTTGGGAATGGTTTTATAATGTTCATTACTTCATTATAATACTTAGGAATCCAATTCTATATCAAATAGAGGTCATTAGACCTTTAAGGTTTTCTTAGAGCACATTTTTGCCCTACTTGACCTTGAAGCATGTAAATGCTTGTTCTTTGTGTTGGAGTGTTGTCCAACTATTTTAATATGTTTAGTTATGTGTTAATATGCTTAGGACAAAGTTTTAGGTCCTAAGAAGTTCATTTGGGTATTTATTTACCCTAAACAGTCAAAGGGTGCAATATCTTGCTTTGTGTTGACCCCTGTTGTTCTCAGTTGACTTTTAAGGCATATTTAGGTCTTAATTAATGTGATTAGATGTTTAATCCATATTTAATTCGTTTGGGGTATTTCAGGTTAACCGAACCGTTATAGTTAAACAATTGCGGTTTAGGTAACCGGATGTAATTTCTATACCGCGGTTAACCACGGTTAACCGGTTATATATATATATAATTGAACTTTCAAATTGCTGTACGTGATTAAGAAATCCAACTCACATAAAAGTGTATATATATATATATATATAAATGGGATGGTTTTGGCCCACGTTAACCTTTAAAACATACTTTAAATGTGGCGTGTGAGTGAGATGACTGCCAAAATTCTCAGTGAAACACGGTAGGGTTGAAAATAAAAAATTTGATTTACCGCTTACTGAAACTTGTCGCTGTTGTCGAGGCGCTTGCTTGCCTTTTCCATTTTTCTACCGGCTCGACGACTCAAACACAAACTCAGCACTAGGTGACAGTCTTCTATTTTGGCATTGATATTTTGAAATTATTTGCTAGGTGAAAGTCTTTTGTATATCCTTTGACTTATCTTTTTAAAACTTCAACAACGATTATCTAAAAAGAGGGCACTGCATACCTAAGATGTAATATATTATGTGTGGTGAAGAACACGGTAAATATTTTGAGATGTATTTTGATATCACTCAGTTGAGAAAGCAGGTTGTAAATTATGTTGTTCGAATCTAAGTAAAATGATTTTGCCTTATATTCTTAGACTGCGTAAACGGAATGGTAACGATTAACCTGAATTACCGTACCGCATTAGACGGTTGACCTGAATGCGGTTAACCGGTATAAATGGAATGGTAACGGTATCAAATTTTGAAAAACCGTATTAGCCGGTTAACCTGTATTCGGTTAACCGCATATGCGGTTAACCGTACCGTGAACACCCCTAACTGTAATACAGTATAGTATCAATAATCACCAACCAGAGAACAGCAAACACGTAACTTTGGATGGTTGGAGCGAAAAACTAACCTATTATAGTAAGATCAACTACATTTGGCTGCGATCAAAATGGCATATAGTAACTCAAGCGTAATAGGAAAATTCGGTGGTCCCAACATCATAGGTATGCTAGGTATGTGTTTTCGAACTCTACCAAAGTGAAGGAAACAGAGAAACTTACGCTCCTCCATGTGTTCATTTTGAAAAATGACAACCCTTTCTTGTAGTCCTCCTTTATGTTCTGCAAGGACGTTGAAGAATGAGTGAGAGGCGTTCCCTCGACGAAGAAAATCACAAGGAAGCTGGAACAAACAGTACAATAAACAAGGGGATTTACCGCGAAGCTGGTCGACCCCCGAACGTCGAAGTTTGGCCAGGAAAATGGAGAAGGTGGTGAGATTGTGTGTGCTTCTGGGCAAAGGTGAAGAAACAAACGTGCGACAGGAAGACGAAGGATACGTCTTGTCCGGAGGGGCAATTTTGTCTATCCAATCTTTTTGTCCGTTGAAAAAATAATCTCACCAGCGAACGGGGTAATTCAAAAGTGGACCTTATTTGGGCTGGAATGGGGTAGATTAATGGGCACATTAATGGGGTCACTTTTTTAACTCTTGCAAATGAACGGCCCCTAATTCAACAAGTTCATTAACCTTTCAAAAAAAGAAAAAGATGAAAAAGGGTTGCCCAAATATTCAACAAGCTATTCAGGGGCGTTTGTTTTGGGGTAATCTTGTTTGTTTTGCCAGTTTTTTATATTTTCAAGAAAGGGAAGAGACAATGGGAATCTCTTTCCTCAGTACATGTTGACCGGTGCATATAACAATTCACTGATGACTAATGACCATTGATTGGTGACCGATGAATGTTGACTAGCAATTAATGACCAGCAGTCATTGACCATTGACAGGCGGCCATTGACCGATTATTTATTTAATTCCCCTAGCTCAAACAAATAACTGAGAAAATAAAAGGGAATTCTTTTTCTTTCCTCTTCGTTCCCTTTACAGATTCCATTTCAATTCCGCTCGAAACAAACGCCCCCTTAGTTTTCTTCCCTCGGCCGAAGGATTTAGTACAGTGGTGTCTCTTCGATTTCTCCTCTATCGTTACCATTTTGTCTCCAGGCTTAAGTCTGGTTTAGGCCTTGGTATTTCATCCTTGATTCCAAGGAGTTCATCTTTGGGAAATGAGAATGGTAATGATTAGATATTACTTGTGAGAATGGGGATGACCTTCTTCACACTCTTCATATTCCTTTAACGTAGTCCCGCACTAGCTCTTGCTTCTCTTGATCTTCCCCAAAAGTCTTTGACGGTAGGTCTTACACTCTACTTCTTTCTCTCCAACTATCTTGCATGTAATCTCTCTTGAGTCTAAATCTTTTGATTGCTCTTTTGCCCAATTAGTCATTGACACTAATCTAGGTTTTCTTGCATGTTTTCCATTTGCACCCACTTTCTTTTACCAACATTTTTCGTCCTTTGCTTTATTACATTTTATATAGTCGAGCTCCTTTTATGGTTTCAGTGGTTGAGTATGGACTACAAAAAAAGGGGGGCAGTTTTAGTTGGCTTAAGTTTTCCATAAAATAAAGGCTATGAACGATGTTTATTATGAAAGCTCTTTTCAATCCGCCGAATTAGTGTTATCTTCTTGTCGATTACACTACAAAAACTAGGGAGTAGAGTTTTTAGAGGGTTTTGATTTGGTAATGCTATAACCTCTTTATGATTGAATTTGAAAAGAAAGCCACCATGCATGCAGTTCTGGTCCAGGACTGTAGGTTATCAGTAATGCCCTATTTGCACTTCAAAGTTTTGATCCTGATAGAGCTATTGAAGCATATGTGTTTACATGGGTTCCATTTTAGGTGTGTTTTATGATTTTCCATAGGGCGTATTGCAATATTGAGTTTACCCAGAAAGTGGCGATGAAGGTTATAGCAAATTTATTGGTGTCATGGAAGATGTGGTTTTCTTCAGATATAGGTACTTGCATATCTAGGTTCCGTTAAACATCTATTTTTGTAGCCTCCCGATTACTCTTGATGGCAACGACTTGATGATATGCCCATGGTTTGTTCAAAGTGTGGCATATTTTTTATGTTTCTAATTGTTGCCCGAAAAATGGGATTTTAAAGGAGGTCGACACCCCCTATGGTATGCGGCTTAATAATGATGTCTTCTTAGCTATAACAAGGTATAGGGGGAGCCATGAGGTACCTCAGGCATGGTACTATATGTGTGGGTGGTGGCTGATTTACTAAGGCATCATAATTCAAAATCATTGGAAGAGGTTGCCATGGAAGTGGGTTCAATGTAGAGCTCTAGTCCAATTTAGATAAAGAGAGACCCATCCTACCTTGATGCCATGCACATTGACATACTTGGCTCTTCTCAAGGTCTTATGAAGCATAAGTTTGATCATCTCCTAGCCGATGCATCAAGGGAGGAGTTCTGGGATTTGAGGTTATTAGAGGCACATCGAAAGGGTAAGAAGGTTATGGTATCTTTTGATTTGGACTACTTGGTGGGTGGAAGTGATGGTCCAAAAAGATATGGGAAGAAAGCAACTTTGAGGAAGACTCAAAGTCGCCAAGGAAAATGAAGGTATGAATCCATCATGCTGTTAGTGGTTTTTCGAACCTTTGGTTTAACCACGTGTCACTAGTTAGGTTAAGTACTCTTATAGTTATCCTTTGTCACCAGCGTGTTTGTTAATAAGTTGTACTACATGTTTCGTATTATGGATGGGGCTAAGTACAAACGACCTTATTGTTCTATTTCGGCTAAATGGTTTGATTTGATTGTAGGTGCAGTTGGTGGGTTAATTGGCTAAGGTGGTGAAAAAGACTTATGGAAGCATGAAAGAGTTTTATGGCCAAGTTATGGTGTTGATTGTCCTTCCATTTAAGTTGCTCATATAATCTCCCTTAGGGAATTGGTTTCCTATAGCAATAGGACTAGGTAGTTTTGGTGTTGTATTTTGGCATGTAAGTATAATGGCTAATACCCCCTACTGTAAGATTTAATATGTTAATGGAGAAATGGTTGGTGTTCCAACAAAGGGGGAATTTCACCAAAAACCTCTGAAGTTTTAGCGAATTTCACTAAATACCTCTACCTTTAATAACCTACTATAAAATACTCTTATCTTTTCCTTTCACTATGAAATACTCCTTAGTTCAAATTCTTTTTCCCAAATCAACTGTAGATACCGTCCTCCGTAACAAATACACATGCGGCTAGAACCATCCCGGACTCCTCTCTTTCAATCGCCAAGTTCGTTATAAGGGCATGTTAGTCCTACTCCTAATATGCTAGTTCGACCATCCCGTTCATGGATGTCGACTACGTATTGACGGGAGTTAATGGATGAATCTCATACAATTCCTCGTTAGATAGTTCGTATATTCGGACTTCTAAAATTTTCTATCCGATTCATATGTACTGTACGAGTGATATAAGTTTCTACTGAAGTGCAGTTAGTAGCACACCATACAAAAGTCAAGGTCAAGAATTACAATAAGACACCCAATACACTTGTCCATTTCCATGCAATTGTCTTAAGGGCTTGCTTGGTAGGAGGGCATGAGAATGAGTCTATGGGAATGGAAATAAAACTCTTTCTATTACTATGATTTGTAGGAGGGAATAGAAGTTTGTAGAAAGTGGGTATGGGAATCAATTCTAACCTATTCCCATAGATTAATTACCAGCGGACAGGGTGGTTATCACTTTTCATTCCCACCATACACATTTTTTTATTACCACCTTTAGCAAATTTATTAGTTAGTTATTTTTTTGATGTTTCAATTTGTAAAAAAAAATCAATTTTCATAAAATTTATTTTTTTGAAACTAAAAGAGAATTTTTTATTTAAATATGTTATTAAATATTATTTTGGGAAAAATAATTTAACTAATTATACTTTTTTTCTATATACCTTTTGATATTATTATTATTTAGTTCTATCAAAATATTATTAGATTTTTAATTAAAAAATTTAGAAAAATATAATATTGGTGTGAACTAATATATTTTAATCAATTAAATCTGAATTCAAATATTATAACTAATATCAAGTATTTTTAATATGGTTGTAATTAATAATAAAAATGACATATTTAGAATACACAATATAGTCACATTGCTATCTTTATTTCTAAATTTTAATTATTATAATTTATGATTAGACAATAATACTTGTATTAACTATAGAGCTGATAAACTACAACCCAGCCTAGCGACCCACCCAAAAAAAGCCTGTGTGAAAAAAAAAATTGGATGGACTTGAACAACAATTCGAGCTCGAATAAATATATACAAAAGGTGGGTCGGGCCCCCAAAAACTTTTGTGCCCACGTCTAAGCCAGACCCGACTCAAATTACTATATATACATCTAAATCAATATAACATATAATTTATTGTTTATTTTTTTGTATTATATTACTTTAATATTTATATAAATTTTATATACTATTTATTAATATTCATTTTAATTGAATTATATACATATTTTTTAAAAGAATAATTATATTAAAAATAATATAAAACCAGGCCAAGCGGGCCGAGGGGAAACAGGCTGGGCTGGGCCCGCTCATTTGTTGAGTTCTAATTTTCTATTTTCTATTTAATATATAATAATACAATTAAAATGAAATTTAAAATTTAAAGTTTAAAGTTTTTAATAATAATACTTGATTATATTGTTTAACATTTTATATTATATGTGAGCGATGAATTCTATATTTAATTTAGATTTAATTATTAAAAAATTATGTGACATTTTATTATGTAAATATTATAAAAAATAATTGGTACTATTTTTTAATTAATTTTAATTATTTGAACAACAAAATAAGAATGAAAATAAAGATGAAAGTATAAATGTTAATTGTTTGTCTTAACCAAACAAGGGTATGGTAATGCTTATTCCCATACCCATTGATTCTATTACTATTCTCATACCCATCATTTTCATTCTCATTCCCTTTTCCACTTACCAAGCAAGCCCTAAGGTCATTACACATAAACATTTAGCACATAAGCCAAGAATAGCTCAGTAACATGCGGGGTACGTGAAATCATACCGTTCACCGAAGTAGAAGGTCGTCTATTCCCCGGATGTCTTTTCGACTACCATCCCGACTATCCCAATCCTATAAGTGGATTAACCAAGAGTGTTAATTGTGTATTACTCTCGTTTAGACGATTCTCTCATATTACATTTTGTTTGTATAACGTTTCTCTTTATTAAAACTTTCCAATTATATATATGTTCTTATAATTCCAAATGTGACACTTATAATATATTACTCCTCCTAGTTATATTATTACCCAATATATATATTACATACACTTATAATCGTTTATATGGTATGTTTTATTCTTTCAAATGTCACATAATCATCTCACTAATCCTTATGATATTTCCTTGCTATGTCACGCATTCTTATGCCCATATACTATAATATTTAATTTATTACACTTTAACCTCAAATATCATTAAAAATCTTATAATTAAACTCATTATGCTTGTATAATCTATAGTTTTCATTCCTTACTTATATACTCCAGAATTCCGATTCTAATTCATTCCAACATTCCAAACAGAACCTATACTTTATGTAAATCTGGTTTTGTGCCCCAAACTTTTGAATATTACACTTTGACCACACTTACTTTTATAATCTTACAATTTACTACAAATGTCACTAACTTTTAATTTTATTTCTATCTTTGATAAAAACTCCAATGACGTCTTTCGTTGTGTACCTGAAAATGGTTAGGCCACTACGGGCTACAAGTTTCCATACCAGCAAGTTGTGCTGAGGCCGTTTGGGCCTAATATTTTTTAAGTGCTTGATTGTTGACAAGACCGTACGGGGAGTAGACGGGGTAGAAAGCTTTTGTTATGCATTTGGTTATAAATACATTTTGGGGCGTCCTTGAACACATGTGTACTTGTTAGTTAAACAAGAAACTGGTCTTGTATTTTAGAATTGGGATTTAGCATGACCTGATATATATAGTAAATGGTGTTATTGGATTTCTAGTTATTCAGACCGTGACTTGTTTGTCGAAAGACCTTTGTAAATGTATGTGGGTGCCACATACTTATAGTTTTTGATGTGTGACAAATATGCAGTGCCGGTCTTGTACTCAGCATAAGATTTATCTTGGTAAAGTTCGTCACGACTTCAACAGAAAGCAGAGCTGCTCACGTGACACTATATGCCGCTATAAGTTGTTAAGATTCCTTCTGGTTTATCTTCCTTTATTCTCGGTACTAGTTATGTGGAGATATATCTTCCTTAGTTCTCGTCACTTTTGGTTAGTTTGTTTTCGTATTTTGTCTTTCCCTTCTGTATATATATACTTGTATAGATATAGTTTAGGGTACGCTTTTGAAAGAGAGAACAGAGCTATACCCTTTTACAGCAAGTCCTATTGGGTGTAATTAGAGTGATTCTTTATTCGTGATTAGAGGCGTGTTACTATTATTCATAGAGTGATAGATTAGTGAGTGATTGTTCAAGGTGTTGAACAGATCAGGTGAGGAGTTTTTCACGCTATTAATATATATTAGTGGCTGAGTTTTTTCTATATCGATATTGCATTCCTTATTAGTTAACACTAAGAGCTCAGTTCAAGACTGAGTAATCCGGAAGTCACATTACGAACTGTCAAGTGGTATCAGAGCAGGTTACCTTTGCTCGAGGCTAACGCTTCAAGGTAGATCGTGAAGATGAGTTCGTACAATGTCAAGGCTCCCAAGTTAACCAAGCTAAACTACTCCAAATGGTGCGAGCAGATGGAAGCTCAACTAATGTCCGTAGACTACAAAGTTTGGAAGGTGGTTACTATAGGCGATTTCAAACCTACTGTCACTGTAGAAGGGAATACTCAGGACAAGCCTGAAGAACAGTGGACGGAGGATGATGAGAAATTACTTAGCAAGAACAAACAAGCATTGCGGATTCTCGTATCGTCTCTCTCAGATGAAGATCAAGGAAGAGTTCTCGGTATTCAAACAGCGAAAGGTGTGTGGGATTTTCTTAAGATAGCATATCAAGGTACTGAATCTATTCGAAAAGCAAAGGAGAAACAGTATAAGAGAGAATTTAATAACTTTAAGATGGCTGAAGGAGAAACGTTAGTTGCTGCGATTGAGAGGTTCAATCAGATTTTACTCGAAATCAAGACAGTGGGTGCATCACTTACGAATGAACAGACCAATGAGAGGTTTTTGGAATCGCTTACCAAAGACTGGTTAAATTACACCTCTATGCTGGAAAAGATGGATAAAGTATCGTCGGTTTCTTTTGAAGAACTGTGTTCGGATTTAATTGTCCATGAAAGCAAGATGAAAGAACAGTCATTGGATGGTGTTTCTCTGGAAAGGAAAGATCTTGCTCTTAAAGCAAAGAAGATTGTGGATAACACTGATTGGGAGTTAGATGATGATTTCGACACAGAGATAAACTTATTGGCTCAAGGATTGAAGAGAATTATGAGCAGAAAAAGGGGTGGATTTCAGGGTTCAAGTAGTAACCGGCGTGATTTAGATATGACTAAGGTGGAGTGTTTCCGGTGTCACAAGCTAGGTCATATGATAAAGGACTGTCCTTTATCATCCAAACCCCCACAGTTTAGGAATCAAGATTCCCGTATGGCTGCTGCGGTATGGGGTGAAGAAGAAGAAGAGTTAGAGCCGGCTGAAAAGGTGGAGGCACATTATTGTATGACGGCAATCCATCGGTCTCACACTGATGAATTAACATACGATGAATCAATGTGTCTGGTTGTGAAAGACAAGGAGCATCACTCTCTTGTGGGAGAGCAGGTAAGTTTTCCTAACTTCAGTAATGTAGGTAGAGAATCTCCGAGAGATCAAATTTTTGATGCTTTGACGGTTGCTTTAGCGGAAATTGAGGCTTTAAAAGGAAAACTTGACGATGCTAGTAGTAAAGATATTCAAATAAAGCGACTAGAGCAAGAGATAAATGAGTTGAAAAGTAAAAATAAGGAGTTAGCGAAAAAGTTGGTAGAAAGTTCGTCCAAAGTATTACAATCTACGTTTACCTCATCAGTTAAAAATAAGTTGAGTTCAATACCAGAGTGGGCAGAAAAGGAAATTCAATTACTTAAGGCAGATAATGAATGTATTCGTCAGGATAATGCTGATCTCCAGAAACAATGTGATACTCTTGATAGAAGACTGAACATCATTAATCTAGAAAATCCTTCGTGGCACACAGGGAAAATCAAACTTAATGAAATTGTTAGAAAACCAAATAAAAATCGAGGTGGACTAGGGTTCCGTGGAGTTGAAGTTGATCTAAGACCGAAGAAGCAATATACACAAACTAAAGTTATTCCAGTAAAGAATAGGTTCTCGTCTGGTTCAGCAGTAGTAGAATGTAGTTATTGCCATATCTTTGGACATCATATTAATTCTTGTTTTAAATTACAGCGGAAAAACGCTAGAGATTCTGTTACTCATTCTATTAAATATGCTAGTATGTACTCTCGTCGACCCAAACAACAATGGGTCCCTAAACGTTGTTGATTCCTTTCCTTTATGTGCCAGGATTATGCTGACGGAGCCAATATTTGGCTTATGGATAGCGGGTGTTCTCGGCATATGACTGGAGACCATACTCTGTTTCGGGAACTTGAGGGTTTACATGGGGGATTTGTGAGTTTTGGAAATAATGGGAAGGGACAGATCATTGCTATAGGCATAGTAGGTCATCAGGGGAGTGTTGAAGATGTGTGCCTGGTGGATGGGTTGGAACACAATCTACTGAGCGTGTCACAAGTGTGTGATAAGGGTCCTTCCTCAATTACCTTTGATTCTTATGGCTTCGTTGTCACAGATTTAACAACAGGCGCATCACTTCTTCAAGGATATCGCAAAGGTAATTTGTATCTGGTGGATGTTGATGATCAAAGATTGGACGCCACTTGTCTTACTGCTTCCACAGAAACTGCTAATTTATGGCATCAGCGTCTTGGTCATGCTCACATACGCCTGCTTAATAAGTTGCGAACTCAACATCTTGTTGAAGGATTACCTTCATCAGTTCTTCAGGAAGATTTTCCTTGTGGTGCATGCCAGTTAAATAAGCAGACACGTTCAGCACATATTCCTAAGTCTGTAGTTTCTACCACTGCGGTGCTAGAATTGGTGCATATGGATTTGGTAGGTCCTATGCGCACCATGACCAGGGCTGGGAAGAAATACATTTTTGTTTTGGTTGATGATTATTCTCGTTTCACTTGGATTTATCTACTTCATGCTAAAGCAGATACCTTCAATCGGTTTAAAGAGTTCTGTGTTCAAATGCAGCGTCAGTTGGGGTTTCCTCTGCGTACTATACGTTCAGACAATGGTACTGAATTTGTCAATCAGCAGTTTCGACAGTTCTGTACTGATCAAGGTATCACCCATACTTTTTCAGCAGTGCGCACACCACAGCAGAATGGTGTGGTGGAACGAAAGAATCGTACATTAGTTGAGATGGCACGGACTATGCTTAATGCTAGTGGATTAGCATCTAGTTTCTGGGGTGAGGCTGTTAACACGGCATGTTATATTCTCAACAGGGCTCTTATCAGACCTATACTCAATCAAACTCCATATCAGCTGGTAAAGGGACGACCTCCGTCAATTGGATACTTTAAGGTATTTGGGTGTAGGTGCTTCATTTTACACAATGGTAAACTTAACACTGGGAAGTTTGACCCCAGAGGGGATGAAGGAGTGTTTTTGGGGTATTCTACTACTAGTAAGGCTTATCGGGTGTTCAACAAACGTACTCTTGTTGTGGAGGAATCGTCATATGTACGATTTGATGAGATGAACTTTGGGTTTCGGGATCCACAAAATATTGGGTCAGAATTAGGTGTCGATGATTCTGATGATTCAGATTCGGATTCACCATCTCCATCTGTTCAAGACTCTCCTATTACTTCACACACAGAATCTAATTCTGATTCTTCTACGTTACAACCTTCTTCCGAAAATCCAAATAGCTCATCTATGCAAGTTGAAATCTCTGAAACAGACAATTCTGTATCAAATGGAGACCCGAGATCTCAATCTGATGATACCACAACCCACAAATTCTTCTCGTCGGGCCCCTGGCGTTTCGTTGGATAATCTTCTTTCAGACTTGAACTCAGGACGGGTGACTCGCAACTCACTTAGGAACTTCTGTGCCCATGAAGGTTTCCTGTCAAGTATTGAACCTCGTAATGTCAAAGAAGCCCTTGCTGATTCTGATTGGATACAGGCTATGCAGGATGAACTCAATGAGTTCAAACGGAATGATGTCTGGACCTTAGTTCCCCGACCAAGTCATAAGGAGGTTATCGGTACACGTTGGGTTTATCGCAATAAGCTTGACGCCGATGGTCATGTTGCTCGTAACAAGGCCCGACTAGTGGTTCAGGGGTACAATCAGCAGGAGGGTATAGACTATGACGAGACTTATGCACCTGTTGCCCGTCTAGAAGCTATTCGTATGTTGATCGCCTTTGCGGCACATAGGGCATTTCCTTTATACCAAATGGATGTTAAATGTGCGTTTCTGAATGGTTATATTGATAAAGAGGTATATGTGGCACAACCCCCTGGATTTATTGATCAGTTCAGACCTGATGATGTTTTTCTACTCAAGAAATCTGTTTATGGATTGAAGCAGGCTCCGCGGGTCTGGTATGCTCGTCTTACTTCTTATTTGCTTCAGCAGGGTTTTACAAGAGGTCAGGTGGATAGTACGTTGTTTCTCAAATTCCAGGACTCTGATATATTGTTGATTCAGATCTATGTTGATGATATTGTGTTTGGATCGTCTTGTCCTGCGTTGTCTAAGTCATTTGAAGCTGTGATGACAAACGAATTTTCAATGAGTAGTATGGGAGAACTCACCTTTTTCTTAGGTTTGCAAATTCGTCAGACTCCTACTCACACGTTTGTTTGGCAAGGGAAATACACCACTGAATTACTGTCCAAGTTTGGTTTTGACTCTGCAAAATCCCTTGCAACCCCAATGTCTAGTGTTGCTAAACTTGGCTCCGAAATTCATGCTGAATCTACTGATCCAACTGAATATAGGGCTATGATTGGCTCTTTAATGTCTCACTGCTAGCAGACCCGATATTCTCTACAGTGTCTGCTATTGTGCAAGGTTTCAGGCTAATCCACGAGTTCCTCATCTTCAGGCAGTGAAACAAATTTTTCGTTATTTGCGTGGTACTCCTAACCTTGGTTTGGCTTATCATGTAGGATCTTCTTTTTCACTCCAGGCTTACACTGATGCAGATTTTGGAGGATCTCTTACTGATCGCAAGAGTACATCAGGATGTGCCCAGCTCCTTGGTACTAGTCTGGTATCGTGGTTTTCTAAGAAACAATCTTCTGTGGCTTTATCCACTACTGAAGCTGAGTATATTGCTGCTGCTGCATGTTGTGCGCAAGTTCTGTGGATACAATATCAACTAGAAGACTATGGCATGCCTCAAGCACCAGTTCCTATCTACTGCGATAATCAATCTACTATTGCGTTGTCCAAGAATCCAGTTCAACACTCTCGTACGAAACATATTGAGATTCGTCATCACTTTCTTCGTGATCAGGTCGAGAAAGGAACTGTTGAATTGCTCCATTGTTCTACTGAGCACAATTGGCGGATATCTTTACTAAACCGCTTCCTCGGGAGATCTTCAATCGTCTCAGTCTAGCACTGGGCATGGTTAACGTTGATTAAGGTCCATTACTTTTATTTTCCGTGTTTTCTTTTCCTTTTGTGTACAAACATGGTACTAGATATGAGTGGAGTTTACTTTTTTATCTGTGTGAGGTTTCCGTAAACTGCTGTGGAACACGTGTAGATGATCTGGATCAATGTTATAGTAGGAACGTTTTTCATGTTATTGGTTTCTTTTATTTTTCCATTATTCGTTAAAAACTTACACACAAAATTTTACAACCGTTAAGCTTCAAATACTCTCTCACGTTCTTCTCAAACGTCGTCCACTCTGTATACCCATTTCCCACGTTTTGTCAGCTTTTCTTCTTGTCAGTCTTAAACCCATATTTCGCAGCGTCTTCTCTTTTTCAAAATCCCTGATCTATACTGTTTGCTTGCATCTTCCTTCTTGCTCCTTTTACCATCGCCATGGAAATCGTACTGTATGACCCTGCTTTTGCCTACCGTCAGCTTCTTTCCCTCTCCGTTCCCTTTTCTTGATTCGCCTACTCCGACCATTGTTATCGACTCTAGTTTGCTCCCCATGCAGCCAGAATACCATATCCCACTTGCTGTTGAGTACCCTCCTGCTTTTACCAATGCCACTCTCTACCCCAGATTCTTCACCCAAAAAGTGTGCTGATGATTTTCCTTCTTGCAATGTTCCTTTCGACGATTCTCCAGTCTCGGATCCTATGCCAACATCTCCCCCATTATCACCACAAAATCACTCACCTCCCCGCCGAAACCCTAGATCCCAGACCCGTCCTTCTCGGACTACTGTTCTTCGACGACGCCAAACTCTTCGACCGCGTCGTTCTCAGCCTCCTCCGCCCTCCTCTACCCCGTCGCACCCTGATGTGTTCGATGATGATGTACCCTTATCAGTCTTGCGCCAACGCAAGCGTTCTGCTACACAAGCTCCCATTGCGTCTTCTTCAAAGCGTCCTCGGCGTGCAACTCCGGTGCCCAGTTCTTCTGCTACTGTGTCAGTTGCTTCATCAGGTTCCTCCTCGACGAACTCCGCCTGGTCGGGTCATTCTTTTCCCTGTTTTCCTTCCTTTAAATCAGAGATTCGTAATGCACATATGTTGTGGGAAAACGTGTGGATTGTGCTTGGCTCCGCAAGAATAAGCTGTCCAATATTGCTAGTTGCCTTTCAGCTCAAGGCTGGTCGTCTGTGTTTACTCTGGGTACGAAAATTTACTGGGAGTCGGTTAAAGAATTTTACAAGAACTTGCAATTTGTGGATGAATATCTGATTCGGTCCAAGGTTAAAGGTGTGGATATTGAGTTAACTCCTGATTTGATCGGCATGATTCTGGATGTTCCATTTGAAGGTATCAAGACTTTTTCTCGTGAGATCAATACTTTCGCTCCCTCTCAAAAGGATGAGGATCTTTTCGGGTTCTTTGGGATTGAACCTGAGACCCGCAAGATTCGGTCTCGCGTCTGCTCCGCAAAGGCAGCTTGATGTGCTTGGCAGACTGCTCCATATCATTGTTTATCAAGGCATTGCTCCCAGGAATGATCAACGTGGGACAGTCACATTTCTGGACATCTGTTTGATGTGGTGTCTTATCCAGAAGTGTCCTATAAGTTTGCCTCATTTTATGCTGTTTCATTCCATCATGCTATTACTCAGTGTACCTCATCCTTGCCTTATGCTGCCTGGTTGACAACAGTTTTTGAGTACTTCTCTGTTGATCTTTCTACTGACTCTGCCAAAGTTCTGGATCATAATCATGAGCTTTCACAGACTACTTTATCCAAGATGGGTCTTGCCCTGGCTGGAATATATGGATTGTTAAACAGCCGCCTAAAGCTGTTTCAGAAAATCTTGGCAGTGTTTCGCACCAGCTGGAAGAACTTCTGTCCTTAGTCAAGAATGTGAATGCACGGTTGGCGCATCTTGAAGCTCATCTGGGGGTGCGACGTTAATCTCTCCACATGTTCCTTGTTTTTTGTTTTCCTTAGCTGTTCTTGTCCTCCAGACCTAGGCTGTTGATGTAGTTTTTTGTTGGTGCTTATCTCAGACTTTTTGTTTCCTGTTCTTCGTTCCTGTGAACTCTTCCTTGGTTGTTCCTGCTGTCTTGCCACTTTCTGAAACTCTTTCCTGCAATTAACGTTGTATAAAATGCTATTTCGTGTTCCTCAGTACGTTTCTTTACATTTCGTGAGTTACTAGGTCCGTACCATTTTTGATTGCGCAAAAAGGGGGAAACATGGTGAATATTTAAGTTTCTTGGCTGTTGATCTAGTTAGCTCTGTTTCAGGGGGAATCTATATTTCAGGGGGAATATGATACGTGGTATTTCAGTTCACCATGTCCAAGTTTTGCACACATCAAAAAAGGGGGAAACTGTAAATGTATGTGGGTGCCACATACTTATAGTTTTTGATGTGTGACAAATATGCAGTGCCGGTCTTGTACTCAGCATAAGATTTATCTTGGTAAAGTTCGTCACGACTACAACAGAAAGCAGAGCTGCTCACGTGACACTATATGCCGCTATAAGTTGTTAAGATTCCTTCTGGTTTATCTTCCTTTATTCTCGGTACTAGTTATGTGGAGATATATCTTCCTTAGTTCTCGTCACTTTTGGTTAGTTTGTTTTCGTATTTTGTCTTTCCCTTCTGTATATATATACTTGTATAGATATAGTTTAGGGTACGCTTTTGAAAGAGAGAACAGAGCTATACCCTTTTACAGCAAGTCCTATTGGGTGTAATTAGAGTGATTCTTTATTCGTGATTAGAGGTGTGTTACTATTATTCATAGAGTGATAGATTAGTGAGTGATTGTTCAAGGTGTTGAACAGATCAGGTGAGGAGTTTTTCACGCTATTAATATATATTAGTGGCTGAGTTTTCTTCTATATCGATATTGCATTCCTTATATTAGTTAACACTAAGAGCTCAGTTCAAGACTGAGTAATCCGGAAGTCACATTACGAACTGTCAACCTTGTTAGTCACGTGGGTGACTGATGGCGGTAACACCGGTTGTTGAATTATTATTTCCGCTGCGATTTGTTGGATTTTAGTACGGTTAATTAGACGTTAATATTCATATTACGAGTTGGGGTGTTACAATAATGGCTAATACCCCTTACTGTAAGATTTAATATGTTAATGGAGAAATGGTTCAATCATAAAGAGTGATTTAAATTCACAAAACAATATAAATATGATAGAAAATATCAACCGTTCCTAATCCATAAAGTTTGTAAAAAATAAAGTATAAAATAATAAACAACTATAGTTTTTTCATAAACTTGTAATTATTGATATTTTGCACAGTACTTCAAATTTTTTCTAAATAATTTTTATTATTATATAATATATCTAATGATTAATTATATTTAATTTAATTTTTATAATTTAGAAAATTTATATATTTTTTGTTGTTAACTTTTTCACATTTATTTTTGATCTTTTATGATTTAATTCACTCATATGTTTTTAGTCATTTATCAAAACAAATCAAATTTGATATGATTATTAAATTATTTTACATTTTAAAAAACTTTTTGAAAGCTTTTTAGTTGTTATAATTTTTAATCATTTCTCAGAATTTTTTTCAAATTTTAATTGATTTTTAATTATTATTTCATATTATTTTATAACTTTTATGATTTTAATTATATGTTGTATGTTTTTTAAGTTTTTAGTTATTCTTCAAAAAAAATGTATTAATTTGACTATTTGATTTTAAAATTTTTTTTGTATGTTTTGTTTAATTGTGATATTTCTGTCCGAAAAAACTGTTTCACCATATCTTGAGATTATTGTAGGAGCAGAGGGATGTCAATCTTGACTCAAACCTGGCCTGAAACCGATCCATAAAAAGCTGGTTTTGGGTTGACATTGTTTACCAGAAAAAGGATTTTCGGGTTGGCTTCGGGTTGGGTCATTGAAACCTGATTCGGGTTCAGGTTTACTCGTCAATCTGTAACTCGAAAATAAATAAAATATTGACATACTTAATGACTTACTTAGTGTTCTATGATTAATCTATGACTTACTTAAACATTTAATCAATAATTTATGATTAAATGTAGTACATAATAATTAATTATAGTCAAGTATTATACTTATTTGTTAAATAGTCTGAAATTTTCAACAAAAAAGGGTCAGGTTCGGGTAAACTTGCTTTGGGTTCGGGATGAGTTTGGGTTGACGTAAACTATTTTCGGGTCGGGTTTAGGTTGAGCTCAACCCAACCTGAAATCCAATTTTGACTGTGTGATAGAAGGGTAAAATAAGAATATCTTTATTTTAAAATTTAAACAGTTGGGTATTTTGTAATGAAAATAAAATCTTAAAGGTATTTTATATTAAGTTGTGAAAGGTGGGATATTCGGTAAAATTTGTTCAAACCTTATAGGTATTTGGTAAAATTTCTCAAAATAAAAAGTTCCTCCACCATAATAAACATTTGTCTTGTAAAAAACTTCATTGTGAATATCAATATATTAGATGATATTTTCAAGATCTAGACCTTGGTATAATTTTTTACAACTTTTCTTGTAGTTTTTTTTAAGTATCGTTTGTTAAGACACATGTTATTCCTGTTACTTTACTCTTCTTTACTTGTTTAATATTGTATCTAGGACTGTTATATCATGTAATCTTCTAGATTGTATTTAGGTTATTTCTTGTATTTTATTCTCATTTCCTTCTTTACCCTTTCTACAGTCATTAGTATATAAGTCCTGTATTCCCCCCCTCAGGTCATATACTTTCAATACGAGACTTATGTCTCTAATACAAGATAGAAGTATTTTTCATTCTCTCTTTTTTCACATGGTATCAGAGCACTACCTGGGATTTTATTTCACCTGGAAAATAAGATAACTTCTTTCCTTTCCGTTCCTCGTCTCCGATAACCCTTTCTCACCCCAAGATCCCCGTTTCTTTTTTCCTTACCACACAATGTCTGGAATAAACCCAGAAGAACAAGACACGGATGATTCTTCGACAAAAGGAAAAGGTGTTCTCAACCCAGAAGCATCGAAAAATTCCGATACGACAAACGACTACAGCAAACTGTCACCAGAAGATGAGGAACTCTACATGCATCCCTCCGACAACCCTGGGATCGTTTTAGCCTACAAATTCAACGGAACTGGCTTTGCTAAATGGAAACGCTCATTCATCGTCGGGTTAATCTCAAAAAGCAAATTAGGGTTTATTGATGGGTCGACGAAAAGGTCTAACTATCAGGGGGCAAAACAAAAAACCTGGGATAAAACCAATGGCAATGGTTATCGGCTGGATTTTCACGGCTTTGGAAGATTCTCTCCGGGAATCAGTCATGTATCTCAAGACTGCTGAAGAAATCTGGCGAGACCTGTGCAAGCGATTTGATAACCCCTCTGGTACGCGTCTTTACTCTTTGAGGCAAGAGGCGCACAAGCTTGAGCAAGGTAGTCTGTCGATCAACGAATACTACACAAAATGGGTAAAGATTTGGAACGAAGAAAAGGAAATCATAGATATACCCCTTTGTTCTTGCGGATCCGCACAAGCGCTCAGCAGTCTACAAGAAAATCAAAGAGTGTTGGAGTTCTTGATGGGGTTGTCTGATTCGTACAAGGCGATACGCTCGAGCTTACTCCTGATGAAACCACTTCCCTCAATCGACCAAGTCTACGTTGTTCTCAGAGAGGAAGAAAATCACCGCGCTGCTCACAAAACACGTCGATTGGAAGGCGACACACCTTCTTTTGCCAATTCTACCCTAAGTCGGTCTCCACAACCCAGTGACAACAAAATAGACAAAAAGAAGACCAAATGCGGGCACTACAAGAAACAAGGTCACACAACAGAGAATTGCTATTGGGTTACTGGCAATTTCCCCACTTATTGGAAAAACAAACCAGACAAGGACAAGAGAGGATTCGCTGGGGTTGTATGCGATCCTGAAGACGGACAATCCAGCGAACGTAACAATCAGATAGTTACAGGGATGTCAGATTCTCAATTAAAGGCTCTAGTGGCCTATTTGAGAACACAAGACGCCACCGCCAATAACAAGCATCAACTGTGTCTGACTTCTATTCAGAGAAGGAGAGAGGAGCCGACAATAGATGAGGAAGCTGAGTACCAGCGGCAGTTTGCAGGTAATTCTAAACTCAATTTCAATTCAGCTTTCTATGAGAAAAGAACATCCATGAAAGATAAGGATTTAAATGACATATGGATTTTGGATACTGGTGCGACTGATCATGTTTGTGGGAACAAAAATATGTTTCTGGAAAATTATACATTGTGTTCCTATGATGTGGTTATGCCAGATGGTCACACAGGTCTCATACAAGGTATAGGGAGCGTTAAAATTCATGATAAGTTGATTGTGCATAATGTTTTACATGTTAAAGCATTTAAGTTCAATCTTTTGTCGATAAGAAAACTTATGTTACAGTTTGAAGCATGCGCTCTTATATATGATAATGGATGTGTTGTACAGGGCCTTAGCTCGAGGAAAGATTTGTTGCATGGTGTGTTGATGAAAGGATTGTATGTCCTAGACTGTGATAGGATAGGCTCTACAGTTTCTGTTTCTGCTGATGAAAAACATTCTTTTCCTGTTTCAAATGTCTGTAATGTGTCTGATCTAGATGAAAGAAATATCAATGATATTACCCTTTGGCACAATAGGTTAGGGCATGCTCCTTTAGAAAAATTGTACAGACTTCATTTGATAAGAAGGAATAATATACCTATTGATTTTGTGTGTGATTCATGTCATAAAGCCAAAGCACATAGGTTACCCTTTCAAAGATCCCAAACTGTCAGCAAGGAAAACTTTGATCTTATACACATAGACATCTGTGGCCCTTTTAGAGCTTTGACCCACGATGATAATAGATATTTTCTATCAATAGTTGATGATAAGTCTAGAGCCTTGTGGGTAAAGCTCTTGCATTCTAAATCAGAAGCTTTCCAATTCATTAAGTACTTCATAACTTTTACTGAAAGACAATTTAATAAGAAAATTAAAAAAATCAGATCCGACAACGCTTTTGAATTGGGAACTTCTAATGAAGGAAAGGCCTACTTGAATAACCTTGGAATAGAACATCAAACATCTTGCCCTTACTCACCACAGCAGAACGGTATTGTAGAAAGAAAACACCGCTATCTTATGGAAACATCTAGGGCAATATTTTTCACTTCCCATCTGCCTATTGAATACTGGGGGGAATCTATTCTATATGCAACCCACCTAATAAACAGACTTCCCAGCACCTACCTTGAAGGAAAAACTCCTTTTGAAGCCCTCTATAACACCCCACCTGATTATAACCAATTAAGAGTTTTTGGATGTCTTTGTTATGTCTTGAAACTTGGAAGAATGGGAGGAAAATTTGATTCCAAATCCAGCCCTTGCGCCTACCTTGGACCAGCCAATAACCAGAAAGGGTACAAATTATTAAGACTTTCAGACCACAAAATTCTTGTGTCTCGTGATGTCTATTTTCATGAATCGGTCTTTTCTTTCCAAAACAAATCAACACCAGATCTGGTTTGTCCTACAGATCCTTCCGCTTACCAACAAAATACCAGTTCTTCAGAAGAACATATCTTCATTCCCAACCTTCCAAACTCAAACCATATTAATCCTGACACCACCACACAAACAGATTACATTTCCAGAACCACACATCTTACACCAGAAAAAACACCCTCTGACAATGTTACATCTGTTACACCAGAAAAAACACCCTCTGACAATGTTACATCTGTCCCTGTTGATGCCAATAACCCAACACCTCTTGTTCTGGAGGAAACATAAAACAGAGACGAGATAAACTTGAGAAGATCCACTAGGATAAGACAACCACCCTCACACCTTAATGACTACCACGTTTACATCAACAATCATCTGAAAGGAGATTCCTTCACCAACATTATTACAGCCAGAATCAACAGACTGAGAGAACCAAATACTGCTCCAAACACGTCTGACCTTTTTTCTCTTACTGATGAAATTCCTACAATGTCTCTTTCTTTCTCTTCTGTTCTTAACAAAGACAACTTACACAAACAATATCAGATTCAGGAACCCAAATCTTATGAGGAAGCCTGCCTTAGTGAACACTGGATAGAAGCTATGAACAAAGAACTAGATGCCCTGATCAAAAATAATACCTGGGAAATAGTCAAACTCCCTAAGCATAAGAAACCTATAGGTTGTAGATGGATTTTCAAAACCAAATTAAGGGCTGATGGTTCCATAGAGCGACATAAAGCCAGATTAGTTGCTAAAGGCTTTAACCAAAGATATGGGCTGGATTACACTGAAACGTTTTCTCCTGTTGTTAGGATGACAACTATAAGATCACTGATTGCTGTTTCTGTCAAAAAGGGGTGGCACTTAAGTCAACTGGATGTAAATAATGCCTTCATTCATGGAGACTTGAATGAAGAAATTTACATGCATTTACCTAAGGGTCTGAAAACTGATAACAAAAACAACGTTTGTAAGCTCAAAAAATCTTTATACGGTCTAAAACAAGCTTCAAGACAATGGTTCTCTAGGCTGACTGATTTCCTGAAATACATTGGCTATCAACAGTCAGCAAATGATCACTCTCTTCTGTTCAAAAAGAATAACAACAAAGACACTTTTCTGGCCATTTATGTCGATGACATTCTCCTAACAGGGAATGATCTCAACGAGATAAACATGGTTAAGAATCATCTCAATACAGAATTCTGCATCAAAGACCTAGGAAATCTTAGTTACTTCCTAGGAATGGAATTCTTACAACATGATAAGGGTCTGATCATTTCTCAGAGGAAGTTTTGTCTTGAAATGCTTCGAGATTATGACATTTTACATTCCAAACAAACTGCTGCACCTCTTCAGTTGGGTTTAAAACTCAAAGCTGATGAGGGAAAAGTATTGGACAACCCTACTGAGTATAGGAGTCTTGTTGGAAAAATTAATTTCTTAACCCATACAAGACCTGATCTGTCTTTCACTGCTCAATTACTTAGCCAGTTTTTACAGACACCAACAGATAGACACATGACCGTTGCTATGCACACTCTGAAATACATAAAAGGTATAGTGAATTATGGTATTCTTCTTAATAACAGCTCAGATTACTCACTAACTGCTTTTTGTGATAGCGATTGGGCAAGTTGTCCAATCTCTAGGAGATCTATCTCCGGTTATTATGTTTTTCTTGGTGGTTCACCTATTTCTTGGAAATCCAAGAAACAGGGAAGTGTCTCTTTGTCCTCTGCAGAAGCAGAGTACAGAGCAATGAAGGTTGTCACTGCTGAACTTGCATGGTTAAGCAGATTGCTTGACCAGATTGGAGTTAATGACATCACCTAATCCCACTTAAATGTGACAACAAGTCTGCGATTTACATTGCAAAGAACCCAGTGGATCATCAGAGAACCAAGCACATCGAAATAGACATTCATTTTGTGAGACAAATGATACAGAACGGGCTGATCACTGTCAGCCACATTCCTACTCAGCATCAGATTGCGGATTTCCTGACCAAGACTCTTCCAGGGAAAAACTACCGATCAATTCTCAAAGATGTTGGATTATATTTGCTACAAGATGAAACACAATTAGATGAGTTGCATCTTGAGGGGGAGTGTTAAGACACATGTTATTCTTGTTACTTTACTCTTCTTTACTTGTTTAATATTGTATCTAGGACTGTTATATCATGTAATCTTCTAGATTGTATTTAGGTTATTTCTTGTATTTTATTTTCATTGCCTTCTTTACCCTTTCTACAGTCATTAGTATATAAGTCCTGTATTCCCCCCCTCAGGTCATATACTTTCAATACGAGACTTATGTCTCTAATACAAGATAGAAGTATTTTTCATTCTCTTTTTTCACATCGTTAGGTGGTATATATAAGATTTTGTCTCAAATAATCTCATTAAATAATATATTGTTATATATAAAAACAACTTGAAAATAGTTGACATAACAAATTACAAAAAGTTTGAGCCCAACAAACCCTAAAACTTTCAATGACTATAAAGACCTACTATGTCAACCATGTTAATTTGTCAAATCACGCACAACAAGATTGATTCTCGATTTTATCACTAACTTTACTTTGTGCTCAATGTGCTCAACCTGTAAGAAACGTCTTTTGATTCATTATATATTAAACTAAAAAAAGTGATGTACGATTAGAAAACAGATCTAAAACTATCAATTTTTTGTGTAATTGAAATAAGAGAATTAATTTTACTTCATATAATGATAGTTGTATAAGATAAAAGAGTTCACAGCTATCTCTTTGGATTTCATTCAAAATTATTGACTATTTTAATTTCCTTCCAATAAAACAAGTGTCTTTCTTACTTCGTCACATGCATAAATAAAAAGAATGTATAATATAATGATACCCAATTTCTTGACTACATCTAAATGTACATTATAGATGGCTACATACATGTGGATCTAGTTTACAAAAACTATATATATATATATATTAAGATACACATTGAATTCTGTTATTACTAAAATTGTACTATCTGTACTTAAACTGTACGACGAACTTACAAAACATGTACATTTAGTGTATAAAAATTGTATATCTATAAATATAGCTAAAGATAGCTACACATGTTATAACTAACTAAGAGTGCTTGATAATGAGATACGGTACGACTTTCACTGCTCATGAATTACATAAGATATGCGCAATCATTCCGCTAGACAAAATTGTTCATATTGAAGTAAAGATGAGAAAAAGGAAACCAAATCTTAGTAAACAAATCATGTATTCAATTTTTGCATTAAAAAAAATACCCTACACTATGCACCATAAAAACCACCATAGGAAAGCTAAAAAATATCAAAGAAATCTTTAAGGTTTGTAGTACAGGCTTTAGGTTCAATATAACAACCTTTGATTCACTTTTATTAAACACCTGATTCACTTTAGTTAAACAATCTCTGTTTACGATATTCACTTTTCTTAAACCTATGATTTACTACTTTGTATTGCAAGGGTTAGGTTCAATTTTTAACAACTTTTGATTCACTTTTCTTAAACTTCTCATTCACTTCAGTTAAATAATCTTTGTTTGCGAGATTCGATTTTCTTAACCCTAAGATTTACTTATAAAAAACCTATAATTCACTTTTTAACAATCTTTAATGCACATTTTTTAAACTTAAGATTCAATTATCAATAAATGAAAGATTCATATTGTTCCCGCATAAAATTCACTTTTCTTAACTAAAGATTCACTTCTAAAAACACAAATGATTCACATTGTTTAGGGTGAAATGCTCACTTTTCTTAAACATAAAATTAACTCTTTGTAAACATAAGATTCACTTTTCTTAAACAAAATAAACATGTTTTCATTGGATCCCACAGGTCAATGTCTAGGTTCCCGAATTGTCAAAAAAATAATAATATTGTGATTCGGTTATTGACAACCACTTAAAAAAATTTAATCCTAACCTCACAAATAACCCATCATGTTTACACCATTAATGAAGCATAATATGGTTCAACTACCATACAATAGAATGACCGTAAACTTTAGAATTTCACAAAAGAATGAAGATAAAAAAACACGAATATGCAACAAAGGTTTTTATTGTTTTTTTTAAAATAACATCATTAGATTACGTGCATAAAGATCTTACAAAGTCGGGTAGCTGATTATGCCATATACCATCATAAACACCCCCTCTTCCTAATACTGCCAAAACATGTGCATTGATATTTTCCTATCTAGGGATATAAAACCAACCAGCCTTATCTAAACCACTACAAGTTCACAAAATACTTTCTACCAACATACTTACATCTAAAGATTGCGTCCCTATACCATTCAAAAGATCTACAACACCTTTACAATCCGAGTAGAAAGAAACATTATGAATACCGACATCTTTCAACCAGCTAGTAGCAACCATAACCTCTACCCAAGCAGCACTCGTGCTCTGTTCCTAAAAAAAAAAAGACGCATAGACCCCACCATCACAATCTTCCCTTGCAAAAAACCAATCATCCCAGCACCCGCCACCTCCCCCTGCTTATAACTACCATCAACATAGAGCTTAAGACATTCCCCATCTGGCTCCAAGCATCGACCTTCAACATGGATGCCACCTTTACTAGTGGTATGAGCAGCAGCAAGATAGGCTTCAGCTTGACACTATCCCTCCCAAAAGCTCCCAGCACTTTCAAAGCGAACCTGACATTTAGAGTACCAGATTTTCCAAAAAGAAAGAACAAAACTATCAAAACAGTGGCCAGAGTATTTCATACAGCAAAACATAGCCCAATCCAGTAGAGCCCCATCCGAAGGCAAGTCCAGAGGAAGATCAAAAGGGAAACAAAACCAGAACTGTGCCACATCTTCACAGAGAAGGAAAATGTGCCTAAACGTCTCCTCTGCACCACAAGAACATAACAAAGGTTGTGAACTCCAAAATTTATTCCTTAACACACTACCACATGGTAAGCAACCAGATAAGAATCTCCACCAGAAGATTTTAACTCGCAAAGGGAAAGGACTACCCCATATTTTCCTAAGTACCTTACCAAAACTCCCTACACCATAGGCCTGCGCATCATTTGAATATATATATTAGCCAAGGCCATTTTATAGCTAGACCTCACTGTGTAAAGCCCTGTTTTATTTCCCTTCCAGATCCATTTATCATCCACATGCACATGAGGCAAGACAAGTGAATTGATTTCTTCCACCTCCCTTTGATGAAACCAAAGCCTCAACAAGGAAGAGAGCCAACAATGGTTAACAAAGTTAATGAGCCAAGAGAACTTCCCCTCCCTCTTAGCAAACTGAGGCAAAAGATTAGTGGCAGGGCACCCACTTGGTTTCATAGGCAACCACGAGGATAAAATAGGAGTGTTTTCCCCTGAACCTACCACCACTCTAGCCCCGCCCTTAAAAAGACTAAGACATGAGAATAAAGCACGCCACACCGGGCTAGGCCTAACTTAGCATTCAAGATATCACTATTTTTAAAGTAACACGCATGAAGGACTTTCACCATGACTGATGATGGGGGAAGTTACCACCCTCCATAACTGCCTAATAAGAAGCGCTTCATTAAAAACTGACAAATCCCTAAAACCCATTCCCCCTTCAAAAATAGGCTTACAAAGTCTCGACCAACTCTTCCAATACATACCTTTCTTTACAATCAAGCCAGTCCACCCAAACCTACCAAACAAACTATGCAACTCCTTAATCAAGGTTTTTGGCAAACGGATAACACTCATAACATAAACAGGAATATACTCCAGCACATTTTTGATTAAGATGCATCTATTAGTTTGAGAAACCAACCTACCCAACTCTGAATTTTTTATAAACCCTATCACGAATGTAATAAAAAATACGCATGAGAACCCCAAATACAACCCAAAATCATCAACAACCCTTAACCAAAAACAGCAGTGACACTTTCCCTTACTTACTGAGATGTACCGTCAGAAAACATCAGACTAGATTTACGAGTATTGGGTTCGTTTGGGGACACGCTGGGGGCTGCCGGTTGGGTCCTGCTGCTGGAAATTGAGAAGTGTCTGCTGATAGTTTGTAGAAGCTGTCAGCTGCTATTTTGGTGTGTTGGTGGAACGTCTGCTGATGGTTTTAAAAAGCATAGACATTGTTAGGTCCTGCGCTGAAAATTGAGAAGCTGTTAGCTGAGATTTTTGCAGAAGCTGTCAGCTACTACGGTTTTGGGGTGTTTGGTGGAACCTCCTGATTTAGAAATTGAGAAGCTGTCTACTGCTGGAACGGTTCCCCCAACGAGCTCATTAAACTATTAATGCATTGGCCAGAAGCCTCTCAGAAATCAGAAAGGAGAGGTTTTTATTGTTCTCAAGAAAAACGATAATTAGGTTTTGTTTTTCAGTGAAATTTTATTCAAAGCGTTATCTATTTCTTTCCCAACCACGTCCTACCCTCTCTCTCTTTCTCCGCGGGTCGTAGCTAGGTTTCCTTCTGTCTCTGTTTTTTCTTTCGCGTTCTCTTCCTTTCCCCCGCCGTCGAGCTATGATGCAGCAGCGACCAGGCATGGCTCCGCCGCAGATGGATCCCGCGGCTGCTGCTGCTGCTGCTAATCAACAGCACTACCAGCAACCCCTACCCCCGCAACAACAGCAGCAGTACGGCCAACATCAGGGTTGGATGATGCAGCCTCCTCCTCAGCCTCAGCAGTACCAGCAGCCGGCTATGTGGGGCCAGCAGCCTCCTCAACAACCCCAGCAACACTATCAGCAGGCCTCACAGACTCAACCAACGAACCCCGAAGACGTGCGAACGCTGTGGATTGGGGATCTCCAGCACTGGATGGACGAGAACTATATTGCCAACTGTTTCCCCCAACCTGGCGAGGTGTCTCAGTCTTTCTTGCTATACCCCTTGCTTGATAAATGTCTACCTTACCTGAGTCGTTTTTCTAGCAACGCGATTATGACGCGGGACATATCATGTTTTTTTATTTATCACGAAGAAAATTGTTCTCGCAGCTGTCCATGATTCTCGCGGTGTTGCGGAATTTTGTTTCCAACCAAGATGTAAACCTGAAATCGGGTCCTATCGACCTTGCCATTTGCTCGTATTTACTGAAATATCTCTATGTTGCCTGCGATTAATTTATATTTGTTTTTTATTTTTCCAGTGGATCTAATATTGAAAAAGTAGTTCACCCAACGTCTTTGTATTTTCACCCCTTTTATTTTGATTTCAGAGAAGTGTAGCTTCTTACCCTCAATATTGTGGTGATCAAATTGTGAACTTCGTTCAAAGGGTGCTTTTAAGAATTGCTTGCTTTGCTGTTTTCTCCTACGGTTGTAAACCTTCTGTTGACATTTTCATAGAGTAAATAAAAAAGATATGGCTTCTTTTGCCTTAGCATTTTTGTGGAATATTTGATAGCATAAATGGCTAGTCCCTGAATGAGTCCCCTGAGAGTCCTACATTCTCTCGTTACGTGTAAAAACAGCCAAAACCAAAACAGTTACAAATATGCTGAGGTGTTATGAAGGATTTTTTAGTATACTGCATGGTATATTCGCAAGTTTGATAAAATAGTGACTCAGCGGCTGACATTTTCAGGATATTGTCCTTATTATGTGACTTTTTACTTCACCTGGTTGATGTCTTGCATGTTACTATTGTCAGATTCCCATCTTTCATGTTATCAATGTTGTCCAGAGTAGAGTATGACAATTTGTTCTACAAACTTTTATTTTGTTTCTTTCATGCAGGCATACCTTGTTAGTTGTTTCGTGCTTATACTCGCTTAAATTTTTGCAGGTTGTTTCTGTGAAGATTATAAGGAACAAGCAAACCCAACAGTCTGAGTGTTATGGGTTCATTGAGTTTGCTAGTCGTGCAGTTGCTGAGCGTGTTTTACAGACGTACAATGGCCAATTGATGCCAACTGTCGAGCAGAATTTCAGACTTAACTGGGCCTTCTATGGCGCGGGTGAGAAACGGCAAGATGAATCTGCTGAACACACTATTTTTGTGGGAGATCTGGCTGCTGATGTCACTGATTATATGCTGCAAGAGACATTTAGAGCTCGTTATCAGTCAGTCAAGGGTGCGAAGGTTGTAATTGACAGGCTCACTGGAAGAACAAAGGGTTATGGATTCGTGCGGTTCTCAGATGAAAGTGAGCAGCTACGTGCTATGACTGAGATGAATGGGGTGTTTTGCTCAACTCGCCCAATGCGTGTTGGTGCTGCAGCCAATAAGAAGCCCGGGGTTGCTACAGGTTTGTTTTCACTACAATGTTTAATGTTGAGCACACCAATAAATCTTGTCAAAACCAGCCTTGTTGTCATGCTAAAAGTGTGTTATGTCTTCAATGTGAATTTATTTTCTTCTGTGTCTGATGATTCTTTTCTACTATCTGTTGATGCTAAGTTATTATGATATGGTGCATTATAGTTACAGACTTCTTACATCCGCTATCCTCTTTTTGGATCTATCAAAGAAAGCCTCAATTAAGTCAGCTATTCTCCGTTAAAAGTTTGGGATCATTAATGCGTTAAGAATATATGAATCGTAAAGCTTATAGAATTCCCATTGTCTCAAAGCAGGGTGTCGAGAGGCTCTATCATATAAGGGCCTGGGACTGGTATCTGCCGAAATGGTTATCCCCTAATCCGTGGCCTGACTTAGGTCAGTTTGTTGGTTTATGTCAGATTTACCCCTCTAAGAGTTTCCAGCTTCAAAGGATTACAGTTGTTTATTGTTGACCAGCGTTTCCATGTTCCTATCTCAAGTTCAGTTCTGTTACATTCTCAAGCTTTATATCTTTTATTTTATTTTCTGCTGTTTTATATTCCAGCCTACAGTCTCAAGTTTTATATTCCTTACCTTATGTTTTAAGTCATGCTACTTTTCCGGGTTTTTTCATGTCTCTGAGCCTGCATCTAAGTGGTGAGTGCTTTCTAATTTCAAGAGGGAAACTTGAAGCCAAATGCTTGGAATTGCTAATGGCCTGCATACATTCGTCCTCGCTTCTCTTTACTTAAGCATCTGTTAGAAACTTTCTCCAGCACCCATGCTTCTGGGTCTTTTTGCCTTTTTTTTTTCTCTCCTTTTGGGCCTTTTTTTTTAAATATATGTGGGTTTCATTAGCGCTCACTTCAATATTATGTCATACTCCCAAGTTTACTGTCCAAGTATTGATGTGATTTTTTTTTTTATCTGAGTTTCATGCATTACCATTCTGTACACTTGTAACCTCTATTGATAAATCGTGCTATAGTTTGCACTTGTTATCACATTTGTGGTAGTACTATATTCTCAGCATTCTATCTGTGACCACCCACTCTTGACAGTTCTGTAGTTTTTGCATTGCTATTCTATATATAACAACTTGCTAGAAAATTTCCTGCCAGTTGGTTTATCAGCTATGCTTTCTTGATACTCGCATGAGATTTTTCTGTGACTTCTAGATGTATCACCTCCTTGTTTATTTAGCTGTTAATGGGCTCAAGGTTTTTCAGTAGTTTGACAGGCCATTCTTCTATCCCCAAGTTTACTGTTTCTGCGAGATTCTTGTTCCATGTTTATTGTTGCGTACTACATATTTCTGGAATCATTCTATTTAAAGTGACTCGTGGCTATAATGTATTGGAGGAAAGAATTTGTGCATGTTTTCAGTACTACCCCGGCATTCATGATGTGCATGTTTTCTGTTATTTGTATCATTAGCTTTCGTGAGTTGGGTTACCCTGCAGTTCCATTTACTTTTACCCACATATTTGTCCTTTAATTACAGGTTCTTACTCAAATAACCAAGGACCTCAGGGTGATAGTGACCCAAACAACACTACTGTGAGTATTTGCAACGCATGAATGTTTGCTAGTGTCCTTAGTGTCCATCTAAACGTTCCTGCTATTTTCCAGATATTTGTTGGCAACCTGGACGCCAGTGTGACAGATGAGCATTTGCGACAAGTTTTTAGTCCATATGGAGAACTTGTTCATGTTAAAATTCCTATTGGAAAGAGATGTGGTTTTGTTCAGTTTGTTAACAGGTCGTGGATTTATCTTGAATTCTCTGATTACTTGCTAGTAATTTGTTGTATGGGTTTGGGCTGACCCTGTTTATTGAATCATGCAGAAGCTCTGCGGAGGAAGCACTGAGGGTATTAAATGGAACTCAGCTTGGAGGACAGAACGTTAGACTCTCTTGGGGGCGTAGCCCTTCCAACAAACAGGTAATTTAAACTTGTGCTATTCAAATAACGTGCACCCTTCTTTGTTTTGCCCTTTCTTTTCCTTACATGATAATGCATTAAAACACAAACTTGAATTTGATGTATTATCTGTGCTTGCAGCAGCCTCAAGCAGAGGTGAATCAGTGGAATGCTGGTTACTATGGATATCCTCAACCAGGATATGAAAACTATGGTTATGGGGCTCATCCTCCAGCACAAGACCCCCACATGTATTATGGAGGGGGATATACTGGCTATGCCAATTACGCTGTCCCTCAACAACAGCCGCAGCAACAGCCTGTTCATCAGCAGCAGGTTAGTGTGTGTGCTCAGATAAGTACTAGGGCATGGTGAATGAATGAACTACTCCAAGATTGCAATCTGTGAATCCCATTTAACTTGTTTTTCATGCTAATTGGTGGGTCTTTTTTTTTTTTTACCTGATTTCGGTTTTATGCAATTGCAGTGAGTGTCTGGGCTTGAAGTTTTGATGGTCATGATATGATGGTGGCTAGTGGGATCACCCTCTGCTTAATGATTTGTAGGGACCCAGAAGCTTGTGTAGACCGGGAGAGACTTTGCAGTTTTCTAACTTTCTCTGTCATCGATTGTTACTATACCGCCACTTATGTTTTGTGTTTATTGTCTTTCTTTGTACTCGTATATTTATTTTATCAGTGGGATGATGGTGTGTTGCGGAGAAGCTTCTCTTACGCTCTTATTTTACGGCATGATTTCTTCTGCTCCTCGCTCTATCTATCTTTTTATATGCTCCAGAACCGTAGGCCGAATATCAAGCACTGCTTGAGAGGAAAGCGCTATATACTATTTTCTCTATTGTGATGTATGCTCCAACCTTATTGGACATGTGTGGTCTAGGCCAATAGTTATAAAAAAGTGCGGAGTGTGGCATTGTAATGATGGCAGAAATCCCACAAATGTGAGATTAATAGCTAGCGTCAATGCACGGTGATTAATAGTTAACTGTAGTGTCACGTCTTGCCTTTCAGCTTTAGGAAAATGTAGTGCATGTGAACACTTTTAAAAGACGAGAAGAAAATGGTTCTTACTCTTATAATAGTATGCTTTCACTAGATTTACACTGGTTAGGTATAATAAGATGTCACGTTATCAGATAAGAATTCGTCTGTATAATTTCTTTTAATCAAATGGAGTAGTCGACTTTATTATGGAATTTCACTGTTTCGCGAGAAATGTGTAAAACTGTTGGATGATCACTCCCAGAAGAAAGTTGTACCAATATGAGCTTGAGCTTCACGAGTCTCATGACAACTCAGGGTGCTGGCGGAGTGGGTCAGTAAGTTTTTTTTTTTGATAATTGGCTGGTTGCCCAGCTTACATAGCAGTACTGAGGCATGAATGTCTATCCCACTTAAGGATACACCGACTCAATTCTTACATAACCATTCTAGTCCTACCTTACACATACATCTTACTATAAAGCCTAGGAATCTTGTCCTAGGGACCTTCATTGACCTCTTTTTACTACCTTCCAGGCTGGGTAATCGGAGAGTAAACTCCTTTCCCCACCACCGTCCGTCACGGCACACCTCCCTTGCATCTCTGACGACTCTTCCAGGCTGGGTAATCGGGGAGAAAACTCCATTCCTCCACTCCCCCAGAATGAGTAATACGAGATTTCAACTCTTACATAACCATTCTAGTCCTACCTTACACATACATCTTACTATAAAGCCTAGGAATCTTGTCCTAGGGACCTTCATTGACCTCTTTTTACTACCTTCCAGGCTGGGTAATCGGAGAGTAAACTCCTTTCCCCACCACCGTCCGTCACGGCACACCTCCCTTGCATCTCTGACGACTCTTCCAGGCTGGGTAATCGGGGAGAAAACTCCATTCCTCCACTCCCCCAGAATGAGTTATAAGAGAATAAACTCCTTTCCCCTACCAAAGTGGGTGGTAAGAGGATTCGAACTCAGGACCTTCCGTCCCCTACTTCAGTCCTCTACCACTCGGATGTCAATCACTTGACGAGTGGGTCAGTAAGTATTGATTCAGTTTGACGGGATTTCACAGGGTCGAAACTCAGTCAAAGGACGTGGCGGAAATTATCATGACTCGAGAGGATGGAAGTTCTCCAAATCCACACAATGAAAAAGTTGAATTCCCACTCGATAAAAATGGTCATGTTATTGGTCAAAAGTTTAAATTTTCATGTATTTGGTGTGGGAAAAAAGACGCCCACGATAATTTAATCGGTATGAGTGGTAGAAACTGCGCGGTCTTCTATTAGAAATGATCTTTGTTTGAAGTGTCCAACTTCAAGAACCGTTTCAAATGCACCAACACATGAGATGCCAAGTCTTGCACACACCTTTGACAACAGGGAACAAGGACAAGCAATGACTCTCAACGAACTTGTATCTTAAGATTGTCTTTGGGAAAGAACTCTTTTATGCGAGGAGGAAGTTTACTGAAAGATCAAACTGTTGGAAGCTTAAGGAGGAATGTAATTCCTCAATAATGTCTTGATAGCACTATTCTTCGTCTCCTTTTACCTCTCTTGCCTTTTGACAGCTAAAATAAGAGGAAATAAAATACATGTTTATTCTCTCCTTAACTTCCTAACTTCTTCCCTTTATTTTTCACTCGGGTGCTGTTTGAATCGTGTGAATTCAGTTTTTCGCATATGTTCGGGTTTGTGATACTTCAGTTCGTATTCGGATCAAATTGGATAATTTCGGTTTAGATGACTTTTAGTTGAAGTAACAAATTAGTGTTTTTTGTTTATCATATATATATATTGGGTCCTAATAGGAATTCTCGAGACTTTGATTGGAGTATTATGGTTCAGATATCTTTAATATGAGTAATTTTCAGTTGGACTTAAATTTATTTGGTTTGAATAATTTTAGGTTTCAGATCATTTTTTCAAATTATCTTATTGGATCGGATTGATTCAATTCGCTTTATTAACTTGGGTTACTTGTGCCATATCTAATCACGACTTACAGTAGGACTATAATTTGGGTGAATGATTAGGCCTACTTTTCCTATTGTACTGGAAAAGTGGCAATGGTATTGATTGTCGACGATTTATGAACGTGGAGTGTTTGGTCAGAGAGACTGAACGGAAATAGAGTGGTAAGGTTGAAAAGCCATATGTTGTGGGTGCAACTCTATTCCCATGCCGGGTTAAAATAAAAAAACTCTATTGTCATAACCCCAAAAATATGACACTGCCATATTTGATATAAAAAATTGTATTGTTAATCAAGATAACCTTGATCAAAAGTTTTGGAATATCAGATTCATTAAAAAAGTTTATCTAATGATCAAAGTTTTAGAGGACTTTATACACATAGGATGTTTTTGATAAAAGAATTCATTCTTTTTTTCATATATATTCTATTGTGGTGGATGTTATATTCTAAAGACTTTTTTTGCCTCAACTTTTATTTGATTTTTTCCATCTATCTTTCTTCTCTTATGAATTGATTTTTTTCGTTGCTTTGAATTTTTTATTTTGATGATTGATATTTCAGAATTTAGATTTGTATTAATAAATTGTTTTCTCCTAAAAGGATTTTTTTTCTACTCTTTTCACGATTTTGACAATTTGTTTTATTTATTCATGCTATTGATGCTTCGGGGAATTTTTTTTTTTACTCTTTTGTCGTTTAGGTGCTGGTTATAAATTAGTATGATTTTTTTGAGATTTTGATTTTTATTGATTTGAATTTATTTTTTTCATGTTTTAGATTTGAACTTCTGATTTAGATTTTTTAGTTTCATGTGCCTTTTTTCAATTCTTGTTAGTATTATTTTCTTCTTCTTTTTATTGTTTCTAACTCATTAGATTTTCGATGTAGAATTGTTTAGCTCTTGCTATTTAATATTTGTTTCAAAAATAATACAAGAATAATTGGATGGAAAATTATTAAATGAGATACTTGAGAGTGAAAACTTAGATGTTAAGAAAGAAACACTGCCTATCCTTCCCCTCTAATATTATATTATAGTAGCTAGTAGTTCATATCTAAATAAAACATCAGTTCACTCCAAAAGGTTGATAGTTGGGTTCCATCTCTTGTTATGCCACATTCTGATGTCAGTTAAGAAGGTTGTTTGGACTGGGGGTTTGATATTCTCGCTAACATACTTCTATTCTTACCCCTTTGTGAAGAAAACTAACTACCAGATTTCAGTTCAAGAACAGAATGCGATTAATCTGCTTTCAGAGTGTTCAGATAGTTATCAGTTGCTTGGCCAAACAGCTCCTGCACCAGCATTAATTCCTTCTCTGGTAAGGTCGAATGAAGAAAACAGATTAACAAGTTAGACACTTGTCACAGCCTCAGCAATGTAGGGAGTTGATGATTAACATGGGTAAGAACTTTTACCAGCTGTTTCAAGTTGTTTTTGTAGTTCTTGGCCAACAACATCATTTTCAGCCTGAGTCACCAGGTTAAAAAACAAACCGCGAATAAGCTTGATAAATGAAGGGAAAAATAGACTGAAAATGTAAAGTGTGAAGATAGACAATACCTGAAGTTCTGCAATCCTTTTCAGCTGAGCTTCTTCACCTCCGTCTGACAGCGGAAGAGCGTCCACAAGAGCATCAAACTAGAATCATATGCTTCTTAGATATTGTACATCAATGAATGTTCAGGCCCTTATCCATTTGAAGAAAAGGAACGGACAGCATACTGGTTTTGTTTCATTTTACAGAAACGAAAATGCTGAGGACCACAATGATGAGAAGAGAACACCATATACACTGATTTTCAAGGGCAGGCAAGTGACTGACTAACCATCATTTTTAAAGCATTTAAACAGAGAGGATCCAGCTAAGATCTTTACAGGAATTAAACAGACAAACCTGCTTAGCAGCCTTAACGAGGGCAACACTCATAACCTTCGGTTGTTCAGCAAAGTTTGCTGCGTCCTCCGTAGGGTTAAGGTTAGGAGGTGGTTCAGGGTAGTTAGGAGATAACCGTACAGGAGGAGCATCTCTCTGTAAAGTTCCAAAGGTATTGAAGGCAAGATTTGCAATTGTATTCACCTGCTCTTGTAGCTGAGAGATAATGTCCATCTGCAAGACTACAACAGTTTGTACTGCAAAAATATAAACATAACAATAGATCAATGAGACACCAATATTCATTGTGTATTCATGAATGGAAGTAAAGAAACCAAAAACATGCAGATTTGTGTATCTATATATTTGTTACGAACAAGAGTGCAACTCTAAGACTGATCAAAGAACTCGAGCAATATTCCTTCAGAAAACCCCAATTATCATAAAATGAGAGCTGAAGTCGTATTCTAGTACTCTAAACTATCTGAATGCCAGAGATTATATCCCAACCTAAAACATAAAATCACAGAATGCCAAGCTTTGACCAACCTATAGCTATCGGTAGAAGGATATCAACCTAAATCATGAAAAGAATCTCATGACGTCGCCCTCCGACTTATCTCCCACCGGCGGTACAGTCCTGAGGCATTCCAACACTATACTGTTATGAGACTACCAACAAAAACGACCGACCCCGAACAAAAAGAATCAGTACGTATCGTCCTCCAGAGGGAGGCGATTCCATAGGCGCGCTCAGCCCTCCTTTCTCTTCTGTTTCCACAGGGAGATCTGGCTCTTCCTTCATTGGCTGCTCTCCAAGGGGGTTATTGTGTACACGCCTTCGACTCCCCTTTTCTGGCGGTTCTGGAGTCATCCAGATCTTGTTGCTATTTTGTTTAGTGCTGGAGCGTTGGACTGGGCACGGGCTATTTCAGTTTTTTCAGACAGAGGTTGGTGTCGTCGTCCAGGTCTATTTTTCCAGTTTTCGTTGGTGTGAAGTCTCAGGGGTGGGACGAGTTCGTTTCGATCCGTTGTTCTCAGACGTAAGTTGGTGTTGTCGGCCAGGTCCAGTTCCCAGTCTCCGTCGGTGTGGAGTTTCAGGGGCGGGACGAGATTGTCCATCTGGTTGGTCCGATTGGGGATGTAACCTGTGTGTATAATCGATCTAGTGCGATTTTGGTTCTTATTCTGGAGTGGCGTGTGTTTCGATCTCAGGTTCGTCAGTCAGATCTGTTGGTTTTGTTTATGTAGTGTCGATTTGGGGTGTAGGTTATCAAAGGTGTTTGGAGCTTTTGTGATTGATCCTGATCAGGCGGGTTTAAGGAGTGCTCATTCTTGGTTGTGATCCTGGTTTCCTTGCTCGTTGATGGGCAGTTGTTGGTCTAGCTGGGCTGATAGAAATTTCAAGCCAACTATGTTTAGTTGGTATTCTAGGAACAACAGGTCAGGAGGAAGGTGGAATCTGAGTAAGCTGGGTAATGTTGTTGTTTCACAGCTGTTAAGAGTGAGTTATTTCAGATGGATCTTCGGGGTGCAGATTTATAAGGAGAAGCATAAGGGAAGAAACAAGATCAGAAGAGATAGGAGGAGGAATGGTAACAAAAAGCTGAAAAATCAAAGAAAGTGGTTTCTGGTAACAGTGAAGTTCAGATTTCAGATTCTTACTAGAAAGATCTCAAGCACTTTTTTTTTTTGAAGGAAGTTGTTACGTACTTTTATATATAAGAAAACTGGGCTACACCTTGTAGCCTATTACACCGATTAGTAACATAAGAGTTTAGCATCTCTACTTCCAGCATACAAGCATGGATAATACTAGGAGGAGCATTAGAACCATTCCAAGTTTTCCATCCAAAATACATATTTGGACACCTACTAACTTGATCAGCTAGAAAATTAGTAAAGTACATTACATACATGCACTGTGATTAGCAAATTACAAAATTCATCAGTAATCTTGTAGAAGTGTGGACTCTCTTCTTCAGGTCTGTAGTGATTTTGTTGAAGCCTTTCCTTCACTTTGAAGTTGTTAACCAGCACCAAGATGTTAATCTTTCTACCCAAGTTGTTCAGATGTTGAAGTCCGAATGTTATTGCCTCCACCTCAGCCACTTCATCAGCAACATAGCTCCTTAAATTCCTGTTAAAAGCTAGTTCCAAGTTACCAGACTGATGTAAAATAATTCCATTCAATGACATATTAGAGCCTAGTCTTCTTTTGCAACACGTAGAGATCAAGAACTCTTCAATGAAGGAAGAATTTGTCTCCTGGAGAATCTGAATAGAATTGCTCCCATTTAACTTGTTCTGAAAAGCTTCAGTAAAAGCCAAGTTTGAGTAAGTGCATTCCAAGATAGCTAATTCAGGGTTATGCCTCACTTTGTTCCTAGCATCATAGATAGCCCACATCTGATTGATAACTCTCGCCACTTTCTGTTTGTTCCACTTGCCAGATAGAGAAATAAACCAGTCTTGAATGGCATTAGTTGAGTAATCAGGAATATCGTTCAGGTCCACCAAATCTTTCCAAAAGTCTCTCGAGGACCAGCACATAAAAATGCTGTGAGCATCCGTGTCTCTTTTACCACATAAGAAACAGGTATCAGTACCTCCTATCCTCTTAGCAATGTTAGCTAGGCAAGGGGTGATTTTGTTTAAGAATTTCCACACAAACAAAAGGGCTCTGGGAGGGGACAAAGACTTGTGAGTTTTTTCTCAAATTCTGAGAAGTGTGTAGAAGGAGAAGAGGAACCTTCATGCCTGAGACTATCAGACAGTCTTGAGTATCCTGATTTAACCGTGTAGGTTCCTGAGGTGTTCCCTATCCAGGACCACGAATCTTTCTTAGTCAGATCAAATTTTGTATCAAGGATCTCTTTGGAATCAGAAGGGTTGAATAAAGAGTTGATAAGGCTTCTGTTCCAGGACTGATTGTCTTCATTAATCAACTGATTCACCCACTTTAAATTTGGATCCTGAGAGAGAGTAGGTGTAAGGGTTTTAGGGTTGTTTTTTTTGATCCAGGGTTGCCCCCAAATCATAGTATTTCTTCCATCACCAATCTCAATATGGGCACCTAGATTGATAACCTCAATTGCTGCAAGGAGGGAAGACCAGATAGGGCTATCCTTATGACCTTTTGTTGCTTGGAGGATGTGTTGTATTTGGGAAATAAAGGGCTTTTAATGATTGACTAACTAAGGAGTTATCATTCGTCAGAATTCTCCACACTTGCTTAGCTAGGAGTGCAAGATTGAAATCAGCCACTGCTTTGAAACCTATTCCACCATATTCAGGTGCGGAGCACACCTGATCCCACTTTTTCCAGTGCATTGCTTTCTTGTTTTCTGATCCCGACCACCAATACTGTGAGCAGATAGAGTTAATCTTGTCAATGATATTCTTAGGAAGTTTGAAGAGGGACATGGTGAAGTTTGGGATAGATTGAAGAACACTCATTGTAAGCACAGATCTGCGCTGAAGCATGAGAAGTGGGTTTATTCCAGCCATGAACTTTCCTCTGTAAAGCTTCTAGTAAATAGCTAAATGTCTGTCTTTTGTTTCTACCCACTTTAAGGGGGAGGCCCAGGTATCTAGAAAAGTAGGGGACATGCTTGATGTTGAGAATATCAGCAAGATCATTTTTTAAAATTTGGGGAAGTTTGTTGCTGAAGACTATTTCTGATTTGTGGAGATTTATTTCATGGCCAGAGGCTTGGAGAAAGCTCGAAAGGATGGAGGCTAGAGCTTGAACATTCTGCCTATTAGCTTTGCCATAAAACATGATGTCATCAGCAAACGCTAGATGAGATATGGCAGGGGCATTCTTGGCTAGACTGATACCTTCAAAATAATTGTTCGTCATGGCTTTGTTGAGCAATCTGGATAGGGTCTCTTGGGCTAAGATGAACTGAAAAGGGGAGATAGGATCACCCTGTCTCACCCCTCTTTCTTGACAGAATTGTTTTGTTGGAGAACCATTAATGATAACAGAGCCTTTTACCGAGGTGACACAATTCATAACTGGTTTTCTCCAGCAATCAGGGAAGCCCATAGTGCTAATGACCTTGTCCAAAAACTTCCAGCTGAGTCTATCATATGCCTTGCTCAGGTCTATTTTGCAGGAGAACAGACCATGGATTTTAGCTTTGGAGTTTGCAATTTTATGATGAAGCTCCCCAGCCAAAATAGCATTGTCAGTTATAAGGCGGCCTTTTACAAAACCAGATTGATTTGGGGAAATGATATGAGGAAGGATATCTTGGACACGATTAGCAAGAACTTTTGTAGCTATTTGTAGACAAAATTACAGAGGGCAATAGGTCTGAATTTGGAAAGGCAATCACTCCTTTCTCTTTGGGGATCAGAGCTATAAAATATTTGTTGAGGTCAGGAGGAATCTCATTACCCTGGAGGATATTTAGGACAGTTGAAATAACTTGGTTGCCCACATAGGGCCAATAGGCTTTAAAGAAGTTACCATTGAAACCATCAGGGCCCGGGGATTTGTTTGAGCCTAATTGCTTAGAGGCCACTAGGATTCAGTATGAGTGTAAGGTTTGGACAGCTCTATAAAACACTCAGGGGGGATGATATTTTGAATAGATTCAAGAGCCTAGACATGTCCACATCTGGAGGGGCTTTAAACAGATTTTCGAAGAACTTGATACTTATACTTTCCAACTCAGGCCAGTCGAATTTGACTTGTGGTAAGTGGTTGATATGATTCTTTTTAAGCTTAAAGTAGTGCATTGATTGATCCGAAAGAGAGATCTGGAATCCATTAACGATTGTGTGTGAATAATCTTGCTTGATTTCTACCCAAGTCTCTGTTAGGAAAGGTCTCTGTTCAACGTTGTTATGTGCCCAATATCAAAACAAAGTTTCACCCAGTCTTTCAGTTTCACTTAAATCCATAGGTTACTTTGATTTGGGTCTATTTTTTTGTTGTTACTTAGTACAGTAGTTCTACTAGCCAAACTTAGCATCTGTGTTTGTGCTCTATTTTGTTTCACTTCTTTCTCTATTGCTTATACCCGATTCTGTTTCTCTTAGTAAAGCATACCCTGTTACCAACTAATAAAATTATATGGTACAAGTTATAGTAGGATCTTTTGTACTACTCCGCATCATCATAGTGATGTCAAACTAAGTGTGGAATCTGCATAAAGGACAACCAGAAGCTGTAATACAGTTGTGACCAATTTTTTAATCAAATGTCAGTGTCTGTTTCGAGTTTGAATCATTAACTATGCATTTCACAAGCTGTTTTAGGAAGCCATTTAGCATCTGTCTTTTGTTGGAAATATGAGTTAAAGTTTTAACCATCTATTTTTGCTGATGTTGCTGTCTACTTAAAGTATTATTGTTGCTAAAGTTTTAACCATCCGCTTCTTTTTATTCTTTCAGTTTGGCTACGTTTTGCTGCTGCTGTGCACTAGAGATGTGCTGCGACTGAATGTCTTGATCAAGTAAAAGACTTCCTATAATCCCTCTGTAAGAAACAAATACCTAGTCTGTTCATCTTATTCTTCTTCATTTTCACTAATTAAGAAATATTCCGACAAGACCACTTACATATGAAATATGTCAGATTCTACTTAATTAATAGCAAACCACATACTACTAGTACTATGCATTGTCAGTTAAGGTTTTTGTTTTTCTTTAACATAACTTTATGTTGTTCCTTTCTTATTGTTTATTCAGGAGAAAATTAGGTCTTCAAGCGTCCCTTTTGTGTTAGCTCATCAGTGGCTCTCTATATTTTCCAGAGTCGGATCCGGCTTAGGGATGGTGGGGTCCACCATAAATTGTACCTCATGCCACACCATCTATATCACATGCTCAGGTTCCACCGAAAGGGAACCTGCACCAAGCTAGGGATGGAGATACTGATACGTCTGATAGTTCAGAGAGTGACTGATATGGTGTATGTATGATTATTGTAAATTTTTAGGTTTATCAGTATGGTTTTATGGTTATTATATTAACGATGTTGAATATTAGTTTTCGGATTTATAAAACGAGTTATATATATGTTATAGAATTAAATATTCTAAGTACTGTGCTTTATATAATATATAATTTGTGCCTATTGAACATTTTAACATTATATTGTAATAATTTTACTTCTAAAATAGCTTTATAATTCAAATATTAAAAAATGATGAATAAATCCTAATATAAACTAAATATGATCAAATAAATGCAAAATACAAAAAAATATAGACTTACGGATTACCTAGGGTCTGTCTAATAACAATAGTTAGTATAAAGGTCTGAAGGTAATCTGTAGGTAACACTTTACCTTCGGATTATTTCCGTAGGTAATATTTTACCTACGGATTACCTACGAAATGCTTAATAAAAATGGTTGTATAAGATGCCGTCGGTAATCCGTAGGTAAAATATTACATACGGACTATAGCCGTAGGTAATATTTTACCTACAGATTACCGACGGATATTAAGATGTGGGAAATGAAGACGTGGCATCGGATTACTGACGGATTTTCCGTAGGTAATCCGTAGGTAATTACGGCTGACATTTCCGTAGGTAATCCGTAGGTAATTTACCGACGGACTCATTTTTCCGTTGGTAATCTTATTATCGACCAATTAAATACCGGCGGATGTTTTGAGTGAAATTTTGAAATACCCCGAACTTAAATACAGGGATTAAAATTAACTTAATACGTATTTAAGCGCCTAATGGTACCTAATTAATAACAATAAGGAAAAATAAATCCAAGAGAAATAAAGAAACGCTTAAAAGGCAAAAAACGCTAAATAAGCGTTAAATAACCGTAGGAGGTATGAGACCTCGGTTAGCGTATTATACGGATTCTAAAGGCTTAATAAGGCCTAAACAATATATGGGAACAACTCCCGAAGAAAACGGATCCAAATAATGAATTAAAACGCTAATAGAGCTTTAGAGCACGTTTTTCGAGAAAACCCGGAAACGTGACTTTAAGTGGTCAAACGGACCTGTAAAAATTATAAATCATTAAATAATAATTATTAAGCATTTATGGAAGCTTAATAACTAATAAAAATAATTAAACGAGGGAATTCCGGAAAACGGGCCCGGTTAGTGAACGGTATCTAAACCAGGGAAAATAACGAGCGTTTCCTGTAAAAGACGGAAAAAAAAGCTCCAGCTAGTATACTATATGGGGGCCGGTTTTTACTAGCCAAATAACCCCTCACACACACATGTAACTAGCTAATTGAATAAGAGAGCAAAAAGCAAATAAAGTGACAAAGGTAAAAGTACCCTACATACTCTCTCACCTCTCACTTTTCTTCTCTCTCTCCCATTTCTTTCTACCCCACCGTACTCCCTCTCTTCTCCTTCCTCTGGCTGCGATTTGAGCTCCCCCTCTACAACCATGGAAGCTCCTCCTTCTACCTCATGCTCAAGCCACATTTGAGCTCCAATCACAAAAATAATTACATATTTGTAATCCCCTCATTCTCCTCTATCATTCTCTCTTTTCAAAATTCGAAAAGGATGAGTTTCATCTCCATGGGTTTTCCCCATCCAAAGAGAGAAGCACACCATTATGGAGCTTGGAGTCTCCTCTTTCCAACAAGGTAAAAATCTACATGAAAAACTCATGTTTTCTCCACCTTGCTTCATAACCGATTTTTGCCACTTTGTAATGCCTTGTTTTCTCTCTCCCTTTTGAGCATAATATCAACCTTGCAATGGTGGTGGATTCACCTTCTTGAACCAAGGCTAAAACCCCTCTTAAAAGCTTCAAAAGGTAAACCCTAGAAATTGTGTTTTAACACTATAAATGAATTAGCATTAATTTAAGGTTAGTAGTTTAATTGCACTTGTTTTATGTGCTTTGGGTGATGGGAATGGAGTTTGGTAACTCCATTCCCCATATGGCCGATTTGGGCAAGAAAGAAGAAGAAGGAGAAATGAAGAGAAAGAAGGAAATAAGAGCTTAAGGTAAGAATTCTTTCTTGGATGGTAAATTTAATGCATTGGGATAATGAGAATGGGTAAACAAATAAAAGAACCCAAACTAATGTACTAGTATGGAAGTTTATGAAGTTTTGAGTATTTGAGGATTAGTATGTGAATTGTAGGCCTTAGAGCCAAGTGTATTGTGTATGTGCATTAGTAATGTGGATTGAGGAAGTAATGGTGTACTAAGATTTTGTATGTGGGCTGGTAGAACCCTTGTGGTTTGGCTAGATTAGGAAGGAGTTTGATGAGAAAACACATATGTGGAGAAGTAAGAAATGTAGAGGAACTATGGCAAAATTTTGGTAGGAATATGTACATGTAGAAATGACTTGGTGAATGGTAGAACCAAGGTATGTATTTGGATTAGTAGAGATGTTTAGTGGCACTGGAATGGTAGTTGTAGTATGAGGAATAAGAAATGTAAAATCTGTAACAAAGTGTATAGAAATACATTGGAGAAGTTAGGAAGAATTAGTGTGTAAGAATTTGGTGACAAGAGTGTTGGACTTGAAGAGGTGAGACAATGCATTGTAGGCCTTGGAGATGACATTAGGAGAGGAAACTATGTATGGAGGAAGTAGGAACCAAAATCTGTAGCAAAGGGGTATCAAATTTGTATAGAAGGACTAGGAAAGATTAGTGTGCAAGAATTGGTAAAAAGAATGTTGGACTTGGGCATAGGTGGTATAATTGCTTAGAAATGAATTGGCATGGTAATAGGAGATGTATTTGGGATGCTAGGAGTGACATTGGTAGAGGAAATATTGAATGGTAGGAGTTGTAGGAAAATCCGTAGCATTAGAGAATGAAAAACTGTTGTATGTGTTGAAAGGAAGTGAGGGAAATTGTGTAAGTTGTTTGATGGATTTAGTAATGGATTTGGTGGATGAATTAAGGTGATTTAGAATGTTTAAATGGTACTAAAACATGTTAGGATGTATGTAGGAAGATTGGGGAAACAATGGGTGAAATTGGGAAGGAAAAACAAAATCTGTAACAAGGTTCTGGAACCGTCCGACCCAGAGTCTGGATCGGACGTGGGTCGGACAGGGCTTAAACAACGAGATGTAAACTTTCTGGAATGGTCCGACCCAGAGCCGTGGATCGGACGTGGGTCGGACAGGCTAAAATTTTTCCGTCGTCGAAGTTTCTGACTTCGTCCGACCCAGACGTTGGGTCGGACGGAGCTTGGACGACAGGACCAAAACCTTCTGGAATGGTCCGACCCAGAGAGTATGGGTCGGACGGAACAGTGCTGGGTCGGACAGGGTAAATTTTCTGGGAACGAATCTTACTGGAATGGTCCGACCCAGGGCTTGGGTCGGACGGTGGGTCGGACGGCCCTATACTTACAAAAAAAAAACAGTAAGCTATTAACTAGTATATATACATATATATATATATATATACCCACCCTATATACGTGCATATATGTGTAAGTAAACCATTGTTAAGTAATTAAAAGTAAGTAAATAAAATGTAAGTATAAGAATGTGAAGACTTAGTAAGTATGAGTTAGGAAGCGTAAGGGTAACCGAATTAAATTAATGATAGTTAGATTAATTATTCGGTTGTATGTATATCATAGGATTTGAATTGTGAATACCGGAGGAACGTTGGGATACAAGTACAACGGTGAAAGGTATGATTTCTTCATGCCCTGTATCCTAATCTGGTTACCCCGATTTGTGTGCTTATTGATCACCTAATAAGATAAATGCACGAATCGGACTATATTGCACCTACTTGTGCTTGTTTACATTGTTCTTGATATTTGTCATGAACAATAGTTTGTATAATTCATGAAACATATGAATGATGATGAAGTGTATCGTACTCGTAGTGTACTTGTATATTGTAATGTATTTGTATGTAGGTGTATATTCGTGTTGTATTATTGTGGCTTGGATGTTGACTTGTGCTAATTCCTAACTACCTAACTCCTAACTTAAGTGAGTAAATTGGAATGAGTACAAGTCCGATATAGCTTCGGCCACGCGTGAGGATGCGGAGTCACAAGAGGTTGGCTGCAATTCCTGACTCTTAAACTGGTCCGCGGCCCAAATCCCTTAAATGGGTAGCATCCCGGATTAGTGAGTCAAGTAAATCCCGGAGGTGGGACGGTGTAGTCCCCAGGGCCGGAGGTCCCGACGACTTAACTTGAGTAAGAGTAAGAGTAAGTAAGTATGGATCCGTAAGTAAGTATGTGTATGAGTATGTATGTGTATGAAGTAACGAGTAAAAGAGTAATCTCCACCCGATTAACCCGGGTGGACCAAAGAAGCTAACAAGAATTGTATATTGTGTATGTAATGAGTATGTGTAATTCGGAAGAGGTAAGTATGTATTGGTTGGTTTATATCGTATCCCTTGTGTGAACTGAATTGTATGTATGTATGTTGTGTAAGTATTATGGTACTGTGTGTAAGAGCATGTATGCATGTATGCTTGTATGAAATGAACCGCATGTATTCGACCAAGTGGTCGGCGTACCCTCACTAGTACGCGGGGTATGCGGTTATCATGCTCGGCGAAAGCTGACCCCTTCGGGGGACATTTTTTAGTGTGCAGGTACCCGAAACGAATATGGTCAAGGAAGAGACCGGAGGCACACCCTGGTATTTGGAAGTAAGTAGCGTGTGAGGAACGGGTAGTAAGTAGTCTCTTAGTGGGTATGTATGAACTTTGAAGAGATAGTACATTGTATAAGGATCTTAGTAAACTCGGTATGTATTATATTGTATTGTACTTGGAGTATTGTATTGAATGGAGATTGTAGTAGCATTTGGTAAATGGAGAATGCATTGTAGATTTGTAGTACTCGGGATTCCGGTCCATCAGACCGATGCTGTATGTAGAATCGTAGCCTTGTTAGTCACGTGGGTGACTAACGGCATTGTATCACCCAATGTATGTAAGTAGGTATCCGCTGCGTGCATCTAATGAGTAAGGAGATTGGACGTTAATGACTGTATTAATAGTAGGGGTGTTACAAAAAGTGGTATCAGAGCGAAGTATCGCTCTGATGACTGGAAATACCAGTTTAGGAATACCGAGTTAGGAATTAGAAGCTTAGGGCTAAGGGCTGAGTGTTAGCATTAGAGATATGCTAATTAGGAACTACCGGTGAGTACCGGATACCTACAATACCAGTCCCGCCCGCCGCAAACCCCACTGTATAACTTGGGAAAGTACGCCAGAGAGAAGGAAAGTCCTCTCATACTCGGGAAACCCCGATCTGGCAGTTGTAAAGAAATCACACAGTAAACAAGAACTTGATAAGTAGTAGAATCCAAGAAATGGAAGTCCCGGAGATGGATCCCGGTTCATCAACAATACCCGCACTCAATAGCGGGCGAATGAGCACTCCAACCATAAGGAGGCTACAACCTACAACAGCATGGGGCGACGTGCTTAGCAGTCGCGAGAACCTAGCTAATCAACCATCAACAGGAAAGAAGCACTAAGCGTGCAACAGAATGAAAAAGGGAGCAGTAACGGAACCCGAGACACAAGTCTATGGGATAGTAACACTTGAATAATACCACCAACGGTATACTAGCTGACTAAGGACATAGTCGGAGCGGTTAACTCCAAAACTATGACGCCATTAAGGTTGCAATACCTGGCCAACATAGCTCAGACAACTACAAGAACAACCATGAAATGTAATCCAATAGGACTACAAGAGTAGTGCCTAAACAAGGAAGGCTCAGTAACCACCACCGATGTGTGGGAGCGAGCCGCAAGGAACGACACTAAACCAAATAGAACGGGAACCTCCAAGGAGTGGAGAAGTACCCAGATCTACGACATGTCTAGACCACCAAGAAGCTACCTAAAGGAGCGAGTATACCAATCATAGATCAATAAGGTCGAGGGAAGCGTCAACGAGACTAACAAACATAATTGGAAACCATACCGAGGCTGGTATAGGATTACTCAAAAACCACCAGTACCACGCACTTGCCACGGCAAGTGCAGTAACAACACGAATATGTAAAGGAACACTAATACGTCACAAGTACATAGTAATGTACGGTGACCGTAACGAAACAACCACAGGAATAAACGTCCTAAAACTGAAGGAATGGAACCTTGGAAAGGCCTAACGGCCCGACCACTGTATTTAGAACATACCAGTCAGCGAGAGGCTAGACTTGGTCAGGACCTCCAACGTGGCTATGCCATGAGAGATTTCTTTTAACACAACCATTGTTTTAAAACCCAAAATTTTCTTTTCAAAACCACAACCCTCTTTTAAAAACCTTGGATTTTAAAACCAGACCAACAGTATTATGGTGAGTATCATAGGATGATACAAGAGGAGTTGGCAACAGAATACTTCACCTAGGCGTGTGACGAACACTACGAGTATACCCGTTACGGGATGTGGGACAACCGCACTCCGAAGGAGCTTGTGGGCCCGACATATGTTGGGTAAGTGGTAACGTATCAACATGGTACCCCACGTATGTATACATGTAGTGTACGACACACGGGAAGTAGTCAACTCCGTTCTACGGACCATCAGTAAGTTCAACCCAAGACAGCTGGACACCTCAGAGGATCAAGCATAAAGGAACTCAGAAAATCCATCTGAAGATGAGGAATAAGAACTAGGAAGTGCAAGGAGCACATGCTAATAAGTATAGACATTGGATATGTCTCAAATAATCCAAGCAATTACCTGACAGCTGGATGGAATGCCCAGCCTAAACACACTAAGGCAGCGCCTAACGTGAACACCACAATGCTCAGTAAACGGGACAGAATTCCCAAGAGCAACCCCAAGATTACCATAAATATACTCCAGCATTGAAGGGAATACCAAACCTAGTCTTAAACACTAGGAACAAGCATAAGCAGTCTACCCAAGGACGGGAGACGTGATGACCCAAAAGGGGAAAACTCAAGTACAACACCACAAGAAGGTACAGTGGACAACATGTCACCAACATTAGCCGGGTGTAACGGCATGCTTCAACAGCACTCAGGAGCAATCCTTGAAGGGTGTCTGCATTGCAACAGTCGAACAACAGCGACATGATAAAAGCACGAAAGTTAGAACGAACACGGACCCGAAGGGATTTCACTTAACAGGAAATGCCCTAAGATATTGAGAGACACCTATTAACATCAGATTACCTAAAGGGTCTCCTATGAACGGAAGCGTGATGTCACGACTTACCATGGAGCCCAATAATACCTCCAATCTATGACGGTATACAAGGAGTGGAAACATGCATAAGCAGCTTGCAAAGAGCATAGCTCGCAGCAATACAACTTAAAAGCCACCAACCAACTACGTGTGTAACCTTAAACGGTTTCAAAACCCACACCATTACTAACAAGACTTGCAAGAGGGATTGCCTCATACGACAAGAAATCAACAACTGGACCATAAATTCAAACCCGACATCCTGAGTGGCTTGGATTATTGGCCAACTCAACGTCACTGTCACTAGAGCATCAGCCTAGTATACAGTTGACGGAGTGTAAATACCCCTCATGCCTTCCGTAGCGATGGTAGCACAAAGGCATGAGAATCATGATAATGCCAACATTGGCCTAGTCCACACTTGGACACTACGAGAAACCCAAGGGAAGGTACCCCTCGTTAACCAAAGACCACTAAATGCGGTGATGATGTGAACCCTTAGAAAAGGCTTCCATCTACTATAACAATAAAACCACGCAATAGATATTGCCAAGGGGTGATGGAATAAGGAAATCAGATTTCCGAACCATTACGACTTAAAGGAGTAAGCATACTCCATATGTACTCAAGCATGTGGTGAACATTGTGTAAACACCAACATAGCAAACCTTGACGTTAGACCTATGAGTGGAGACAAACCCCTCAACAAGAACATTCACTTGTCAGTGATAGAATACCCTCCAATTGGAGAACGGGACCAGAAAACCCTTGAAGTTTCACGGGATGTCCTGGTAATATACATACAAGCAAAACTACACAACCAGAGCCTAAACCAATGCTCAGCACTGAAAGGCAACAATTATCAAAGCAATTAATGTGAACACACATTGAACACCATGAATGACCAACTTGTGGGAACTCCAAGTGTATTTACACCATAAGGAAATGGTGCCGAGGACAATGTCACTAAGTAAAAGGGAACTACCATGGTAACAGAAACAGTAAAAGCAATGTTGTATAATGAGTAAGAATACGGTGCGCAATAAGCGACCATAGGAGGAAGTAGCAGACGTATAAGTATGAGATGACACACAAAATATTCTTTCCTATCACATAGTGACTTACTGTCAAGCGTTTACGCCTCTACACTCTGTATGACTGAGTGTTTTGGTATTGCACTTGTGCAGCTAATGATCTAATGGGATGGCTAAGGATATGGAGAATGTAAACCGTAGTAAACCCTTCTTTTCACCAACGAACATGGCACTAGCCAGTTAAGCAAGCTTAGCAACAAACCGTACGGCCTAAGGCCAAAGAAGCACGAAGAGTGCACAATACACTAACAATCACAAAATGTGAATTCCAATGGAATAAGGTGAAAGGAGACTTAAGAAAGTCACTAGGACCGACGCATAGAAATGCAAGGTCATACAAGTAAAGGACACTTGTACTGAACCAGAAGAACTGGTATAATTCAGAAGCTATTGACAACAGAGGAAGCACTACAACTAAGTAGTGACTTAACCCGCCCGACAACAAGTCGGAGGAACTTAACGAATAATCGTGGAAGCACGAATAGCATGTGCAGTAGATTACCAGAGAGCTGGTTATAAATCCTAAACTCGTTGAGTTCAAGCACGGTAAAAGAATACCGCATTTGTGTAGTAAACCTTATTCACATAATAGATGGATAAGAAGGTGATGTATAGCACATTAAGGATAACACGAAGGGTAAGTAACCCAAGCTATCAGGGTCGCGCAGCAGAAGCTAGTGGGCCCTAACTAGGAGAAGATATACCTAGTGAGTATAGCAAAATGGCTGTTAATGCCTTGAAGCCTGATAGGCTAGAACCGAATTAACGATGAGTTAAATAAACTCATATAGGAACTCTTGGTGCAAAGACTAAACCGTTGGTATGGTTAAGACCCTTTGACCAGAGCATATTCTATAGTATACCGTAGTGAAGCTAAACACTTCAGTTTCCCAAACTGATTAAACCAATGTTTAATAATAATAACATATGGTAGATTACGTGGGCGTAATCCCTTTTAAGGGGGTAGAGCGAAAACTGCTTAATGTAAGTTTTATGAATAAAACACTTAAACCGTAATGTGCATAGCACAAATGAGAATCAAATTGATGATTGGTACTATGTTAAATAAACATAAGTACTCATTCAATTGTAATTATGGTAACTAGGCATTAAACATGCAAATACCATAGGAGGAATGTACCTATCTTGTAACACCAGTGTAAGAGTATGTAAAAGAAAAGTAATGAGTAGTGGACGAAGCTCCACAAGTATTGTAACCTTTGAAGAAGTAGTACGAAATGAATGAGGATAGTAGATGAAGGAAGTTTATGAGTAGTAGAATCGTAAGTAAAATATTTGAAACAATTGAAGACAACTAAATCTTAGAAATGAAGTATTCCTTAGTTAGAATATAGGATATGATGGTGAGTAATGGACGGAAGTAGTGAAGGTTGATGAAATGAGCATTAGGATTGAACCATGGAGTAAAGCATTTGGGAAATAGAGTGAGGATGATTGATGGACTGATTCCATCCTTTGGAGATGTATGGATTCGTAACCACGACTAGAAAGAATAAAAAGATAGAAGATGAAAACAATTAAATTATTTGTTTGGTTGAACCTGATGTGGGAAGTCGAACTTGATCCTGATCAGATCAAGGGAAACCGAACACAAATTGGGGTGGAAAGATAGTTCAACACTGATGCTGATCACATCAGGGTCGAATGATTCTCGAAGCTCCCCTCAAGTGGTCACAAGAATCCACATAGGATAGAAGTAATGAACATAAATTGGAATCTGGAGTTGTATGTTTTTGAAGGATTTCTATGTAGCCGTGAGGAAGGATTTTCCTTAGACTAGAGACTAGAGTATTTGTTGGAAGCTGGTACGGGAGAAGATAGTATATATTATGTTGTATTATTCCAAGGGCGGCGGGACATAGAGGAGTCCCGTGTCTAGATGATCTGAGCGCCTACGGGATTGGAATGTGTACTGCATCGCTTGGGGATAGCCTTACATTGTATGTATGTATAAATTTGGTAATGAGGAACCGGATGGTCGGTAGTAATGCGGATTGGAATAACTATAGTACATTGGTATAGTATGGTATGTAGGAACCTTGAGGGATTTTGGGAATGGTAAGGAGGAAGGATGTATGACTTTGGCACTAGGCAAGTATAAAGGAGTAAGTATAGTAATCCCATAACCTCGAACAACTTTGAGGACAAAGTTTCTTAAGGGGGGTAGATTGAAATACCCCGAACTTAAATACAGGGATTAAAATTAACTTAATACGTATTTAAGAGCCTAATGGTACCTAATTAATAACAGTAACGAAAAATAAATCCAAGAGAAATAAAGAAACGCTTAAAAGGCGAAAAACGCTAAATAAGCGTTAAATAACCGTAGGAGGTATGAGACCTCGGTTAGCGTATTATACGGATTCTAAAGGCTAATAAGGCCTAAACAATATATGGGAACAACTCCCGAAGAAAACGGATCCAAATAATGAATTAAAACGCTAATAGAGCTTTAGAGCACGTTTTTCGAGAAAACCCGAAACGTGACTTTAAGTGGTCAAACGGACCCGTAAAAATTATAAATCATTAAATAATAATTATTAAGCATTTATGGAAGCTTAATAAGTAATAAAAATAATTAAACGAGGGAATTCCGGAAAATGGGCCCAGTTAGTGAACGGTATCTAAACCAGGAAAATAACGAGCGTTTCCTGTAAAAGACGGAAAAAAACGCTCCAGCTAGTATACTATATGGGGGCCGGTTTTTACTAGCCAAATAACCCATCACACACACACATGTAACTAGCTAATTGAATAAGAGAGCAAAAAGCAAATAAAGTGACAAAGGTAAAAGTACCCTACATACTCTCTCACCTCTCACTTTTCTTCTCTCTCTCCCATTTCTTTCTACCCCACCGTACTCCCTCTCTTCTCCTTCCTCTGGCTGCGATTTGAGCTCCCCCTCTACAACCATGGAAGCTCCTCCTTCTACCTCATGCTCAAGCCACATTTGAGCTCCAATCACAAAAATAATTACATATTTGTAATCCCCTCATTATCCTCTATCATTCTCTCTTTTCAAAATTCGAAAAGGATGAGTTTCATCTCCATGGGTTTTCCCCATCCAAAGAGAGAAGCACACCATTATGGAGCTTGGAGTCTCCTCTTTCCAACAAGGTAAAAATCTACATGAAAAACTCATGTTTTCTCCACCTTGCTTCATAACCGATTTTTTCCGCTTTGTAATGCCTTGTTTTCTCTCTCCCTTTTGAGCATAATATCAACCTTGCAATGGTGGTGGATTCACCTTCTTGAACCAAGGGCTACAACCCCTCTTAAAAGCTTCAAAAGGTAAACCCTAGAAATTGTGTTTTAACACTATAAATGAATTAGCATTAATTTAAGGTTAGTAGTTTAATTGCACTTGTTTTATGTGCTTTGGGTGATGGGAATGGAGTTTGGTAACTCTAGTCCCCATATGGCCGATTTGGGCAAGAAGAGAGAAGAAGGAGAAATGAAGAAGAAAGAAGGAAATAAGAGCTTAAGGTAAGAATTCTTTCTTGGATGGTAAATTTAATGCATTGGGATAATGAGAATGGGTAAACAAATAAAAGAACCCAAACTAATGTACTAGTATGGAAGTTTATGAAGTTTTGAGTATTTGAGGATTAGTATGTGAATTGTAGGCCTTAGAGCCAAGTGTATTGTGTATGTGCATTAGTAATGTGGATTGAGGAAGTAATGGTGTACTAAGATTTTGTATGTGGGCTGGTAGAACCCTTGTGGTTTGGCTAGATTAGGAAGGAGTTTGATGAGAAAACACATATGTGGAGAAGTAAGAAATGTAGAGGAACTATGGCAAAATTTTGGTAGGAATATGTACATGTAGAAATGACTTGGTGAATGGTAGAACCAAGGTATGTATTTGGATTAGTAGAGATGTTTAGTGGCACTGGAATGGTAGTTGTAGTATGAGGAATAAGAAATGTAAAATCTGTAACAAAGTGTATAGAAATACATTGGAGAAGTTAGGAAGAATTAGTGTGTAAGAATTTGGTGACAAGAGTGTTGGACTTGAAGAGGTGAGACAATGCATTGTAGGCCTTGGAGATACATTAGGAGAGGAAACTATGTATGGAGGAAGTAGGAACCAAAATCTGTAGCAAAGGGGTATCAAATTTGTATAGAAGGACTAGGAAAGATTAGTGTGCAAGAATTGGTAAAAAGAATGTAGGACTTGGGCATAGGTGGTATAATTGCTTAGAAATGAATTGGCATGGTAATAGGAGATGTATTTGGGATGCTAGGAGTGACATTGGTAGAGGAAATATTGAATGGTAGGAGTTGTAGGAAAATCCGTAGCATTAGAGAATGAAAAACTGTTGTATGTGTTGAAAGGAAGTGAGGGAAATTGTGTAAGTTGTTTGATGGATTTAGTAATGGATTTGGTGGATGAATTAAGGTGATTAGAATGTTTAAATGGTACTAAAACATGTTAGGATGTATGTAGGAAGATTGGGGAAACAATGGGTGAAATTGGGAAGGAAAAAAAATATGTAACAAGGTTCTGGAACCGTCCGACCCAGAGTCTGGATCGGACGTGGGTCGGACAGGGCTTAAACAACGAGATGTAACTTTCTGGAATGGTCCGACCCAGAGCCGTGGATCGGACGTGGGTCGGACAGGCTAAAATTTTCCGTCGTCGAAGTTTCTGACTTCGTCCGACCCAGACGTTGGGTCACGTGGGTCGGACGGAGCTTGGACGACAGGACCAAAACCTTCTAGAATGGTCCGACCCAGAGAGTATGGGTCGGACGGAACAGTGCTGGGTCGGACAGGGTAAATTTTCTGGGAACGAATCTTACTGGAATGGTCCGACCCAGGGCTTGGGTCGGACGGTGGGTCGGACGGCCCTATACTTACAAAAAAAAAAGTAAGCTATTAACTAGTATATATACATATATATATATATATATGTATACCCACCCATACATACGTGCATATATGTGTAAGTAAACCATTGTTAAGTAATTAAAAGTAAGTAAATAAAATGTAAGTATAAGAATGTGAAGACCTAGTAAGTATGAGTTAGGAAGCGTAAGGGTAACCGAATTAAATTAATGATAGTTAGATTAATTATTCGGTTGTATGTATATCATAGGATTTGAATTGTGAATACCGGAGGAACGTTGGGATACAAGTACAACGGTGAAAGGTATGATTTCTTCATGCCCTGTATCCTAATCTGGTTACCCCGATTTGTGTGCTTATCTGATCACCTAATAAGATAAATGCACGAATCGGACTATATTGCACCTACTTGTGCTTGTTTACATTGTTCTTGATATTTGTCATGAACAATAGTTTGTATAATTCATGAAACATATGAATGATGATGAAGTGTATCGTACTCGTAGTGTACTTGTATATTGTAATGTATTTGTATGTATGTGTATATTCGTGTTGTATTATTGTGGCTTGGATGTTGACTTGTGCTAATTCCTAACTACCTAACTCCTAACTTAAGTGAGTAAATTGGAATGAGTACAAGTCCGATATAGCTTCGGCCACGCGTGAGGATGCGGAGTCACAAGAGGTTGGCTGCAATTCTTGACTCTTAAACTGGTCCGCGGCCCAAATCCCTTAAATGGGTAGCATCCCGGATTAGTGAGTCAAGTAAATCCCGGAGGTGGGACGGTGTAGTCCCCAGGGCCGGAGGTCCCGACGACTTAACTTGAGTAAGAGTAAGAGTAAGTAAGTATGGATCCGTAAGTAAGTATGTGTATGAGTATGTATGTGTATGAAGTAACGAGTAAAAGAGTAATCTCCACCCGATTAACCCGGGTGGACCAAAGCTAACAAGAATTGTATATTGTGTATGTAATGAGTATGTGTAATTCGGAAGAGGTAAGTATGTATTGGTTGGTTTATATCGTATCCCTTGTGAACTGAATTGTATGTGTGTATGTTGTGTAAGTATTATGGTACTGTGTGTAAGAGCATGTATGCATGTATGCTTGTATGAAATGAACCGCATGTATTCGACCAAGTGGTCGGCGTACCCTCACTAGTACGCGGGGTATGCGGTTATCATGCTCGGCGAAAGCTGACCCCTTCGGGGGACATTTTTTAGTGTGCAGGTACCCGAAACGAATATGGTCAAGGAAGAGACCGGAGGCACACCCTGGTATTTGGAAGTAAGTAGCGTGTGGGAACGGGTAGTAAGTAGTCTTTTAGTGGGTATGTATGAACTTTGAAGAGATAGTACATTGTATAAGGATCTTAGTAAACTCGGTATGTAGATTATATTGTATTGTACTTGGAGTATTGTATTGAATGGAGATTGTAGTAGCATTTGGTAAATGGAGAATGCATTGTAGATTTGTAGTACTCGGGATTCCGGTCCGTCAGACCGATGCTGTATGTAGAATCAGTAGCCTTGTTAGTCACGTGGGTGACTAACGGCATTGTAGCACCCAATGTATGTAAGTAGGTATCCGCTGCGTGCATCTAATGAGTAAGGAGATTGGACGTTAATGACTGTATTAATAGTAGGGGTGTTACAAATTTTGTCGGTAATCCGTCGGTAATTCTGATTACCTACGGACAATTCCGTAGGTAATTTACTTTTTTCTAGTAGTGTTTGTTTAGTTTGATTTCATAATTTAGTCACAATTATCTCGTAGCTAACTAGATGTACGGCTGGTGGAGTATAATTGAGTTAAACATCTTCAATCATGTAGTACAAATCGGCTAGAAAGTATGGTTAGGATTTAATTTGAATACTTAATGGTATTAGGCTTTAGCTTGGATTTGTTAGCTTGGTTTAATTTGATAACTTGTTTAACTGCAGGTGGTGTTCGGCTGTGTTGGAGCAACTAGGCAGCTCCACTTTGTAGACTTACGGCTGAATAAAGCCTTAGGAGATCACTCACCATTAGTTTTATTTTTGTCATTAGATTAGGCTTTCTTGTTGTTTTTATTTGTCTATTAACAGCACTAATCTTTGTTTTTTTGTGCAGGTGTTCGGTTATGCTGGAGCAAATGAGCAGTTCCAATTCCTGCACTCTTACGGTAATGGAGTATCTAGATGGGTTGATTAAGTTTTGTTAATTGTAAAGTGAGCTAATCTTGTTCATTAGTTTTTATTTCCTTTGCTAAATCACACAGCACTAAACTCCACTACCTAAACCTGATCGGCTGCAACTAAAATGGGAGCTCCACTTCCTGTATTGTTACAGTAATGGAGGTTCTAGGTAGCTATTTGATTTGTTAATTACAAACATGATTATCTTGGAAGTTAGGTATATGTTTGTTAGGTTATTTAATTGTCTATTAAGCTCTCCTCTACAGATTCCAATCGGTAAGCACATGTGCTGGTGATGAATCAATTTGAACATACAATATACTAGTCTAAAGTTGATTTAGTTGTCATTTTATGTAATGTAATCCCCTTGCTTTTGTATGCACTAACTTTCTTGCTGTTCCCTTGCAGATTACACGGTGGAGAAGGCCTCTAATGACAGTAATTGATTGCTGTGTCATCATATAATTCATGCTACTATGACTCATCATCTACAAAACGGTTTTTGAACTATAAACTAGTCAGATGTGGCCCATTTTAACGCCTGCAATAGAGATCAATTGAGACTTATTTTTGCTTTAATTCCTATCACATTATATTTTAATAAGACCATACTATTATGTGTAATAGGTTCCAGCATTTAATTGGTACATTTTATTATGATAAAAGATGAAAGTTTTAAGGTAAAAATGTTGATTTTAAGTACCTATTTATACTATGAGTTTAGTACTGCCATCAATTGATTTAGATGGTCATTTTATCCACTTTTAAGTTTGTCAACTCGTGGCTTATTAAAACTTCAAGTCAATTGCGTAAAACGCATTTTTGTGACACCTCAAGGCGCGTTTTTGTACTTTAAGGATTTTTCTGGGAATTAATTAGTTGCTATGACTTCCAAGTGTATATTGACATTGTTTATAGTCAATAATAATATATTAAGGTGTTACATTGAGTTGTATGGAGTTATACTAACTCGGAACATAATTCTCGGGCTACCCAGGCAAAAAGGAGCGTTAAGAAAATCCTCCCGAGTACTTTGTCTTTAACTGAGAATTTATCTTGAGAACTTCATCTTAAATGTTCATGAAGGTACTTTTATGCATTTAGAATGAGGTGTAATGCTTTATTTTATTTTATAAGGTATTTCTGGGACTTTCGGCCTTAAGGGGCCTTTAAGGGAATTCCTAGGCATTTCGTATTTCTACTCAGTTTTAACTGAGGACTTGTGTTTCAAAGGTCATATAATGATCCTTGGTTACTTCATGTGAATTTTATAGCTTAAATATCTTGTTTATCTTAAGGTCGGGCTTTAACGTAAGTTTTTTGACCTTAAGGAGTTTAGGTGCATTTTAACGCCCGAGTGTTTATATACTTTCTTAGGGTTTCATAATTCCCCAAATAATATTTATAATTCCTCAAATAATATTCATTTACTTATATTTAATTATTTAAATGTTAGGGGTATTTCAGTCTACCCCCTGAAAAGGACTTCGTCCCGAAGTCATAACTTATATTTGTTCATCCTATGGAATCAAGTTCCTCTTATCTATTCCCTGTATACCTATCATTACAGGGTGTCAACATTATATTGACATCTCTATATTGCATCACTACTCTGAGTGTATATAATTCCTATAGACAGATATTCTTTATTCGTGATAATAATATATCACAACATAATAATTTAATAAATACTATAAAACAATGCGTGTTCCAACTTCCTAGCTATCCCACTCGGTCATCGCTGCACATGTGCAATACCAAATCCTCAGTCCTGCAGAGTGCAGAGGCGTAAACCCTTGGCAGTGAATCTCTTGTGTGATTGTAGGAATAAATATAAATATACTGTAAAGTAATTAATTGCTTCATAAACATCCAAGTGTTACATAGGACACAATCATAACTTATTCAAGTGTCACATAGGACACAACAATAACCATACAAGTGTCTCACAGGACATATCAACGACCATTCAACCAATTGCACACACATGCGCAACAATTAAACACAAATAACCATACACAAAACGAATATAGACTGCAGATATGCAAGTCGCACCATACACTGCAGACGTTATAATCTGAGTGGTTAGAACAGGTATAATTAACATAAAAGAAAGAAATTAAAACCCAAAAATAACGTCGGGCTGCAAATAAATCCCGGTCGCAGTAGTATAGTGAAAATGTAAGCAACCGGATGTCGAACCGTGGGACTAATGTACATATAATAGTACCTAAGCGTGTCACAAGAGGGTGGATTAATTGACTTGTAAAATAAATAAAAAGAAAAGATAAAATAAACTAAGTTGACAGATAAATAAAATGGAACTCTGGGTCAGGTTAATATAATCTGCATAATTAAGCTATCTCTACTGGTTTAATAATTTGGCAAGGTTCCTGTAAATATCTTAAGGACTAAGTCATAGCCTCATAAGAACTCGTTCACCTGTAATGCAAGGTTCTATTCAAGGTTCAAGCAAAAGCCTGCGAACGGCAGAGGAGTATTTGAGGAATTACATTTGCAACTGAATACTAACTCATTAAATCATAATAAAGCTTCCTCCAGTTATACGCCTTAATTAACCTGTCTATTTATCACCGGTCTGATCAAAATAGACTTAGGAAAGCAATTTAATAAATTCGCGAGATCTATTAAAAAGGTGCATGATAACCTTTAAGCGTAACAAACTGTATATAAATAAACCAGTAGAAATATTGCATAATTAGTACAGATATATAATAACTATTCCCAGAGTAAACGTAAACTAGCCTAACATATTAAATAGAAAGATAGAGACGAGAGTAATAGAAATCATCCGTAATCACTCCGTCTCACTCTGCTATTTTGTGTACGTAGGGCTAGAGGTGAATTTGTGGAATGTAAAATAAAATGGAGAAGGCGGGAGAAGAGAAGTGAGATGGTGGTGAAGTGGTCGTGGATCGATTGGTGAGTTCGTGTGTCTCCTTTATTGGGTGAAGCTCGTGGGTTTAAATAGGGAAAGGAAGAAGAAGAAGGAAGTAGATAAGTAACGCGTGAGGAGCTCGTTGATTGCTTCTCTGATTGCTCCCATTAATTGCAGGGGACAGAGCGTGCAGAGTAGATGGATAAATGCAGACAGACAGTGGACGAGTTGAAGAAGTCGGCGAAGGCGAGTTGCAGACGGCGCGCGAAGATAAGCTCGCGCAACATTTATACATGACCGCCTGATAACATGCGGTCCTCTCTGTGCTGTCCGCCAATTAACCAGCGGTTCCATGTGTCTCGTCCGCCTAATGAGGAGGCGGTAGCCTCTCTTCTTTTCCGCCTGAAAGAAGGCGGTAGTATATGCCACGTCCGCCCATTATATAGGCGGTACTCTCTTGTGTGTCCGCCAGGCGGTTGCGCCTCTCCAGACCGCCAGATACGAGGCGGTACTCTCTTGTTCAACCGCGAGGCGGTAGCGCCTCTCTAGACCGCCAGATACGAGGCGGTTGCCTCAGCCTCGTCCGCCCGGCGGTTGCTCGTGTGACGTCCGCCACTTAGGGGCGGTTGCACAGTCCACCGCGTGCCTCTCGCGTGCCTCTGTTTGACTGGCTCTACATTCTTCGTTATAAGTCCGTTTTCTGAGCCGTTTGCGTCTATGTGTTCGTCTCTTTATCTACTTTACTCCCAGCTTGGTTTTCCTCATGTTTGAACAATAAATTTGTGAGATAAACAATAAAACATAAACTAGAGGAAAATTAACCGAAGTGGAGAAATGAGCAAGAAAAGTGCTAATATTATATATGAAATACACCTAATAAACATGCTCATTTGGACACTTATCACACCCCCACACTTATCTTTTGCTTGTCCTCAAGCAAAATCACGTACCCAAGTAGGGAATGCTCAATACTAACAAATATTATTGTGAAGGGTAGGATAAACATGATCTTTTAAACTTTATGAGGAGTGTGAAAAATTAACTGCTGGTGGCATAGGTGTGCTCAGGGTGAAAATAAAATATAGAGTTTCGGGGTATGATCCAAGGTACTTCAATGTTTCTTTTAGGTGACTCTGAGAACTTTTACCATGGCCAACTTCTCTCAAGAATGGGCATTTAGGAGAAAACAAAAGGAAAAATAGATTTATGCATTTGTTTCACTTTTGCAAGGGATGAGAAAATGTAGGCATCATGCCTTTGTATTTAAGAACACTCAACTCTCTTTTGTTGGTTACCAATGGTGTCTCGCAAGTCTCTTATTTTTTTGTATTCTTCTTTTTTTTTCTTCTTTTTTTTAACAGAGAAGTTCCCCTTAGCAATCCCTAAGAGAGAAGACAGAAAGAAACCCTGAGCAATAAAATCCAACCATTTGCAGATTATTTGGTCACACCGCATATAAAATGCTCCTCAAAAGTAATCAAAATTTTAAAATTTGTACCATTTCTCCTACAATTCATAATAGTATTTATTCTTAAAGAGAACAACCCACATATAAAGGGTCCACGATATTGAATTGGACAAACTCATGATAAGGAGAGAGATTAAACATTTAAGCACAAAATGTCACCGAAAAGGGCACACTCCCCACACTTAAATTGAACAATGTCCTCATTGTTCACCAGAAAAACAAGGGAAGGTCTCAGAAGACCTTTTCGGTTAGTAGATAAATAGAGAAAACACAAAGTTCACAAATAAACATTTAAGCACATAAACGCTCCTCTGCAGTTTTTATTTAAATAAAAGCAAAAGTAAAGAAACTGGTACTCCCCTGATTTTATTTTTGCTAGTCGTTAAAGGAGTTCCCCCACACTTGAGCTTCAGCCTCAAGTAGCGTAGCTTGGTTGCGGTGTCTATATGAAGGTGCACCTGCAGAAGACACTAGAAGCAACCATACTAAAAACGGGGTTAAAAGTTAGCAAAAATAAAATTTAAAGAGAACCTGAAAATTAAAAGAACATAAAAGCAAATAAAATAAAAGTACACCCGGGTTGCCTCCCAGGAAGCTGCCCTTCTTTAACGTCTTTGGCTAGACGCCTGCTCGTTATCCTGGATCAAAACAAAACGTTACCTCGGCATATAAAATAAGAAAATTAATACTCCACAAAATCAGGTGTTTGAGGAGGTACTGCCGGGAACGTAGTTCTAACAGAAGACCCGGCGGTGATGCTTTGTCTTCCTCAAATTGGAGGATGTAAACATCATCCTCTTGTAGGTGAGGCTTGTAGAAAGAACGCCGATTGATATCATCTTCAGAGAAAGTTAATTCTTTGAAAGTGATAGTGGCGTCTTGTTTGGATATATTGGCGGGAGGTGGTGGCAGTTCCTTCTCTTCATTTTCGAGGATGTAAATATCCTCATTGTCTGGGTATATTATAGAGAAGGATGGAAAATAGCGGTAATTGATTTTAGAGGGAGGGGTCTTTATGAATGGCTCATCTGTAGTGGGGTGTTCTACCTCTTGAACTTTTTCGCTCATTGATTGCTCTAGTAGTTGAGCGATTCTCTCCAGGTAGTCTGGTTGATCTTCTAACCAGAGTTGCTCTTGGACTATGAGACAATTCTCAAAATCATGAGCTCCCCCACATTCGGAGCAGTATAAATCCTCCTGCCAAAGTTCAAACGCTTCTTCCATTTGCCGTGTACAAAATTTTTTTGTATTTTTCTGTATAAAACAAAACTACTGAAAAAGATTAGAAAATAAAAGGATTAGAAACAAACATAATAATAATATAAACAAAATATAAAAGAAAATTAATATAAACAACAAACAAAAAATAATATAGACAGAAATATTCTAATATAACAAGTGAATAATCCGGGGCTTAGGGACTAGAATAAACTAGTCCCCGGCAACGGCGCCATTTTGCAGACGTTATAATCTGAGTGGTTAGAACAGGTATAATTAACATAAAAGAAAGAAATTAAAACCCAAAAATAACGTCGGGCTGCAAATAAATCCCGGTCGCAGTAGTATAGTGAAAATGTAAGCAACCGGATGTCGAACCGTGGGACTAATGTACATATAATAGTACCTAAGCGTGTCACAAGAGGGGGGATTAATTGACTTGTAAAATAAATAAAAAGAAAAGATAAAATAAACTAAGTTGACAGATAAATAAAATGGAACTCTGGGTCAGGTTAATATAATCTACATAATTAAGCTATCTCTACTGGTTTAATAATTTGGCAAGGTTCCTGTAAATATCTTAAGGACTAAGTCATAGCCTCATAAGAACTCGTTCACGTAATGCAAGGTTCTAATCAAGGTTCAAGCAAAAGCCTGCGAACGGCAGAGGAGTATTTGAGGAATTACATTTGCAACTGAATACTAACTCATTAAATCATAATAAAGCTTCCTCCAGTTATACGCCTTAATTAACCTGTCTATTTATCACCGGTCTGATCAAAATAGACTTAGGAAAGCAATTTAATAAATTCGCGAGATCTATTAAAAAGGTGCATGATAACCTTTAAGCGTAACAAACTGTATATAAATAAACCAGTAGAAATATTGCATAATTAGTACAGATATATAATAACTATTCCCAGAGTAAACGTAAACTAGCCTAACATATTAAATAGAAAGATAGAGACGAGAGTAATAGAAATCATCCGTAATCACTCCGTCTCACTCTGCTATTTTGTGTACGTAGGGCTAGAGGTGAATTTGTGGAATGTAAAATAAAATGGAGAAGGCGGGAGAAGAGAAGTGAGATGGTGATGAAGTGGTCGTGGATCGATTGGTGAGTTCGTGTGTCTCCTTTATTGGGTGAAGCTCGTGGGTTTAAATAGGGAAAGGAAGAAGAAGAAGGAAGTAGATAAGTAACGCGTGAGGAGCTCGTTGATTGCTTCTCTGATTGCTCCTCATTAATTGCAGGGGACAGAGCGTGCAGAGTAGATGGATAAATGCAGACAGACAGTGGACGAGTTGAAGAAGTCGGCGAAGGCGAGTTGCAGACGGCGCGCGAAGATAAGCTCGCGCAACAGCTTGGTTTTCCTCATGTTTGAACAATAAATTTGTGAGATAAACAATAAAACATAAACTAGAGGAAAATTAACCGAAGTGGAGAAATGAGCAAGAAAAGTGCTAATATTATATATGAAATACACCTAATAAACATGCTCATTTGGACACTTATCATACACAAAACCAATATAGACTGCAGATATGCAAGTCGCAAGTGGTGCTCTACCCCCCTTAAAAGGGTTACGCCCACGTACCCCATAAGTATACACAAAACTATCAGCAAGTGACGGATGCTTGTCTCGCATGTAGTCCTCTAACGCCCATGTCGCCTCCTCAATGTCGTGGTTTGACCACTAAGCCTTGACTATTCTAATGGTCTTGCTCACGGTCTTCCTAGTTTGGAGTCTAAAATGCGTACTGGGGTCTCCTCATATCTAAGTGTAGGATCTAACTTGAGTGTCTCGGGAGTAAAATAAGTGATGGGTGAGGCACATACTTCTTTAGCTGTGAAATGTGAAACATTGTGCACTCTCCCAAGTTCAACACGTAAATCTAACCTGTAATCTAATGGGCCCACTCGCTCCGTAATAAGGTACGGTCCTACATACTTCAGGCTAAGCTCACACTTCTGCCTAAATTTAAGGGTTCCCTTCAAGGGTGAAACTTTAAGGAAGACTCGATCGCCTATTGCGAACTCGAGGTCTCTACTACGGACATTAACATATGACTTCTGTCCTACGAGGTATATCTTCAAAATCTATGTATTTCCTGATATGTTCCATTGTGCATTAATATGCTTTTATATCTGAATTCCGTATGTATGGGTGAAGGTGATCTATTATCTTGTACATTGCCAATATTATTTCATGGCGTGTTTAAACTACGTGTATAACACACTTCCATTAATTTCCTCTTGTAATTGTAATCGTCGGCACTCGTGTCTTTGTATTAATATTGGGCATACCTATAATCCCTATCTTCAGGTCATCATCTTGTGATTCTGGTATTTGAGTTTACTATCGCCATATACGACTTTCATTTTCAAATGTAAAATATGAGCTACGGTTGAGCCATGCATCTTATGTATACTATAGAAATATTTCTTGATATTATAAATTCACCAATTATCTGTAGTATATACACGATTATTATTGTCTGTTCATCAGGTATACCACAGTAGGGTTCCTGTTAAGGTTTCTAACAAGGTACAGTTTTCTCTCAACTGAACTTGTTCTTTACGGTTTGAATCAACTCATGTGTGTATTAGTATAATGTTTTACTCTTTATATTCTACCATGTTTATAGGTAGGTTCCCATTTAATATATGGTTTGAATTCTTAAAGAAAGACTTAAAGTCGATTTTTCCTTCCGATGGCAATTTGGCTATAACTTAGAAGGTAGCTTGAGAATACTCTTTTTATAAGTAATTGTCTCTTGATCTCATATTTAATTTATTAACACAGTTCATGGAATAATAACAGTTAGTATTTCCCTCACAATTGACTGTTTTCCCGCCATATGCGGAGTTGTTTTTGCTAATTAATTTCCTCAGGGTAACCTGGATAACTTAACTCTTAATTTACACATTCTACCTTTCATATACCTATTTGTCAAATTTTATATTTGATCTAAGAATAAATACTTACGTATTACAAAAATATTTGTGACCACTTGTAAGGAGTTTCAGGAATCATCCAACTCTGACGGGGTCAGCATCAGTGTTGAACTATCCTTCCACACCATTTTGTGTTTGGTTTTCCCTTGATCTGACCAGGATCAAGTTCGACCTCCCACGTCAAATATCAAACAATCAGATAATTGTCATTTCCCAAATTTTATCTTATTAAACTTTGTGACGTAGTGAGTATTACATTTTCTCCTGATCACTATGCTATTAATCCGATATCTGTTATAACCTATACTTGAATCTAGTATATTCCCAAATCCCCGGTACCATATTCCTTTGATCAAATCTTCAAGCGGGGAAGCCAGTTTTTCCTCTTGGCATAAAAGTAAATTCTCATTAAAACATATAGGCTCATTCTGTCTAATAATTATATCCATCAATCATTTCAACTCCTAAATCCATCATACAAGTAATAAATTTCGTCATGGACTTGCATAGCTTAGAATACTCTCTTCACTTTAAAAGGTTTATCTAGTATTTCTCCTAACAGGGCTTGATTATTGCCTATACTTGATTATCATCACTTGGAGCAAAGACAGTCACAGTTAGACTTCAAGAAAAGTTTTCATGACTCCATCCACAACTACAGTTCCACAAAGTATTATTTCCTCCACCTTAACGCTTAGCTTTTTCTATTCCATCTAAAATCCATAAATCAGGTGAA